>JAUMHM010000071.1:19907115-19928439 GCA_032362435.1 Melikaiella ostensackeni | reverse complement strand
GATGGTTTCGCCGGCCCTTCATCGTGATTTCACCGTACCCTGTGGCCGCCCATCTCACGGTTGTGAGGCGTGGCAATATTCCCGAAACCTGTCTGGTAGCCTTGGATGCCTCCAGAGCCCCCGCGATGGGATGAGAATTAGGTCTGGTTGTTCTAGATTTGTTGCGGTGTGTGCCAATGTGGACACTCTCGCTGCAGAGAGGACGATAGCTTCCTTATTACCGGGAATGCTTCGGATCTACTCTGTAGAAATTTGAATTTAATTACAGGCGCCAATTTAACCCGTCCATGCACCTTCTTCCTCCCTGGCGGCACGGCAGAGGACGAGCCGAGCGGAATACCACCAATCACAGGGCAGTGCAGGGAAAGCGACCAATCAGCGCCGGCCTGTGGAAACTCGCCCAAAGGAGGCGAGACGAAGCTTTTGGCAACCGACCTGCCTAGCTTTCTGTCGTTCAGCAGCTGCCGTGTCGGAACGGATTTAGTCGGGATTTTTCCTTTCTAATTGCTTGAAATTACCATCCAGTCTAACCGCTTTAAAATTCGAATCAGTAAGGTCAAACTCAAAGTTAAGGTAAGGTCAGCTTTCCACCATCTGTGAAGCTTAAAATTCTCGTGAATTCCCCGTGTTTTTAATTCTTTATTAGTTTTGAGAATTACGTTTCTGAGTAGTATTTCCTTGAGCACGTAGGGCCCCTCGAGTTCCCAAGGCTATTGACATCTTTGAATTTAATTGTGATTACGTCCCGCCGAAAAGTCAGTTCAGTTCAGCCAAATTTTTTGGCTTCTAGCATGAATTGATTGAGCTTGTACTTTTTTCCTCGTAAATCGTCGCCACGCTATCGCTGTAATTACCGACGCCATGTTGGCCTCATGGTTCAAGCTACCGCTTTAATTCCGCCTGAGATCTCGGCGCAACGTGTGGTTTTCGTAATAGTTAATTTCCGGTATTATTATTTTCTCTTGTTAAAGCCCTTACATAATCGCTTATATTTCGACTACTGCCGAAAATTACGAGTGGGCTTGAAAGACGTTATTGTCCAGATACGACAATAATAGAGTGGTAAATAGCTACTTAGCCAAACTCTTCAATCTACCAGCGATGACTAGAGAAAGTGCATCAGAGTTGCACTCATTGAAGAATGACTTCATTAAGGCTGTGGCATCATTGGCTTGTTCGAAGTGTCCAACGGACAAATGGGATGACCTGGTTTACAAGCTCGTACAGCGTATGGATAGGAATACGCAAATATCCGGGGAGGATAGTTTGGGCGCCTCCACTGCATAATATATTACGACACTTTGCATACCTTTTTGCTAGGCACGGTCACCACTTTGGAAGCGGTTGAGAATTCGGCACTTGGTTCCACCCGCAAGTCCAAGGCGTCATCAAGTCGCTTTTAGAACGGCATGCGCAGCTTGTGTTCTGGTAAGAACCTTGTTATGTTTTGTCCTTATTTCCGCAGGAAGACTGTCAAAGAATGGCTTTCCATTCTTTGACAGTTGTTGGTGAGAAAAATAACTTCGATCTCAACTGCCTGGGTAAGCACGTGATAAAATCTTGTGGCTCTGTCAAAGGTTGTCAAACCTGTAATGGACTGCACCATAATATGATGCATCCCCCCTCTCGTAAAATTAATTCCGAGTCCAGACCACCTAACAACTCCTCAGCTCTTCCTGATCCATCCACTCTATATCCTGCTTCTATTCTGTATCTATGACTGAGAGGGACAGTACTTCTGGCAACGGCTCTCGTGAACACAAAAGGATCTGATGAATGCCAATCTCCTTTTTAAAGGACCCGGAATGACGTTATTGCTTATTCGCGAGTCATAGAGGAGTACGAGGTCCTTGGAGAGATGGACTCATTCTCGAAGGTCGAGGACCTTCAACCTTCTACTGGATACTACTTATCACATCATTGCATTTTTAAGGAGACTAGCTCAAATACGGAACTACGAGTCGTATTCAACGCATTACAACGCACGGAGACCGGAATCTCTCTGAATTATCTGTTCTATCCGGGACCAAAACTTCAAACGGAACTGGCAGACGTGATTCTCCGATAACGGAAATATGCCGTTCTTACGGCAGACATCGAGAAGATGTTTCGATGCAGGACCATACTTTTCAGAAACTATTGTGAAGAGATAACTTAGACGAAGAGGTTCGCACGTATTACCTGAAGACCATCACTTTCGGTTTCACTTCTTTGCCTTATCTAGCAATACGAAATGTCCATCAACTCACAGTGGATGCAGGTGTGCCCTCTCGCTACTAGCATCTTAAAGGAGGAAACCTATGTGGATGACGTCTTTTCAGGTGCCGATACGACGGAGGAGGCATGAGAAGAAGGTCGACAAGTCGACTTTTTACTACAAGCAGGAGGTTTTACTCTGAAGAAATGGTTCCCAAATAAGAAAAACGTCCTCAAATAAATTCCAGCCTATTTCAGAGAGACCTCGTCTGATTTCGTTTTCTGATTTAACTACAAACAGAGATGTGCGTGGTCTACAGTAGTCTTCTCGGAGATTGCTCGCATCTTCAATCCGATCGGATAGCTAGCTTCAGATACAGTCAGAGCTAAAATCTTTATGCAGACTCTGGTCTCTCAAGACTGTTTGGGATCAGTCAAGATCTAATGACTACATCCGTACCTGGATGAAGTTCCGAAAAAAACTGCCGGAATCCCTTCCTTGATCATTCCACGCTGGGTGGGACGGCCTTCTAATGCTTCTTGCGAATTGCACGGCTTCGGCGACGCTTTAGAGAAAGCGATAGGAGAAGTCGTGTACCTTCGCATTGAGTTGCTCACTGGAGAAGCTTGCGTCACACTTGAAATGGCTACAACGAAGGTGAGCCGCAAGGGAGCAACCTCGCTTCAAAGGTTAGAATTATGTGCTGCACTTCTTCTGGTTCGTATGGTGGCACATATGAGGCCATTGGTGACTTTGTCAGACTCAGTATCTTTTTATCTGTAGTCGGATATCGCCAATACTATAGAAATGTCATGCTTTTCGCTGGTTGACATACATCTCTAATCGGTTGTCTGAGCTTCAGAGGACTCCACCAGATGCTGCTCCGCGTTATGTACCTGGCATCGAGATCCCCGACGACTGCGCTTTACCAGGAATCGCACGATCACAGTTGTAGGATCATCGGATTTGGTGGCAGGGTCCACCTTGGTTAGCTCAATCGTCGGAAACTTGGCCTAACTCAACAGAGAACATCGACCCTGCTATCAATCGACAGGAACGGAAGGTAGTGCATTCTGCCACTATCTTATTTCACCACTATCACGTTACTACGCTGAGGTAATTCGCATGGTCCAGAAAGACTCCCCCTCACTAGCGGAAGTCCTATATCACGCTTGGACAAGCTAGGGGAAATTTGCTCACGAAGGAGATGTTGGCGTCCCTACTACCGATGCTCTTGCCTTGCTTAAGAGATCTTCCGTCTCCAATTTCATAGTATTATTATATAGTTAAAATATTCATAACGAGTAAGGGTATGAATATTTATGTGTTCAACAAAATTTAATTACGGACAGACATAAACCACTTTTGTGTATGTTTACAGGCGGCCGACGATATTTTGTTTGAGCTTAGGTTACGTCTTAAGCTCTTGAGAGACTCAGAATAGTATGATAGAGGACGATGTACATAATTTCTTGATCAAAGAAATTTTATGAAACAAAAAGAAATTTTATATACATTGATAATAACTGTTGATATTAATTCGCTCAGTTTGTAAATTAATTGCAGTGTCATTATATTTATTCATAAAAATAGATTCTAAATTTTTTCTTCAGTAAGTGATTATGTCTTTTGCTAATATTTTTATGTATTTATAATAAAAATCAGAATAGTGATCAAAATTCCATGCGTGTTGAGACAGACCTGTGTTGTTGTTACCAATTCTACAATCTCTTTTATGTTCAGCTGTCAGTTTCACCGATATATATTTTGTTGCGACATTTACATATAATGAGATATACCACATTAGATAAATATCCGTTTTTAAAATCCTTTTTGTTTGTGAAAAGGTTTCGTAGTTCGCTTGAGTTTTTAAAATATACATTGATACTGGAATTTTTGTAAAGCGAACTTCTAATTTTTTCTGATAAACCTTGTACGTAAGGCAATGGATAACTGTTATTTTGTAATGTTTCTTCAATTTGATTTGAATTTTCTTTTCTACATTTAGCATCACTTCGCTTAATACCTCTATCTATTAAAGTAATTAAACCAATTTTTTGCCCAAATTGATAGTGTGAATTGTAATTTAATATGGGCCATTTGTTTCTAATTTTTCATACCAATTTGTGGTTAAACTACCGTTTTCTGATTTCTTGATTGTGAGGTCTAAATAATTTTATTAATAGGAATTATTGTGGAAATATCCACATACCTCTCATAAAAAGTTGGTACAACATCTAATTTGGATAACGCTCTTTTTTCAATGTTTTCCAGTACAATGTTCGCGGCTATTGAAGATAGTAGAGACCCCATTAGAAATCCTGAGGCTCGTTTATAGTAACGTTTATTGAAAGAGAAGACTGTGTTGGTGAACACAGTTCTTATTGCAACTAAAATCTCATTTTTGATCTTTAGGTAAAATTATGAATTTTATTCAACTTTTCTTCTAAGCACTCTAAAACTGAATCTAGTAGTATGTTATCGAACATTGACACACAATCCAATGATACTAAAGAATGTGTATTGGGAATTTCAATTTTTGTTGCTTTGTCATGAAAATCTCAACAGTCTTTCACGAATGACGTTGTTTTTCCCAAAATCGTTTTTTTGCCAAAAATGAAGCCAAAGTATAAGTTGGACATCCAGTAGAGGACACTATGATCCTCCATTTATTATTCGGTTTATGCATTTTTGGGAGAACATAAGCCTTTGCTACTAGTGATCCACCTGTTATTAGAAAATACGCCATTCGGCCGTTTTTTGAAGCGGAAGTCCATTGCCTAAAATACTTCCTTTCTTAGATGATGGTGGCCTGCTACGTTTGGGAGGTAATTTATCTCACACCGTTCTGGACTTCGACGAACGATGTCGATACATTCTTCCCAAGAATTCTTCGTTAACAACTCTAATTATCAGATTCACATCAGTTTATGATGCACGGAGGTCCACAACTGACATTCTTATATCTTCAGATAAGAAACTGGATCTTGTTGTGTTACTTGCACTGGACATCGAGCACTACCCTTTACTCAGGGGATGGCTCCATTTCCGCCCTTTAGGGTCAAATAAACTTCGCGACCTTTTGCTGAGACTGGTCTCGACTACACCGGCTGCTCGAGCTGTTCATCTGGAGGTCACTTTCCATTATACTACGGATGCATTCATCGCCGCATTCAAGAGACTTTCAGCTCGACTAGGAGTTTGTGACACCTTGTATAACGACAACGGCACTAACTTCGGGCGAGCCGATTGACAATTACGAGATATGTTTTCTGCAGCATCAGCAGAAGGCTTCAAGATCGTCCATTACCTTGCGGATTGTCAAATTCGGTTGAAGTTCAATGTGCCCCCATTTCCACGTTTCGGTGGACTCTGGGAAGTGGCAGTACATTCTGTGAAACACCATATTCGACGAGTTCTGGGTGACACCACCCTTACTGTCGAGGAAATGTCGACGTTTGTTGCTCAGGTGGATACCTGTCTGAACTCGTGACCTATCCAATTATTGAAGGACGATCCTAATAATTCCGTCGCATTGACATCGTCTCCCTTCTTCGTTGGATTTTTGCTTCACACTGTGCCGGAACTTTCTCTTGTGAATGTCAAACAACTCCATTTGAGCGTTGGAAACTCCTGTCGCAAACGTATCAGACTTTCTGGAAGAGATGGACTTCAGATAACCTACACGAACTCCAAATTCATTCCAAGTGGCAGCAGCCGGAGCCTCCTGTAAAGATCGAAAATCTACTTAGGTCGGGCTAGGGAAGCCTCAGTACCGCTCTACCCAGGTTTTGGGCTACCAGTTTATTGTACCTTAGTCAAGAGTTACAATTGGACGACGACAGTGCAGCTTTGGGACAAAAAGCCATAAACAAACCAGTCTACAAAGTAACTTGAACGAGCGTGGACATGGGGTGGTAGCCCGAGACCTGGGTAGAGCGGTACTGAGGCTTGAGTCCGTGACATGCCTACACCAGGCAAGCCTTCCAAAGACAAGGCTCCCCATGACAGATCCCCCCCCCCCAGGACATCACTTACCACAAAAAAAGAGCCCTTAAGTCATGTCTTCCCAATTACTTAAGGCATCCCTGGACATCCCTCCCCAGAGAGAAAAGACCCCCCAGGACAAGTCCTCCCAACAAGAGAAATCGGGTCATGTCATTTTGCGAATCACTCCCCAAAGTAGAAAAAACGCAAATCAGCTACCTGGCAATATCGGGCATTTTACTCCTCAGGGTGGCAATTCGGGACAACACTCCCTACAGTGGGAAAAACGCAAATTAGAGGCCTGACAATAATGGGCATCACTTCTCACAGGGTGACAATTTGGGACATCACTCCCCAAAGTGAAACACAAATTAACTGCCTGGCAATATCGGGCATGTCTTCCCACACGGCGGCAACGAGAGACATCCCTCCACAAAGTGAAAAAAATACGAATTAGTTGCCTGGCAATATTCAGCATTTCTTCCCACAGGGTGGCAATTTGAGACATCACTCTCCAAAGTGAAAAAAAAACACGAATTAGCTGCCTGACAATATTAAGCATCTCATTCCACAGAGTGGCAATTCGAGACATCACTCACCAGAGTGAAAAAAACACGAATTAGCTGCATGGCAATACCAGGCATCTCTTACCACGGAGTGGCAATTTGGGATATCACTCCCAAAGTGAAAAAAAACAAAAACTAGCTGCCTGGCAATATTGGGAATCACTTCTCACAGGGTGGAAATTTGAGAAATCACTCCCCAAAGTAGAAAAAACGCAAATCAGCTGCCTGGCAATATCGGGCATCTTACCCCACAGGGTGGCAATTCGGGACAACACTCCCTAAAGTGGGAAAAACGCAAATTAGATGCCTGGCAATAATGGGCATCACGTCTCACAGGGTGACAAATTGGGATATCACTCCCCAAAGTGAAAAAAACACAAATTAACTGCCTGGCAATATCGATCATCTCTTCTCACAGGGTGGCAATTTAGGACATCACTCCCCGAAGTGAAAAAAACACGAACTAGCTGCCTGGCAATAATGGGCATCTCTTCCCACACGGTGGCCATTTGGGACATCACTCCCCAAAGTGAAAAAACATGAACTAGCTGCCTGGCAATAATGGGCATCTCTTCCCACAGGGTGGAAATTTGGGACATCACTCCCATAAGTGAAAAAAAGGGAATTAGCTGCCTGGCAATATCGGACATGTCTTCCGACAGGGTGGCAATTGGAGACATACTTCCCGAAGTGAAAAAAATGAATTAGCTGCCTGGCAATATTAAGCATCTCTTTCCACAGGGTGGAAAATTGGGACATGACTCCCCAAAGTGGAGAAAACACAAACCAGCTGCCTGGCAATATCGGGCATCTCTTCCCACAAGGTGGCATTTTGCGACATCACTCCTTAAATTGAAAAAAACGCAAATTAGCTGCCAGGCAATATCAGACATCTCTTCCTATAGGGTGGCAATTGGAGACATCACTCCCCAAAGTGGAAAAAACGCAAATCAGCTGTCTGAAAATATCGGGCATCTCTTCCCACAGGGTGGCAATTTGGGACATCGATCCCCAAAGTGGTAAAACGCAAATTAGCTGCCTGGCAATATCGGATATCTCTTCCCACAAGGTGGCGTTTTGTCACATCAATCCTTAAATTGAAGAAAACGCAAATTAGCTGGCTGGCAATATCGGACATGTCTTCCGACAGGGTGGCAATTGGAGAGATCACTTCCCAAAGTGAAAAAAATGGATTAGCTGCCTGGCAATATTGAGCATCTCTTCCCACAGGGTGGCAATTTGGGACATCATTCCGCGAAGTGGAGAAAACGCAAATCAGCTGCCTGGCAATATCGGGCATCTCTTCCCACAAGGTGGCATTTTGGGACATCACTCGCCAAAAAGAAGAAAAACGCAAACTAGCTGCTTGGCAATATCGGGCATCTCTTCCCGCAGGGTGGCAGTTTGCGACATCACTCCTTAAAGTGAAAAAAACGCAGAATAGCTGCCAGGCAATATCAGACATCTCTTCCCACGGGGTGGGAATTCGAGAAATCACTCCTCATAGTGGAAAAGAAGCAAATCAGCTGCCTGGAAATATCGGTCATCTCTTCTTACAGGGTGGAAATTTGGGACATCACTGCACAAAGTAAAAAAAAACGCAAATCAGCTGCCTGGCAATATCGTACATCTTTTCCCACAGGGTGGCAATTTGGGATATCACTGCACAAAGTAAAAAAAAACGCAAATCAGCTGCCTGGCAATATCGGACATCTCTTCCCACAGGGTGGCAATTTGGGACATCACTCCCCAAAGTGGGAAAAACGCAAATCAGCTGCCTGGCAATATCAGGCATCTCTACCCACAAGGTGGAAATTTGGGACATCATCCCCCAAAGTGGAAAAAAGACAAACTAGCTGCCTGGCAATATCAGGCATGTCTTCCCACAGGGTGGGAATTTGGGACATCATTCCCCAAAGTGCAAAAAATGCAAATTAGCTGCCTGGCTATATTGGGCACGTCTTCCCACAAGGTGGAAATTCCGGACATTACTCCTCAAAGTGAAAAAGACGCAAAGTGACTGCCTGGCAATACTGGACAAGTCTTCCCACGGTTTGGCTGTATCGGACGTCTCTTCTCGAATGAAGAACATAAACCTTTATATAAGAATTTTTTCTTGTGAACCTTGCCGAGTCGATTCATATGAATCGGAAAGTTATGTTCTCAAATTCAAGGTATACAGTCAGAAGACTTATGAAAGTGTAGAGGGCTGTGTCTAAGAGTCGAAAAAAATAATGGGTTGGATACTCACTACCGATTAATACATAATAGGCAATTTTTAGTTCAATGCAACTGAATGGTGACCCAGAATTGACGCGGGCTGGGTAGCTCTATGAGATCACTTCAATGAGAACTCTAATAATGGGAAGAGATGCCCAATATTGCCAGGCAGCTTAATCGTTTTTTTCACTTTGGGAAGTGATGCCCCAAATTGTTACCCTGTGAGGAGAGATGCCCGATATTGCCAGGCAGATAATTCGTGTTTGTTTCACTTCGGGAAGTGATGTCCCAAATTGCCACCCTGTGGGCAGAGATGCTGAGTATTGCCAGGCAGATAATTCTTGTTTTTTTTTCACTTTTGAAAGTGATGTCCCAAATTGCCACCCTGTGGGAAGGGATGCCTAATATTGCCAGGCAGCTCACTCGTGTTTTTTCCTCTTTAGGGAGTGATGTCCCAAATTGCCACCCTGTGGAAAGTGATGCCTAATATTGCCAGGCATCTCACTCGTGTTTTTTCCTCTTTGGGGAGTGATGTCTCAAACTGCCACCCTGTGGGAAGGGAAGCCCGATAATGCCAGGCAGTTAATTCGTGTTTTTTTTTTACTTTGGGGAGTGATGTCCCAAATTGCCACCCTGTGGGAAGGGAAGCCTGATGTCGCCAGGCAGCTAATTCGTGTTTTTTTCACTATGGGAAGTGATGTCCCAAAGTTCAACGCTGTGGGAAGGCATGCCCGATGTTGACAGGCAGCTTATTCGTGTTTTCTTCACTTTGGGGAGTGATATCCCAAATTCCCGCCCAGTGAATAGGGATGCGCGACATTGCCAGGCAGCTAATTCGTGTTTTTTTTACTTTAGGGAGTGATGTCCCTAATTGCCACCCTGTGGGAAGAGATGCCCAATATTGCCAGGCAGCTAATACGTGTTTTTTCACTTTTGGAAGTGATGCTCCAAATTTCCACCCTGTGTGAAGGGATGCCCGATATCACTAGGCAGCTAACTTGCGTTTTCTTCACTTTAAGGAGTGATGTCCCAAATTGTCACCCTGTGGGAAGGGATGCCCGCTATTGCCAGGCAGCTAATTCGTGTAAATTTCACTTTGGGAAGTGATATTCCCAATTGCCACCCTGTGGGAAGAGATGCCCGATATTGTCAGGCAGCAAACTTGCGTTTTCTGCACTTTAAGGAGTGATGTCTCAAACTGCCACCCTGTTGGAAGGAAAGCCCGATATTGCCAGGCAGTTGATACGTGTTTTTTTTTACTTCAGGGAGTGATGTCCCAAATTGCCACCATGTGGGAAGGGAAGCCCGATATTCTCAGGCAGCTAATTCGTGTTTTTCACTATGGGAAGCGATGTCCCAAATTGCCACCCTGTGGGAAGGGATGCCCGATATTTCCAGACAGCTAATTCGTGCTTGTTTCACTTTGGGGAGTGATGTCCCAAATTGCCACCTTGTGGGAAGAGATGCCCGATATTGCCAGGCAGCTAATTTTCGTTTTTTTCACTTTAAGGAGTGATGCCCCAAATTGCCACACTGTGGATAGGGATGCATCATATTGCCAGGCAGATAATTCGTGTTTTTTTTACTTTAGGGATTGATGCCTCAAATTGCCAGCCTGTGGGAAGAGATGCCCGGTATTGTCAGGCAGCTAATTCGTGTTTTTTTCACTTCGGGCAGTGATGTCCCAAATTGCCAGGACCCTGTGGGAAGATCTGCCCGATATAGCCTGAACCCGAGGATATTCTTATACTTTGGGGAGTGATGCGCAAGATGACATGAACCCGAATTCTGTTGTTGGGAGAACTTGTCTTGAGGGGTCTTTTTTCTGGGGAGGGATGTCCAGGGATGCCTTTAGTAAGTGGGAAGACATGAATTGGGGGGTCTTTTTTTGTGGAAGGTGATGCCCTGGGTGGACCCGTCTTGGAAAGCCTTATCTTGGGGAGGCTTGCCTGGTGTAGGCTTGTTCCGACCCCTTGAGGCTCCCCTCGCCCGACCTAAGTAGATTTCCGACCTTTACGGAAGGCTTCGGCTTTTGCCACTTGGAACGAATTTGGAGTTCGTGTAGGTAATCCGAAGACCATCTCATCCAGAAAGTCTGATACATTTGCGACAGGAGTTGCCAACGCTCAGATGGAGTAGTTTGTCATTCGCAGGAGAAGGTTCCGGCACAGTGTGGTGCGGAAATCCAACGAGGAAGGGAGCTGGTGTCAATGCGACGGAATTATTAGGATCGTCCTTCAATAATTGGATAGGTCACGAGTTCAGACAGGTCACAACAAACAAAAATAACAAACGTCGACATTTCTTCGAAAGTAAGGGTGGTCTCACCCAGAACTCGTCGAATATGGTGTTTCACAGAATGGACTGCCGCTTCCCAGAGTCCACTGAAACGTGGAGATGCGGGCACATTCAACTTCAACCGAGTTTGACAATCCGCAAGTAATGGACGATCTTGAAGCCTTCAGCTGATGCTGCAGGAAACATATCTCGTAATTGTCAATCGGCTGGCCCGAAGTTAGTGCCGTTTTCGTTAAACAAGGTGTCACAAAATCCTCGCCGAGCCCAAAGTCTTTTGGAAACGGCGATGAATGCATCCGCAATACTCGTACAATCAGAGGTGACCTCCAGATGAACAGTTCGAATAGCGCAACATACAAAGATGACAATGTAACTCGTTTAGGCCTTGTGACTCCGTCTTTTTGAAACACGTATCCAGATAGGACCGGCGCACAGTGGGCTGGATCGAGAACTCACTATTCAAAATAGTCTACGGGTCGCAATTATACACGGATTTGCATTTTTTTGGAAATGGTCAGTATTAACTTTTTAAGAAAGTTGTCGAAACCTATTATAAATTTTTTGTATAATTATTTATTTAAAGCAAAGCGTGGCAAAAAGGACTCTGAATAATCAACAATCATTATTGTTATTAACAATTCGAAAAACAAATATTCAATTTGGCTATTTCACTCAAAAATAGATTATGTGTTTATACCAATCGTTTATAAAAATTAACTTCGACATTGAATAAACTATTTAGTCTACAAAATTGTTTTTTTGCCATACTTTGCGTTAAATAGATAATTATATTAAAAAACTGATAATAGTCTTCGACAATTTTCTCAGAAATTTAATGCTGATCATTTCCATAAAAAAAAGCTTTCAAATCCGGTCAGAATTGCGACCTGTAGACTATTTTGTTTAGTAAATTTCCGATCCAGCCCACTGTGCAGAGTTGTCCAGGCTAGCCTTTGGCCTTTCGCTCAGCTCAGAACACTAGTTGTTAGAGAATTAGAACCGGTTGCAAAAAAGTAAAATTTTTCGAAATATTAATAAAAATCGAATTTCAATGGGCTGCATGAGCTTGATTAGATTAGGACGAGAACATAAAAAAGAGATGGTTGAAAATCGGTTAATATCTTCAATCGCATTTGAGTGTTATTGTACTTTTGTACATGCACTTAGAGATTTCCTGTATTACTTAAAACATTAACCGATTTTCATCAATATTTTTCTCACTCTTTTCTAGTGATACAAGTGAACTGATTCAGCTAATTAAAATTGTTTGTCGTAACTAGGAAGGAAACTCTCAATCCGTCAGGTAATTTACACATTCTCAGTATAGAAGAGGAATGAAAATTCCAATTTTTTACGTCTGGGAAAACTTAAGGTTCAAAAAGTAAGGTTGAAAAAGACCTCAGGAAACGAAATCTCCCAGACTTATAATTTATTTTCATATTTTAATAAAATGGATTACGTTTCGAAAACCAGCTGGTTTTCCTCATTACCTCTGTAGATAAAATATGTTCAATTATAATATTTAAAAAAAACATTGCAATGAATTTGATAAGATAAAAAATTATAAAAATAGAAGTATACCTCATATAGTTGTTTGTAAGATAAGATATAATCAACGTAATCGTAACGTAGATAACAGCGAAGACATGTTATTGTTAATATTAAATATCTTTAATTCTTAATGTGTGAGTTCCATAATTGTGATAAGTAAAAATCTGTGTGTAATACTGGAATACAAAAATTATATGTAAGGATCGACATATGCTATTAGTTCGTATGAAAAACAATAAAAAATACAAAATTATAAATGAATTGATAATATGATACCTATAAAAGTTGTGTAAGCTAGAAACTACTGTTTAAACTGTGATACATATAAATAATTTGGTAAACAGATATTATTTGTGAAGACGGAGCACATGCCCCCTTTTCTACCTTAGAAACTCAGTTCACGCACACACTAAGAATATCAGTACAATACATCGTATTGCGAATATAGGAATGAGATTATATAAAGCAAGGCTTCATAGAGTTGTTTTTTAGTAATTTACATAGAGTTTTTTGTTAGTTCGATTTTTTGAAATTAACTAAAATTGATAGTCGAAATGGACTTAGAATTATTTTCTTCAGTTAAGTTACAAATTTAACAATCTTATTAGAAGAAGTAGAAATTTTGGATTTTGAACCGAATGAATATAAACGTATTTTTGCTAATATGGTTTTCATTTAAAACAGAAGGGATTAATAGCATGAACTTGATTTCCGATCTAGATCACATACTTTTTATAATAAGATTGTTGAATTTGCAACTTAAGTAAAGAAAATAATTCTAAGTTCATCTCTAATATCAATTTCAGTTAATTTCAAAAAATCAAACTAACAAAAAACTCTATGTAAATTCTTAAAAAGCATCTCTTTGGAGCCTTGCTTTATGTACTTCTCACTCCTATATTCGCAATACGATGTATTGTACTGATATTCCTCGTGTGTGCGTGAACTGAGTTTCCAAGATGGAAACGACGCATGTGATCCGTCTTGACAAAAAATATCTATTTGTCTAATTATTTATATGTATCACAGTTTAAACAATAGTTTCTATTTAACAAAACCTATACAGGTATCATATCATCAATTCATTTATAATTTTGTATTTTTTATTGTTTTTCATACAAACTAATAGCATATGTCGATCCTTACATATAATTTCTGTATTCCAGTATTAAACACAGATTTTTACTTATCACAATTATGGAACTCACACATTAAGAATTAAAGAAATTTGATATTAACAATAACATGTCACCTCTATTATCTACGTTACGATTACGTTGATTGAACCTTAGCTTACAAAAAGACTATATGAGGTATACTTCTATTTTGATATTTTTTCATCTTATCGAATTCATTGCAATATTTTTTAAAATATTACAATTCAACATACTTTATCTACAGGTGTGATAATGAAAACCAGCTGGTTTTCGAAGGCAACAGATTTTATTAAAATATGAAAATGAATTATTAGTCTGGAAGATGTCGTTTTCTGAGGTCTTTTTTAACATTACTTTTTGAACCTTAAGTTTTCCCAGACGTAAGAAAAAGAAAATTTCCATTCTTCTTCTATATTGAGAATGTGTAAACTAGCTGACGTATTGAGAGTTTTCTTCCAATGTACTTGTATCACTAGAAAAGAGTAAGAATAATATTAATGAAAATCAGTTAATGTTTTAAGTAATAAAGGAAATCTTTAAGTGCATATACAAAAGTACAATAACACTCAAATGCGATTGAAGATTTTAATCAATTTTCAACCATCTCTTTTAAATGTTCTCGACACAATCTAATGAAGCTAATGCAGCCCATTAAAATTCGATTTATCAATATTTTACAAAAATGTACTCTTTCGCAACCGGTTCTAATTCTTTAACGATGGGCAGGTCGCGAGAAACAATCACAATAGGCGCATCCGCTGTGAGGCCACAATGGACCCGAACCTTTGCACTGGTGTCTCCCTTCTCAACAAATTCAATTCCTCAAGATATGTAATTTCTCGGAAATTTTCAAAATTTAAAAATTGTTCTAACCATTATTCGGCCTTACGGTCTCCAACAAAAAGCAGTAAATATGTTTAAAACACATTTATTAATTATTCTCGTTCTCTCACTCAACGTTTCGACCACAATGCGGGTCTTTTTCAAGTGTCAATAAATCGGAGTCAGCTTTACATGTTTTTCTTTTTTTTTAAATTAATAAAAATTTAAGTCATAATACGTATGTAGTCAATAATTTGGGTATTTTTTGTCAAATATTTTGAAAAGACGCGGATAATGAATAAATCTAACATTATAAGTGGTGCGATGTTTACAGACGGACGATACAAAACAGACTGGTATATAATAAGATGAGCAATTTAAACGGTCAGAAGGTAACAAATTAAATTAAATTAAAAATTAATAACAATTAATGAATTAATAATATAAATAATAATAAATTAATAATAAATTAATAATAATAATAATAATTGAATTGAATTAAATTAAAATAAATGAACAAATTAAATTGCTCATCTTATTATATACCAGTCTGTTTTGTATCGTCCGTCTGTGAACATCGCACCACTTATAATGTTAGATTTATTCATTATCCGCGTCTTTTCAAAATATTTGACAAAAAATAACAAAATTGTTGGCAAGATACGTATTATGACTTGAACTATTAATTAAAAAAAAAGAAAAACATGTAAAGCTGACGCAGGTATGTTTGTTAAAAAATCTGTTCTTTGTGAAATCTTGTCCTTTATTGAAGTCTTTAAAAAATTTGTTAAATCTTTATAATTATTTATGATTTTCATTGGTTTTAGATTTACTGACTCTTGAAAAAGACCCGAATTGTGGTCGAAACGTTGAGTGAGAGAACTAGAATATTTAATAAATGTGTTTTAAATATATTTACTGCTTTTTATTGGAGACCGTAAGACCGAATAACGGTTGGAACAATTTTGAAATTTCGGAAATTTGGAAGAAACGTTCGAACAAAGAAGAAACATCTCTAGATCTATCTGGAATTGTTTGTTGATTATTGTGGGTATATCTCTCATTCCTCGAGGAAGGTTTCTCTGGTTGGTGGGTAGCAATAGATATACTTGTTCGCAGTTTTGGGTTATTATCAGCCTTTCCCAACGCTCAAGAGCATTCATGGTGGGAGTGAGGGAGACGCGACCTAAATTGAGAGAACTGTGCGTGTGCGTAGGAAAGAAGGAGGGGGGGCTGAATGTATGGTGGTAGTAGGTGATGAGGTGGAAGTGGGTGGTGACTACGCGCTGAGGGATCCAGCGCGTGGCAAGGTGAAGAGTGCGTGGCGTTCTGGAGTTCCAGCACGCGGAAGGGTGGAAAGTGGGGGGCGTTCTAGGCGTTCCAAAATGCGGGACGGTGAAAAAAGGGTGGCGTTTTGGAGTTCCAGTACATCCAATACACGGGAAGGTGGAAAGAAGGTGGCGTTCTAGGAGTTCCAGCACGCGGGAAGGTGGGAAGTGGGTGGTGATTGCGTGCTGAGAGTAACAGTGCGCGACGAGATGGGAAGTGATTAGTGAATACGTGCTGAGAAGTCCAGCGCGTGGTTGAAAGTGGGTAGAGTTCTCAAATTTCAGTACATGAAAAGGTAAAAAGTGGGTGGCGTTCTGGAACTTACAGGACGCGGGAGGTTGGTGATGCGGATACACGGGAGGTGAAAAGTGGGTGGCGTTCTGGGAGTTCAAAAACGCTGGAAGGTGGAAAGTGGGTAGGGTTTTGGGAGTTCCAGAACGCGGGAAGGTGGAAAGTAGGTGGTTGCAATGTAGTGAGGTTTCTAATACACGGGTAGGTGGGAAGCGGGTGGAAGGTGGATGGAATACGAACGTCGTCGTCTAGAGTAAGAACACCGAGGTTACTATATAGATCGGGAAAGAAGTCCTTGTTGTCGGTCGAAGACCAGGATTGAAGTTCCACTAAATGGTATCGCAGGTATAACAGGTGAAATTCAAAGACGATGTGACACCAGTAAATGTTGTTCATTCTTCTTAATCTGTCTTTTACAACCTCATAAACTACCGTGTTTATTGTGGTTGATCTCTCAATCGACGTCCCGTTTTCTCTTTTAAGTTCAGTTTTGACTTTCGTGCTGGGCGCTCGTGTCCACTTCTGACACCGAGTTCAACGCACTGCATTCTTAAAATTATTTCTATTATTGGTTTGGATTTCCGGCCCTTTTTGCTTCACCCTTTTTTGACTCTTCCTGGGAGAGATAGTGAATCGACTAGATTGAGACACAAGTCTGATTCGTACCGTGCTCGCAATTGAGTGAAAAATGTAAAGTCAACACTCATACTGAACTATAAAGTGTTCTCAATTCCAATTAGTTATCAGATGAGAGCGTCAAGTGTTTTGCATCTTTTTGGATTATTGTGAGGTGAAGTGATTTTTCCGACTTGATCGTCTTCTGGTGATGTGGGAAGTGACGAGTCGGATGACATATACCTCCAGCGGCGTCGGGATCGAAACGACCTAAAACGACCTCAAAATTTTTTTGTGTATTAAAAGTCACGTGTACGGATAGACTCGCGTGCTGGAATTTGGAATATGGTTGAATTCGATTACAATCAAAGTAAGTTGGTAGAATATCGACTAGCTTACTTAATTATTAACGGATTTTGATGTTTAATAAATTACCATTCTTTGTTTAATTGACTTTAAAGTGACTATGCGCTGCTTCCTAGCTGCCTCACGCCAGTCCGCCATTACTTCATTACCAGGTGTTTTTGGGGTTGCTGATTACAACTCTAAAGTCCAGTTTTCCAAATTCAACATGTGAATCAATTTTGCAGAAATATATCAAATTTGCCGTGACGTAAAGCTGCTCCAATATGCCGTTTCTTGTTCCCAGGCGAAAGAATGCATCACTTGTGATAATGATTTGCTTCAGTAATATTTTCGACTAATTATATTATTCAGTAAGAACTTAAATTACTTGAAGAAATTGTGTAATACAAGCAATAATAAGTCCAAATTCTTACGAGAATAAATTAGCGGCTCACTTTTCAATAATTCTGATTTAGGAAGTATAAATTTCTAAATTTTCATTGAAATAGTGATTTATGTGTATTCACTACCTAAGTGAGGCCCGACATTATTTATAATGCCGGATGATATACTTTGCATATAAAATATATAATTAGGCAAGTCTTTCTCTTAACATATTTTTCAATATACACATGACATTTACCAGTGTTATAAACTATTGCTACATAAACAACTAGAATGAACAAGAGCAAATTTTCAACACATTCACATTCCACTACTTACGGCATATTATTGTTAGAAAATTCGAATTCTTCAATTACTCATGAAAAATTTTTATAACAATAATAGTCATTTACTGATAACTATTACGATCCATATCAACTATTATTCTAATCATTGTTGTCACAAACCTAGATCCATCACTATTCAAGAGAGAGACAGAGCAGCAGTCAAGGCAGTGGGTACTGCCTGATGAAAGTGCACGGAAGGAGGCAAAGACTGCTTTGTTATTTGGAAAGGCGATGGCCACAGTATTTTGGGATTCCCAAGAAATTACTCTCATTGATTACTTGGAGAAGCATAAAAATATAACAGAAACGTACTATGCATCATTATTGGACCGTTTGAAAATCGAGATACAAAAAAAACCAGCCACGATTATTGCACGAAAAAGTGCTGTTTCATCACAACAACGTACTGACTCACACCTCCGCAAACGCGATGGCAAAGGTACACGAAATGGGCTCCGAATAAATTCATCATCCACCCTATTTTCCAGACTTGGCTACGTTTGACTTCTTTCTGCTTCCCAACTCGAAGAGCTGGCTCGGGGAAAGAGATTCCCGTCCACTGAAAAAGTAATTGATGCCGTGAATGCGTATTTTGCAGACTTAGAGAAATCTTACTTCTCTGAAGGGATGAAATATGTTGAGAAATAAAGGCAAACTTCAACTAACACAAAAAAATCACTTGCTTTTTCACGAAACTCATCAAAAAACCCTAGTAAATATTTCGTCTCTAAAGTTGATTAAGTAGATCATTTCATGACAAGTGGATCATAGTTATCATCAAATGTGTAAAAAACTGAATTATATATCAGATCAGTTTCCATATTAAATTTTTTCCTCTTCTATGTTTATTCTCTGGAAGTATATTTATACAAGTGTTCGAAGAAGAAATACCATCATAAACGGAACTTTAACATTGCTATTTCGATCGCTGTCGGAAAAAATATTAAAAAATGTCTTCTCCAATGCTACCAGACTCTCTGCTATATATTGAATAATAAAGACTTATTATGTTACGTAATAAGTTTTTAGAACAATAAATTAATCAACGATCAAAATGAAGCAAAATGGGTTGCTGCATTGGCTTATTAGGTTGAGCAGCCACGAAGACCACCCAAGTTTAGGGGTTCTATACACAGGCATTATGTGATTTGAATCTCGGCATTATTCTATAACTTATTCGGAGGGATGATAGTGTTGGCGGCGTTGGTTGGGGTCGGTTGCATGCCGCGGACGTACTGCGTTCAGCGTGCACGCCAACCGCCACCCTCCCGATAGTCTTCCGCCATCAACTTCCACCCTCTCCAACCCCTCTTTTGATTATGGTTGAGAGGGTTTGTATTCCTGGCATGGCTGCTGGTCGTCCTTACCGCTTATTTACCATATAATTCATGGGGTATCTATTTCATACCGGCGTTCGCAAAGTGATAGGTCATTTAAAGATCGATGTAACCAGATATTCGTTTACGATAAACAGGCAATTCCGAAATTTCTAAACATTGCCACAGCAAGGGTTCCTTTTATGTCAATTATAAAATAAAGAGCGGCCAATCAGAATACTCATAATACGTCTCCGAGGCAAAGTGTCACGTATTAAAAAGGAATTGCACTATTGAGAATGTTCTGGAGATTTTGGAACATTTGAAACCCAGAAGTAACGAAATTTTACGATTGTGTGTTACTGAACTCGCTGAACTCGACAACACGATACATATTTCTTCAAAATCACAAAAGTACGCATTCAAAATAACGCGCATTGCAAAAATAGGTTGGAAGAATTGAAAGTTTTGTTAACATCTTAAAAATAAACACAAATTTAGAGAGGACTGCACAAAGAAAAAAACATTGGGATCCTAAATAGGGACAAAAGTATTTAAAAGGTTGTATCCCATATTTTTCAACTTTTTTTACAAGGAATCATAGGACCCAGATGGATTTATAACTACTGCTGCGCTGCCAGTACTCTTTCTAGTACTACCATTGGTTCAAAAGGTAACTGGGCTGAGACTTGGCCCTGTACTAGCATAATTCCAGTATTATTAGCTTGGTACCTATCCATCAGGGAAACATTGCTGGCTCAGTACCGCTTCTAATACTGGCACAGTACCAGACTAATACTACTGTACTGGCGTAGTACTGAGCCAATACTATGCACACTCCCAGCCGAGTTACATTTTCGTACAAATGCAATGCAATCCAAAAAAGTACTACAGGAAGAGGACTAACGAATTAAATAATTTCAAATTTTTTTTTTTGAGCTGGAATTTTTAGGATAAAATTATTAGAAGGGTCCATGATAATTTCTTGAAATGTTTTCCTATGTCAGGGTCGAGATGACTATTTCCGGACATGAGTGGGGGATAATATAAGGACATATACTGAATCTATTGGTCCTATACTCAAGTCCCGAAAGCAACCGGAATCGGTTGTATTTCATGTTCGAAGAAAAGTATAACATGTGCGCGTAAGTTACGCGTCAAATTTAGAATTAAATGAATTTTCGTGGATTTTCGTAATTCTGAAGAAACAACCTTCGATTCGATTAACATTTTAATAATCAGTATCATTTGATATCTTGTTGGATGAATTAAATGACTGTTAGTTTCTCTTACGAGATCAATATAGTATTGTACTCTTTAATTCTTTATGAATCGTCCATATAAAGACAGTTTTCATTTATTGAATTATTTTATAATGTATATGTAATAATTCATATTCATGTCATTGTAACATTTACCTGATACTAGTATGTGGGTGGAATCTGCATCACCATTTGCGTGTTACTGATTAGAAATTATTAGGGCGAGGGGAAGGGAAGGTAGCTTTTTGACCATTTCTCCATCATTATTAAACATTTACAAATTTCACCCACAAACTTGTGTCTGTGAAATAGGTATGTCGGTGGAATCTTCAACTTTCACTAGAAGTAGGTTATTGGAAACTCACCATTTTTTGGAAATTTTCAAACTTAGCGCACATAATTGTGTCTCTGACACAAGTTTCTGGGTGGAATGTGTACCTACCATTAGGAGTAGGTTATGGAAAATGATTAGGGCGGAGGGAGGTAGATTCACAAAGTTCTCCAATCATTCTTCAATCGTTGTTAGAGTTTTTCCAATTACTTATACTTATGCCTGGGATACAATTATGTGAGTGGAATCTGCACATACCAGTGGGAGTAGGTTATTACAAATGATTATTGGGGGGGGGGGAGGTGG
>JAUMHM010000071.1:19872335-19901981 GCA_032362435.1 Melikaiella ostensackeni | reverse complement strand
GAAAAATAAATTGCCACTTTTCCAAAATTTTCGTTTTTCTTTTGTAGGCTAAGTATTTATTGAATGACCCTCGTATGCAGCAGTGGTCTGGTGGAGCAGAGTTGAAGTGTTCACTGTCAAATCTCGACTGGAAGGAATCAGAGGACTGACTCTAGGAGGCGTCACTGGTGCCTCGAAGTCTACTCCCACGGTGGAATTGAAGGCACTAGCAGGGCTGGATCCCATTCATCTTACCATCCAGGTCATGGCTGCGAAGGCAGCCTGCAGAATAAACATAGGAAACGGAGGAGTGGGCTAACGGCAAGGCCTATTTGCCTGGTGATGGGAACAACTGGTCCACAGATGGCTCTAAGAAAAAGGAAGAAGCAGGATCCGGTTTCTATCGTAAGAGGAGTAGAAGAGGCTTCACAATCCCAGCGGGGTCCTATGTCGCAGTCCTACAAACTGAGAACGTGGCTTTGCTCCAGTGTGCCTATAAGGCACGGGAGTATGACAATAGAAAGAATATTCGCATTTGCTCAGACAGCAGGGCTGCTATAGTGGCCCTGAATGGAACAACAACTTTTTCTCTACTAGTATGGGAGTACTTTGAGGCACTGAACAATCTAGCAACAGAAAACTGAGCGACTTTACTTTACATGCCTGGACATAGTGACATTAAAGGTAATGAGATCTCGGACAGGCTAACAAAACTAGCAGTAAAAGAAGACCTCACTTATCGCGAACCAGTCGTGAGCATTTTCAATAGGTTAGTCGCCGAAGAAATTAACAGTTAGCTGACCAAGAAACATCAGAAGAAGTGAAGTAAGGCCACTGGCTGTAGACATGCCAAAACACTTATGGGTTCATATTTAAACTTTAAACGAGCTGCGGTATTACGCAAGCTCGGTAGGAATACAGTCAAGGTTCCAACAGAAATGTTGACAAGGCATGGAAACATCAATTATCACAGGCATAAGATAGGGCCCGCAGATAGCCCCCTCTGTCGTCTGTGTGGAAAGGGTGCTGAGAAAGCTATTCACATCCTTTGTCACTGGCCCGCAATTGCGGGGAAGTGTCTGGCACTCACAGGCAATAACTGCATCAGTGAGTCAGACATATCAGCCAAGGGCGTGGCTGCGGTCCTGTCAGTATGAAGAGGGCTTTGGGGTAACGCATAGGCCTACAAAGGGATGCAACGGGATTATTCAAGTGTCAGGGGCTCTTCTGGTCTCAACCCTAACAATAATAATAATAATGATAATAATAATCTTAATATTAATTCTTTTGCAATTTAAAAAAAAGAATGCTTCTAAATTGAATTGAAATAAAATAAAAAAAATTGTAAATTCTCGAAATATAGAACTTTGCTGCATCGGGAAATATTAAAATGTATTATCAGTTTTTATTTCTGAGACGTCGTGAGGCATGTGTAATGCCAAAAAGCAAGAGTTTCGTCTTCTGTGCGTCTGAAATTTCAGAATATTATCCTTTTCCTCATTTTCTTCCTCTTTCTTAATGAAGGGAAGCAAAAGTGACAGCCTTTTCCCTTATTATTATTTATAATATTAAAACACTCATATCTTTCGACAAATAGAACTTTCCTGCATCAAGAAAATGATAAAATGTATTATGAGCTTCATTTCTGAAAAGTCGAAAGCCACATGTATTGGCAAAAGGCAAAAGTCTCATCTTTCATGCGTTTTACATTTCAAAATTAACTTACACCGCAAATATTAAAGAAATAAACGCTTCTAATTCGAACTGAAATAGAATAGGACAATTTTTTAATTTTCGAAAACTATTAACGTTTTTCTCATTTGCTTCCTCTTTTTCAATTTAGGGATGCAAAAATGACGGCTCTCTTCCTTATTATTATTATTGACAATACAAAAATACTCATATGTATCATTCGACAAATAGAACTTTCCTGCATCGTGGAAATATTAAAACGTATTATCAGTTTTTATTTCTCAAAAGTCGTGAGTCATGTCAGCTGCCAAAATTAAAAATTGTCATCTTCTGTTCGTTTGAAATTTAAGAATCGATTCCTATTGCAATTATCAAAAATATGAATGCTTCTAAACTGAACTGAAATAGAATTTAAAAATTTAGAAATTTTCAAAAAATATTATTCTTTTCCTCGTTTCCTTCCTTGTTCTTAATTTATGGAAGCAAAAGTGACGGCTCCCTTCCTTATTATTATTCATAATATTAAGACATCATATCTTTCGACAAATAGAACTTTCCTGCATCATGGAAATAATAAAGTGTGTTATGAGCTTCATTTCTAAGAAGTCATCAGCCACGTGCTTTGACAAAAGTCCGAAGTTTCATCTTTTTTGCGTTCAATATCTTAGAAATAACTTACGCTGCAAATATTTGAGAAATGAACGCTTCTGAATTGAACTGAAAAAGAAATACAAATTTTGTAATTTTCAAAAACTGTTATCGTTTACCTCATTTTCTTCCTCACTTATTCTTTGGGGATACATAAATATCTGGCCCTCTCTCTTATTACTATTTATAATTTAAGAACACTCATATCTTTCTGAAAATGGAACATTCCTGCATCGTGCAGGTAATAAAATGTATTATCAGTTTTAGTTTCTGAAAAGTCTCAAGGCATGTGTGCCGCCAAAAAGCGAAATTTTCATCTTCTGTGCGTTTAAAATTCTAGAAATAATTTCTATTGCAAATATTCGTGAAAATGAATGCTTCTCATTTAAACTGAAATCAGAATAAAAAATTCGTAAATTTTCGAGAAATATTATCTTTTTTCTCCTTTTGTTTCTTGTTAGGGATACAAAAATGACTGGATCTCTTCCTTTTTATCATTTACTAGCATAATATGCGCGAGGTAGTAGAATTACTTGTGGTACTTGAAGGTTCAGAGGCTGCTGAATTACCTGAAAATTCCCCAGATTCATAGTGCAATAATATATTGTGTTTACGTAGACACTTGGCGTATTTAACCTTGCTTGAGCAAGTATATGGTTCATGAGTAGGTGTAAGACAATTGATACACGCATAATTGCGAAAGACGAGTTCTTTTCTTTTATCAACATGTTACGCCCTAAATTGAGTGCATTTATAAAGTATATGATTCTCTTTACAAAGAAAACATTTCGAATTAGGAGAGGCAGCTTGGCTCTTGACTGAGGAACCCCTCTCATCTCTAATTTGATTAGAGAATCCTGATTTTGATACTTGAATCGCTTTCAAAGTTCTGATTCTAGTTGCTAAAAATTCATCTAAAATTTCATAAAGTGGATATTCCGTGGCAGAACCAAGCTAAGTCACCAACTCTTTTAAAAAAGCTATATCGAGATGTCGAGTTGTCCAAAAAACGATAATGTCCCACTCTTCAACTGGACGTTTTAAGTTTTTAAGCGCTGCAAGAGCCTCATTAGTAGTATCGCAAATCAATTTCAAATCAGCTACCGAATTATTATTTACATCAGAAATACTAGCTATCGCTTTTCAATGCACACCTACTGATGCTCTTCTATTATCATAACGCCTTTCAATTGCGTCCCAACTTGACTGAAAGTTGGCTTCAGTGACCTTGAGATGTTCAATTGAATGCTAAGCCTCACCGATCAAAGAAGTTTTTAAATACTGAAAACGAACAATGCTCGATAAACTTTCCTTATGAACAATTAAAGCTTTAAATAGATCTCGAAAATTCTCCCTATCAGAAAAATCACCCGAAAAAGTAGGAATATTAATCTTAGGAAATTTAGGAGTGTTTGAATCATGTCAAATTTTACCTTCTCTCAAGGAGTAATCATCGCGTGTTTTACTTGAAAAGTAAATATCGATTTGTGAGTTTTTTATAATCGTAAGCACTGAGAAAGGACTCCTTTATTTTTAAAAACTGAATTTTTGTGAAAAACTCGACTGAAAGTTCCTCTTCTGCAGAGGCAAGAGTTTTTAATTTTAAATCTAAAGCCAAACATTTTTCCCGTTTTTTTTTTCAAGGAGATCTGAACATCCACGAACTGTTGTTATATTGCGCTTATCTCTTGGAATCTTTTTGAATTTGATTCTATACGTAGAATAGCCTCATGCAGGCACATGAGCTCGGTGCCTATAGCATCCATTTTTAAGATAAAACGATGAAATTTAATGAATGTAAGCAAAAGCAGACTTGCATACATTGAGTCACTCAACAAATAACTTTTTCGCCTTGTAGAACATAACAGTTTAAAAATGGGAAGAAATTAAAAAACACAGATTGATCATTCCGTAACAGATTCAAGTAAGAGTACAAGAATCGTTAAATTTCAAAAGAATGGATGAAACAATTTCACTTACAGTTGCGCTGGAGTATTTTATTAGGAATAAAGAAGAACGTACTGATCAACATTCTGACTTATGAACTTTCCTCAAAGTCGAAGTTAAAGTTGACAGATGGAAAACGTCATCGCTGATGAAGAAGCAAACACTCGAGAAGTTGTTCTTGTAGAGCGAAGTTAATAAAACTTCAAAATTGCAGAAAACTGCGTTGGAGCACTTCGTAATTATGGAATGATATGAGTCCATATATGAAAACAGTCAGCTGTACAATACTCCTGGTGAGATCAAAATAAGACAGCCGATCGATAAAGTTGATGAGAGAGAAGACGTTGATTCCTTGAGATAGATAGTAAGTACAAGGCTCACTGAGTAACTGACTCATAAATGATTTTTCAAGAAAGTGCGAGAGAGAGCTCACACCTTAACAGGCCTAATACAAACAAAGATGCAAATGAAACTTGCATTTTCCACAGTCATTTTTTTCGACTCAAACCTTTCGTCTGGTGAATGTATTGTGTGCAGCACTATTTTCACTGAACTTCCAATATCAACAATGTGGCAATAGTAAGCATTCCGATTTCAGGTGGGAAATCAACCAAACACGGCGTTATTCTAACATTTCAAACTGTAACAGACACGAAGTCATATTGGTTTCAGCAATGTTCACGTCTTTCGCGAACTTTCTGGAACGGTTTTCGCACAATTTTTAGTTCCCAATGCATCTCAAATCCTGGACGAGCTCCAAATGTAAAAGCTGAACAGTTTTTTGTTAAAGGTTCTTGTTCTTTTAATGTCAATCAACTCTGAGATTATAAGGGTTTTTACTAAACAGTAGACCATCAGTTCATTTTGGTGTGGACGAAAAATTCCGATTTTTTCTGTATTCAGCTATAAATCTCCATGGCTCGGGAAGTTAGTTTTCTGCTTCTAACAAGGATATGATCAGATTTGGATTTTTTTTTTAATCTCGTAAATTTGTCACTGAGAGCCTACTGGATGACTATTAAATCGCCAAAAGATTATTCGCCGATGGCAAATCCTTTATAAAAGATACGCATTTTTTTGATGTTCTAATAGTTGAGCTTTCAACTGTTGAAATTTGAAGAACGTTGAACATTTAATTCTTAACACTTGAATCATTAGATAGAAAATGATTATAGGATAATCAGCATCAGAATTAGCCATCTTTCGATAACCCTTGATATCTTCGGAAATATTGTTGAATCCATTAGAATCTTTGAAATCTGTTAAAACCCATAAATCTTGAAATTTGAAATCTTGATCTCCCTTGAAATCTTTTAACCCCTTTTGAATTTTTTTGAAGTATTCGAAACCTTTGAAATAATTAGAAATGTGTAGAATTGATTGAAAATAAAATAAGTTAAATTTATTCCTTGAAGTTCCGTAGAAATCCCGTGACATTTTTCAATGTCAGATGTTTCAAATTGAATAATATAAAACCAGAATTGAATCTAATTATTCGAATATGGATAATTTTGTAGTGAAGGTTCTAAAAACGTAACTGCTTGAAATTTAACAAAATTTAACAGTGCAAGAAAAGGTAAACGATTGTCAAACTGAAACGTTTCAATTTTATGATATCAAATTGTAGTCGTAATTTCAAGTAATTTTCAGTTGAATGAATACATAAATGAACTATGGTGATCAATATCTTTAACCAGGTTAATCGAATCAGAATTGAGAAATTGAGAAAATGATGAAACAATGCATGGATGAAACCGAAGCAAAAGAGGTATGTGAGGATAGGGATGTATGGACAGCAATTGTTTATGAGAAGAAAAGTGATGCCTGAAACGAAAGATTTGAATACTAATGGGCCCTCGTGAAGAGATTTTCTTAGTGGATTAGTTTAATGGCTTTGCGAAGCTCTCCACCTGGGGTGATTGCTAGAGAGATTAATCAGCGACCCGTGTCGAAGCGGTGTTGTGGGTCGAATGTGTCGTTTGAATGAACAACACGTGACTTCTAGATTGATCTAAGCCCATTCCTTCTCCCACACATCCCTTACTTACCCATACTATTTGAAGTCCTTGATCCACGATAGTATAACGAGGCCAGAACCGAAGGAGATGCGCTCACCTGAAAGGGATTTGGCTTAATGGTATAATAATAAATTAGTAATTCAAAAAATGTTCTCAATATATTGAAAATATTGAAATGTTACAAGATTTTTAAAAGTTATGCATATTAGCTAGATTACGATAAGAAATAAATTTTTGCGAATTTTGCAAAGCTCTGAAAATTAGGAATTTTTTAACTTAATTTGGATCTGGCCATTTTAATTGCCAAAATCTTCTAATTTTCACTTATGTGAATTTTGAGTGCGACAAAGTTTCTGTGGGCTCAAAAATTTTGAGGGTAGATTGCAAATCTTTTAAAAATTATTTTAGTTGCGAATGCATCTTTTATGGTTGAATATTTTGTTATTTCGTTTGAAATCGAATAATAGGATGAAAATTCAACAGATTTGTTAAATAGTCAACTATTTTGGTAAGAAATTAACTTTTTTATGTAAAATTCATATTTTCGGTTTGAAAATTCAATTTTTTTGTAAAAAATTCGTTTCTTCAGCTTAAAAATGGAAAAATTCGGTTGAAATGTTTTCCATTTCCGACTAAAAGACATTTCTTCTTTGAAAATTCACTTCTTTCGTTGAAAGTGCAACTGGTTGATTAAAAATTAATCGGTTTAGTTTAAGGATTTAACTATTTTGTTGAAAATTAGTCTTTAAAGGTTGAACTCAACTGTTTTTTGATTTGAGATTGAAATCTCTTTTATCAAAATAATGAATATCACATTTTTTTTCGAGAATTCGTCTTTTTTTGTTGAAGATTCAGCTACTTAGATGACAGTTGAATTAATTTGTTAAAAATTCATTTTTTTGTTCAAAGATTTAATATTTCAGCTGAAAATTTAACTTTTTTTTTCAACTCTTTTCTTGAAAATTCGTGTCTTTGGTTAGAAAATTCCTGACTTTAGGATCATTTGAAGTTATTTGAAATAGAGTGGAAAGTGCTCAAATTAAAATTTTAAGTTTTCCTCTTGTTAGGAGTTATGAAAAGAAAACTCGGTTTTCTATGAAGTAAAAAAAATACATTAAAACGAATAGTAAAACAGAAAAATCTAAAAACCAGTGGAAACCCAGCAATTTCATGTTAAACGGACGGAAGGAAAATATTAGGAAGCCACGCACTTTATTATTACGGATATGTTTAGAAAACTCATATCTTTCGATAAATATTACTTTTCTGCATCGTGAGAATAATAAAATGTTTTATCAGTTTTTATTTCTCAAAAGTCGTAAAAGTCATGCTCGCTGACAAGAGGCAGAAGTTTAAAACTTTAGAATTAATTTATTTCGAAAATATTTCAATTCAAATAAACACTTTTGATCTGAAGGAACAATGAATTTCAAATATTTTCGTTTTGTT
The DNA here is from genome assembly GCA_032362435.1 of Melikaiella ostensackeni. Taxonomy (NCBI): domain Eukaryota; kingdom Metazoa; phylum Arthropoda; class Insecta; order Hymenoptera; family Cynipidae; genus Melikaiella; species Melikaiella ostensackeni. Next base: position 19,894,248 of record JAUMHM010000071.1, on the reverse strand, counting down.
GAACTGCGAAGAAAATTATTTACACTCATATAAAAATGAAAGAAATAATGTCTTTCGAGAACCGAACGCAAATTTATTTATTTTTTAAATCTGTAGAAATCCCTTGAAATAAAGAATCGATGATGCGAATGTTTAAATGTCACTTTTGGCTAGTTTGGAATCCACCCATTATCAAATTGCCGTTTTTGTGATTGAACACGCAATGAAAATTTTTTCTAATATACACCAAAATTGTTTACATCAGAGAAATCTGTGAATGACTATCCAGTGAAAAAATATATATATATAAGTCAATTTGTGAAAATATTGACTAATTCTTTAGTGATTTCAATTAGTAATCAATTATTAAACTTTATTTGTCAACTGTTTTAACATTCTCATCAGAGAAGGTATTAAATTTGTGTAAAATTTGACCCCTCCCCCCTCTCCCGTTTTTGTCAATGTCCACGTTTTGAGACCCTCCGAACCTGAAAAACAGGTTTGTACGAATTTGTCTGTATGTACGTTTGGAGACCTTATTTTTTATTAAAAAATTATATGTGAGGCTATTCATAGTACTCAGGAAGTCAAACAATTCATCCTTATAAGTAGAATATTTAGGCGTAAATTTACCCGACATTCGAAGAAGGTTGAAGTGAACTTTTTCACAGATACAGAAAACAGATTAAAAACTGCCATCGATTTTACGAAATGGAGACACCTGGCTTAGTCTAACAATCCTTTCACGAATTGAGAATCTTTCTAGAATTACAAATGGAATACAAAAATAATTGTTGCTCCGAACCACATACACATGTGAAATACACATAATTTTTTAATTACAGCTTGACATTGATAACTGGTAATGTAATAATTCTAATTATATAAGAAGAATTGCCACTTCCTTATAAGAAATATTTTATGCAGATGTGGGAAAATATCGACTTATATCGGAAAAATAGATTTCATAAGGGAGCTGGAAAAACTGGTGGAAAGTTGTGCAGTTTGTCCCACTTTGTGAGAAATATTTTCTAATTCACATAAGAAATTTTGCACATCGACACATCGATGTGAAAAAATAACAAAATTCTTCGGAAAAATAAATTACGCAAACGAGGTGGGAAAACTACCTAAAAGTTCTGTAACAATTCCAATTATGTAAGTAAAATTTCCGAATCCAGATAAGAAATATTTCATTTTGAAGTCAAAGAATATCAAATATTACCGGGAAAACAAATTTTGTAATCGAACTGGAAAAATTACTAAAAAGTATTGAGGTATTTCCGATTTTGTTGGGAAAAGTCCCAATCCACATTGGAAAATTTTTATACATTTTCCGAGATTCATACAGTCTCCTAAGCTATACGAAATCTCTCTTGAGCTTTACGAAAAATTTCTTAAGTTTTCGGAAATTAACCCAAATATTCGAGAATTTTTCCGATTTTCTCAGAAAAATTACCCACTTTGCTCGGAAAAAGGTATATCTGACCTTTTCCAGAAAAATTGCATACTGTTTAGTACGAAAAATTAATGAAAATCTGTACAATGCTTGGGTGTTAAAGAGTTCAATGAATTCTAAATACATTCCAAAAATTTCGAGGGATTCGAAGGAATTTTACAAGGTGTCAAAGATTGCACGGGATTTGAAAAGATTTGCAAAGACATCAAAGTAGTTTACGGAATTTCAACGAATTTTAAGAGGCTGAAAGTGGTTTCATTGATTTCACGGAATTTTCAAGGATTTTAAGAGATTTCAAAGATTTCAAAGTATATTCACGGATTTTGTAAGATTTCAAAAAATTTGAAAAAAATTCAAAAGGTTTTACGGAATCTCAAAGAATTTCAAGGTAGTCCAAAAGTTTTTAAGAGGTTTCGAAACATTTCAAAAGAAGACACGGAATTTTGAAGGATTTTAAGAAAATCGAAAGATTCATACGGATTTGAGAGATTTTAGTGAATTCTAGAAGAATCTTAAGGATTTCAAGACATCTCGTAATACTTCGAAATATTTCACGGAATTTCAAGAATTTTAACCGATTTCTAGGGATTTCAAAGAATTTAATGAATTTTCAAATACTTCAAGGGACTTCGAGAGATTTTGAAGGATCCCCACGTATGGTAAGATTTTAACAGATTTTAATGAGATTTTAAAGATCTAAAGGCATTTCGTAGTACTTTGAAATATCTTACGGAATTCCTAACGATCCTAACCAACTTTAAGGATTTTTCAAGCGTTTTGAGCAATTTTTATAGGATGTTGAAGATTTAAAAAAATTGCACAGAATCTGAAAGAATTTAAGGGTTTCCCAAAGTTTTTGTAGAATTTCAAGGGATTTCTAGGAAACTCAATCGTTTGAAAGAGATTCAGAAAGATTATGTGCAACATTCACGGAATTCAAAAGATCTCAAGGAATTCTCGCATGCTTAAACAATTTTCAGGGGTTTACAAAATTTTCAAAAGAATTCACGGGACCTCAAAGAACTGCAAAGATTTCCAGAAATTTCACGAAATATTATGAAAGCTGCACATCAGATTTCAAGAATGGTTAACTTCTTGGCTGTATATTTATTGGACGTATGTAATATGAAATATTACATAATAAAAAAGGATTAAAACATGTATTGATATAATTTGTATAGTAGTGTCAAAAATAATTTCAACAGCCAAAACTAGTTTCAATCAGCATATTTTCCAAACATGATGAGAAAGAGGAAAATCACGTAAGAAATGCTTTGGACTACCCCCCCCCCCCCCCAAGTAAGGATTCGTAAATGTTTCCGCCCCCTCCTGCCTCTAAAAAACCTTACGTAATTAATGGACGCTCCCAGAGTTTAAAATGAAATGATGTTCAGTTGATAATACACCCTCACACGAAAAAGTTTTCAGCCCCAAAAACCAGAATAGAAACCCAAAAACCAGAAAAACATTTCTTTTTCAACTTTTTCTATAATTTTCTTATATTCGGTAAGAATTCATCTTTAATTTAAAAAAAAAGATGTCTTTAGGTCATTCCAATCTAAAATTCTACGATTTTGAGACAGAATTTCACGAAACCGTCCACTGTGCGCCACCGTAGTCCGTCAGTAAAAATTTTAGAACTCCTATTTCAAGATTGAAATTCGTATTTCCATTTGATGTACTTTGGGGTTCCTGCAGTCATTTCCTCAAAGACATGACATCGAACACTTGCACCAGGTGTATATATTACATCTTCTCCGTTATCGTATCGATATCGACTCCAGGTGTATGAAGTACCGACGAATGAAATACTCAAGTATTCGTTGAACCAAACTTCTCTAAAATGATGTATTATATACATATCGTGCAAGGGTTTCATGTTCCGACCTTGGAGAACTGACTAAAGGAAAACCCAATTACTCCTTTAAAAAAACATACCCGGAGAATTCGTACTTTATACACCTGCTGCAAGGTTTGGATGTCGTGTCCTCGAGGAAATGATTGCAGGAACCCTAAAGTAATCGTTAAACCCAACAGCCCTGCAGAAAATGGTATACACCTGGGGCAAGAGTTGGATGTCGTTCCTCGAGGGATCCAGTACAAGAAACCTAAGGTATTTGTAAACCCAAATATCCCTGCAGAAGGTGGATTATATAAACTTGGGACAATGGTTCGATTTCGTGTCCTCATGGAAACGACTGCAGGTACCCTAAAGTATTCGTGAAACCAAACAACCATCCCTGTTGAAGATGTATTACATAAACTTGATGCAAGGGTTGGATATCGTGTCTTCGACGGGCAGACTACAGGAACCCTAAAGCACTTGTAAAACCAAACTTCTCTGAAGAAGATTTGTTATATACACCTAGTGCAAGGGTTGGATTCTGTCTCCTAGAGAAATCGACTACAGGAGCTCTAAATTACTCGTTAAACCAAACATCCCTGCAGAAGATAAAACATATACACCTGGTGCAGGGGTTCAATTTCCTGTCCTCGTGGAAGCGACTGTAGGTACCCTAAAGTATTCATAAAATCAAACATCCTTGTAGAAGATGTATCATATCAACTTTGTGCAATGGTTGAATGTCGTGTCGTCGACGAACAGAGTACAGGTACTCTAAAGTACTCGTAAAACCAAATATCCCTGCAGAAGATGTGTCATATACACATGGTGCAAGGGTTGGATGTCGCGTCCTTAAGGAACCAACTATAGGAGGTCTGAAGTACTCGTAAAACCAATTATCCTTGCAGCAGATGTATTATATACACCTGATGCAAGAGTTCTATGTAGCGTTCGTGTGGAAACGACTGCAGGTGCCGTGGAGTACTTGTACAACCAAACTTTCCCGACAAAAATGTATTTTGTGCACCTTGTACACGGATCTGATTTGAAAGGGTTATGACAAATTAACTTTATCATAAAATTTACGCAATTTAAGTACGATAAATGTTCTTCTAGACATTCTTCTTCATATTGCATCACTTTTTAACACTTGCTTTGCATAATTTATGTCGGTTATTTTAATCTTGCGTCGCGACTGCGTACTGTCACAACTTCGTGTAGTCGCGAAATAGTTACACGCAGCGAGTAGTTATTTCCGTGTATTTTCTTTCCAAAAGGGAGGGCTAGTCCGAAATATAGAAAGAAGGGATAGTGGTGTCAATAGTAAAAAAAGAAAAATGGGAATGCGTTAAAGACTATTATATACGCGCACTTGTCACACATACTATTTTTTGAAACAACTGGTTAGGTGTGCGCGAATAAATTCAACCCTAACGTTTGAGAATCGGACACTTCGCGCACACTACACAGGTACGAGAAACTCAACTCCGTACGCAGTTGTTTCAAAAAACGTTATATATAATAATAGTATCAGATAGGTTAAAGAAAGAAGTAGAGGAAAATAGTCTGGTCGCTACACAGTGGTCAAAATCAGGAATTTACTGTTCAATAAAGTCTACAGCCTTTAGTTTTCATCTGATTCACAATTTTTTTTTTATTACAGTCAGCTAAATTTGTAAGAGATCTGTGAGACGCAATTTTTTAATTTGGCTTTGTTTATATTTATTTGTTCAACACAAAGTCAGGTAGAGGGGGCAATTGTACAGTTTTTGTTTTTTTCCTTTCAGAAACGATTGTCAAGTATTACGAAACATCTTAAATCAATGCGGGTGCACTCTCTGGATACGAATAATTTGTATAATAATCAATTTGAATGTTATGAACAAATGAGTCAACATATAATAAACGGAGTGATTCGATGGACGAAATAAATTTATTTGGACTAAAATTGCTATATTTTATCACTAATGCAACATTGAATGGTAAGCATGTATAAAACATATAAAACTATTATTGTTATAAACGATTGTCATGAAGAAATTGAGAGATTCACAGTTTTCAGCAAATTTCGCCGTTTTTTCAGTTTCATTGATTGATATGCTCATAGAAGTTGCAAATCCTCATTATTAGCTGACAAAATATGAGAACAATCATTTTTATAAACAAATTAGATAAACAAAAGCAAAATTTTAGCATTTTCACGCAGAATCTCTGGATTTTCCACGCGACTTTGCCTCTATGTGCGTTAAAGGAGGGGCCCAACTACAGGAAATTGATAAGTATTAACAATTGTCATTCTTCATAAGCAAAGTGAATAAACGAAAGCAAAATTTTAGCATTTTCGCGCAGAATCCTTGGTTTTTTCAAGCTACTCTGCCTCTAAATGCGTTAATAGAGAAGCTTAACTACAGAACATTGTTAAATGATATCAATTGCTATGGTTATAGACAATGAGACATTTTTTGTATGAAGTGTACTTGCAACCTCAAAAAGTATGAAAAAAAGGAAGAAACGAAAGAAATACGGAAAAGCAAAGAAATCGCAAAGAAACCAGTGAATATCGACAATCCTTCAGCGACTGCCCACATGTGGTTAAGGATCAATGTACTCCCAAGAGAGTTCTACTTCTTCTGTTTCATAAGCCAACGCATGAAGTCACTTGATGTTTCCTTCGATTTTGGCGTCGACCATCGAATCATGAATTGTCTCTTTTGTTTTCAACACAGGCATTCATCGACATTCATTTATCACTTCGTATTTTTTCATTTCCTCCGTGATTTTTTTCTAGTTCTTGAAGTTTCATGTATTTTTATTCGTTTCTTAAATAAACAGTTTTTCTAGTACGTGGGACCTATTGATATTCATTTATTACTCGTACACCATCGCATCTTGAAATCTTTCTTTGTTTTCAACATAGGCATCCATTGATATTCATTTATTTTTCCGTCTTTCTTTTCTTTGTTTCGTTTATTTCCTCTAATTGGCCTTTGATTATTCTCATCTGTCGAGAAGAAAATGGATACTTTAAAAATTCCCAAAAAAGTTATCTGCGACTTCTTGACTAGCGATCGCCGTAAGAATGTGGACAAGCTTCTGGAAAATTTGAAAACAGAGCATAATCTAGATAGTGAACAATTGAACGCAGTTAGAAAAAAGGTAGTTGGTCAATTCTACCCTTATTTTTTGAAAAAGGGGTTTGAAAAAGGTTGGAATAGACGAATGAGGTTATTTGATATGCTGGCATAGCCGGTATTAGACTATGGAGCAGTGATATGGGGTTGGAAGGAGAAAAAGGAGATAGAGAAGTTGCAAGAGGCATACATTAGATGGACATTAGGGGCAGACTAAAGAACTCCTGGTCATATGGTAATAGAAGAGGCTCAAAGGGATAAATTAAGAACAAAAGCGAGAAATAGGGCGTCGAAATTCGAAGAGAAATTAAGGGAGGGAAAAGGAAAGCAGTTAGCGAGAAAGTCTTACAAAGAGGTGGAGGAAAGAAAAAAGAGAGCCGTAATGTTAACGCGATAGGAAGAAGAAAGGAAAGATTCTTTGAGGTCGAAGGATGAGGAAAGAAGTAAATATAGGCTTTAAGGAATTGGAAAAAAAAGAAAGAGAAATTCAGATAACATATATATATATATGGTGGAGGATAGGGGAGTCAAGATACAATAAATGGTAAAAAGTGATAATGGGAGAAGGATTGCCAAGATATCTGGAAGAAGGATGAGGAAAGAGAGATGGATAAAAATAGCTAGATGGAGACTAGGAAATCAAGTAAAAGAAGCAACGTAATGGGAGAAGGATGAGAAGAGAAAATACAGAGTATGTGAATGGGTAAAGGAGAAATGGGATTATGTATGGAATAGTTGTATGAGAGGAAAGAAGAAGAGGGGAAGATGGCAAGAGAACGTTAAGAAAAATTAAGGGGAAGAGGAACTGGGAGAAGAATGGATAAAGGAGGTAGAAAGAGCTGGATGAGCTAAAGAAGATGAATGCGAGAGTGTGTCGGAGAGAGAATGGGAAGCATGAGTGGGAAGGAAAGGAGGAGAAAAGGAAAGAAAGTCACGTAGAATCATAAGGCTAGCTGAAATTATATAGTAAGATTAAGTAGAATAAGATGCGTCTGCGATCCTCCTCCCCCTCTCTCTCTCACTCATAAGAATTAGAGAATTATTAGAATGATGTATCAAATTAGAGAATAAGGTAGAATAACCGATGTAAAAAGGATATAATAAAGATGTAAAGGAACGGCAGTCATGTAAACCCTGAGGGGACACATTATAAATAAAGAAAAAGAACTACAATGCATAAGTAACCTGCAAAATTGCACTATTATTTTATTCTCTCAATATTATGTACGTGGCCAACTTCAAAGTTGTTGATGAAAGACTCATTTTTCATAATGTAGATGAGTTTAATTAAGAAGTTCCCTTTATTTTAGAACGCTATGAATTAAAGAAAGGAATTTTTTTAAGAAATCGTTCCAGAAAACTTGTTCATAAGGTTATAAATTCAAATGTTACAATGTTTTTCTCATTCGAGTGGTCATGAATTAATACGATACGAATAAGAAATACGAGTATTAGCTCGGTTCTGAATTCCCTCACTTTACACTCATGCATTTTAAAAATTTACAATATAGTCATTTTTTGAACCAAGAATTTCCCGAAGTTCCACCTCGTATTTAGAGTTTCATGGTTCCAAAAGCTTCATTATTATGCTAACAGTCAGATAATTTGCCACCTTTCACCACCTTTGACATTTAACAAAGGTATTAGCAAATGAAGTTAAGCGCGCACATGCACGGTGCAAGGAACGTGGCTCGCATTATATGAACCGCACGGTTCCGTTGAAATGTCTTCAACCCAAAGGTGCGAACATCAAGAATATTTTTCTTGATTTTCTACCTGGGATGTCTTGCAACTGATTTCTTAAAGAAAAATCAAAATCTTCGCCGAAGCCGTTTTTGAAAAAATCCATTCTTGATTCTAAATAATTGAAATTTTCACTTTTTCTCGAAAACGAAGCGAGATATAGAAGAAAGTTAAGAATGCGACATTGCTCCTCGAAAAAATTCAAACAACAAGACGCCCTTATCAATTTTTAATCTCACTTTGCTTTTTGAAAAAACGATTTTTCGATTTCTATATAAATTTCCTTTCTTATTTCTTGTTCTCGATATAATTATTTTAAGTGAAAAAGCTAGGAATGGACTCATATCGATACATTCTTTAACACTTACAACTTCTTATCGTAAGCCGATAACATTTTCAGAATAAGAAAATAACTTCAGACAATTCGAATAACAATATTCATTTGTTCTAATTTTTTCTCTGCTATAAAACAGTGAAAAACGAATTTATGCGTCTCAAAACAGAAAAATCAAGTTTTTCTAAAAAAAAAAAGAAAGAAAACAAAGTGAGATTGAAAATTGTTAAGGGGGTCTTCTTGTTGCAACTTTTCCCAGGAACAATTTTTTTCTCCTGAATTTTTTCAATTTCTCGCTAAATACTCGATAAAGGTGGAAATTTCAATTTTTCAAAATTAAAAATGGCTTTTTTGAAGAACGACTTCAGCGAAATTCTTTTTTTATCAGAAACTAGATACAAGACATCCCAGATACAAAATCAAGAAAAATATTCTTGGTGTTCGTACCTTTGGGTTGAAATAATTTCAACGGAAGCGTAACCGAGCTTACTTGTTTTCCATTCATATATATGTCAGAATTTAGTGCTGATAGCCACTGAAAACGGATTGCGTACAAATTTTATCGGTTATTGATGATAAGCCTGTTCATTTTATTTCATATTTTGAATATATTTATTGAACATAAATAATAAATATCTAATCGTATAATATATGTCTCTCAAATGAACTCCAGTTGACCGACGAAGAAGAGTTGGTTGATCACGCAGATTATTAATAAACGGCCAGAGAACTCATCCCAAAGGCACCATGAATTGAAAGACGCTACCAAAATTTGGGCATCTCTATAAAAAATTGTAAAGTTTGGCCACCATATTGTACCCGCCATTTTTAATTTGTGAATTTTGACATCAAAATCCAAATTAGCGACTTTTAAAACCCCGTTGTACCAAGTTTTAGGCAAATCTATAGAAATTAAAAAATTTTGGCCGCCATATTGTATATGCCACTTTGTATTCGTAACTTTTGACATCCAAATTGAAATCAGCGACCTTAAAAATCCTGTTATACTGAGTTTTAGGCAAATCTGAGAAAATTGAACAATTTTAACCACCAAATTGGATCCGCAATTTTCAGTTTGTAGCTTTTGGCGTCAAAAACGAAATTAACGACCTTATAAACTCCCTTTTACTAAGTTTTAGGCAAATCTGTAGAAAAAATTTAATTTTGCCCACCGTATTGTATCTGCCATTTTGAATTTATAACTTCTGACGTGAAAATCGAAATTAGCGACCTTGAAACTTCCGTTGTACCAAATTTTAAGCAAATCTGTAGAAATTTTAAATTTTTGACCGACATATTGGATATACCATTTTGAATTCGTAACTTTTGACATCAAAATTGAAGTCGGCGACCTTACAAACCCTGTTATCTAAATTTCATACAAACCTACGAAATCTTGAATTTTGGCCAGTTTACGGTGTCAGTTTGCATTACATGGCTTATTATTTATGACAAGGTCATGTTGGTGAAAATAATAAAAATAATAAAATAATATCTGAAAACTGGGAAGGGGGGTTCCGAAATATTTTTTTACAGTTTATAACATAGGGTCGAAGGGGTACTAATCCATTACGTAATTTAAGTACAGCCCCTAAAATGGACATTCATAATGAGAAACTTAAGTTTTCATGCAAAAATTTAAACAAATAATAAAGTATTCATCGTCAAAAGTTCGAAAACGTATACTCTTTTGGAAGAAAAGTATGAAGTCTTTATTATTTTAATAACAAAGATTCCAATATAAAAAAATCAAGTACTTGTATTTAGAAAATTCCCAATCTATACCCAACTTGTGAATATACCTGATAGTATGGAATAAAACTACATATTTCTAAAAAATGTTGCCTGTTCCCTTCCGGTGTTCTCAAAAAGTTAAGTTATTTCTGTATTACTTTTAAATTATTCGATATACGAGGTTTCGAAAATATGAGAAGTGTAGGAACTTGTTTCTCAAAAATTACCAATTACTACCCATGACGTGAGTTTGATAATTTTTAATATTGCTGCGTTGAAGTTCTGTGCAACTATTCCGACCTACGAGTTTGAAAATATCTTATCGTAAAAAAATAAACTCAACTGTCCTCTAACAATTTTGGGGGGGCCAAATGACAAAATTTCAAAAATCAAAGCTCGTCAACAGCTAGGATTTGAAATTTTTTAGTTTACGGTTTTTGTAGATTCAAAAAGCAGAAAGTCATAAAACTTTTATAATATTTGAAATCATGCTGACCTTTTTATATAATAATCAAAGAAGATCAAAAACACTCCGTCTTGAAACTAAGAAACTGTAATTGTGATGGATTTTATCAATCTAATTATTTTTACCAAAACTTATATCAGAATTCAAAAAGGTTAAACGCTTCTTCTTTGTTCCAAGTATTTCAAGTCATGAAGTAATTAAAAATTCATTAACTATAAAAGAAAATCAAACAAACGTTTTAAGTAAAATATCAAGTATAAATATTCAAAAAATATTAGTTTCCAACTATTTATATTTCGAATGCAGAGAACTTTAGATATACCATCTTGTTATCACTTGGAAGGATTTAATTTCTGAAACAAGAAACTTTGAAAACCTTCTCAAATTTAAAACTGAGTACCTGAAGTTTCTCTCGATAACTTTGAGGAATGAAGTTATCATAAGTCATTTCAAAACCTATCAAAAAAATAATATTCATAAACAATAAAATTAACACAAAAATATGTACGTTACTAGGTAGCTTTTAAACATGACGTATTGAAGGAATCAATTCTTCCTTTCAGTCTGTGAGCATAACTTGCGAAATATATTTCAGGGCCTGTTTTTCTAATGATGAGATAATACATTTATTTGTATTAGTACTATCCGGAAGTGGAAACACTTTCAAGGTAAACGCAAGTATGAAAATGATTCATTTATTTTTAAAGTAAGAATATGTTTATTGATAAGTTTCTGGCTCACGAAAATTTATGTAAATTTTATAAAAATACAAAACATTATACTTCCTATACATCGGAATATTTGCATCTTAGGCAGAGATAATGATCTCATCTCGTCTTTTATACGAATGACAGCGAATGAGTTTTTTCGAATGATCGACAATTTCGATCACGAACCATTCATGATTATAAATCTTATTTTTGGCAGTTCCGACATCATGGCTCACTTTCTGGTTAAATTCTTAAATGGACAAGATAAGGAAAAAATATATTAGTATTGACTGAATCCAATAAACATGATTATTTCCATTTAATTATTCAATTAGATTATTATCAATTGAGCACTTTATTTGAACTCTTTTAATTTAGGAAAAACTACTTCAATATACAGAGAACTTAACTCCGCTCAGAAAAAAGCTGTCTTGAAAGAAACGCATCGTCCTCTTTCCTCTTTTGCTTTGGACCACGTGAATGATTTTTTTACAAACAAAAATATTTCTTCACGAGTTCAGATGAAGTAGAATCCTTAAAATAAATATAGAGAATATTCCTTAATCAATTATAAAAGAAAATTTTATTATAAAGTAGCACTAAGATTCGAACGTAATGGATTAAGAATAAGTTATTGTTCTTTTATTTTGACATTTGACACGGTAGACGTAGTAAGGAGAACGCGTATAACCTGCTTTGATGGTTGTGTTTTAATATTAAAATTATTGCTTATGTTTTTGCAAAAGGGAATTGGATTTATGCTTTTAATTAGTAATAATTTATTTCTTATTTCTATAAATAGATACATCCCGAGCAAAATGGAATTCAAATAAGATCCCAAAGAAAGCTCCGCCAAAGTACTGAATATGAGAAAATCAGTACTGAATTACCAACTTTTCTAAAAATTGCTTACAAGTCAAAATATGGTAAAAAATCGGTAGAAAAGTTCCATTTCTTCCAAATTTATTAACAAGTGCTCATAGATCTATGTTCCAAGAAGGGACTGCCAAAATAGGACTAAAGTACCAAAAAAGCTCAAAATACGTCTTGTTTCAGCAGAACTTATTTAGGACAAAAGTACCAAAACAGCCTCACTCAAGTTTTTATTTCAATTCTATACTTGTCCGAATTCATCATTTAGAGAAGTTGAAAAAGTTCCCTGCACCAGCAAAGCATTGCATTTAGATCTATAATATCTCTGGTTGTTTTATTACTTTTGCCCCACTAACATTTTAGCACAATTTGATGTTTCTAGCACACTGTGGGACCCTAGACTTCATAGAGTCCCGTTTTCGTCGAGAGGACTAATAAACACAGGCACACAAAAAATGAAAAGTGGTATATCCACTGAATCAGACCACCGTAACTATATGTTTTTGGAGTGGCTAAATCCGAATCTGGTGTCAGGTTTGCTTTATCACGTCAGGTTTTCGAGAAAATAAGCCTTTTTGGCCATTTCTCAAAAACAACATAGGGTGCTAAGCTGACGTTCTAGAAACTCCTAGCAGGGCTCAAATTGAAGGCTGACCCTTGTACTTCAAGGTGATTATATTGAAAAAATTATTTTTGTCGCTTTTCTTAAGCGGTGACAGACTTTTGCTACTAGAATAAAACGTCAGTTTCGTACCCTATATTGTTTTTAAGAAAAGACCAAAAAGGGTGATTTTCTCAAGGACTAAACGTAACGGAGCAAATCTGTCATCAGGTTCAGATTCAGCGACCCCTAAAACATATAGGTATATAGTGGTCTGTTTCAGCGGACATGCCACTTTTTATTTTTTGTGTGCCTGTGTTATGAAGAGAATCGCGGATTCTCGTCGCTGTCCCTGTAGGTCCAGGCCGTGGACTCGTGGTGACCCGGTTATATTATAGGCACGAGGAGATATGGTCCTGATAAGGACTTACGATGTCTTCTTGGGGTCCTTTCCTTAGAGGGAATCCATGTAAAGGGGTTTCACAGGGTCTGACGACGAGTGCAGGTCCTTCTTCAGACCACCGCAACCTTGTGTTGAGGGCAGCAGAATTACCTCTCATCATCCTGGGAGGCGATTGGCCTTTAAGGACCTCGACTACCTTTCCAGTGGCGAGTCTCTACACTCGTCATTCATGTATCCTTCAGAGAGTGAAATCAGACGCAGACTCCTATCTGGAATCACATGTTTCACTCTTGTAGATTTCTCACGACGGTTAGACTCGAAGAAAACACACGCGGCGAGGTGATTTTCAACGCAGAACTTTCACGTTTGGAGAGGGGCTCAAGAAGAAAAAGCCGCATCTATGGTTCGCAGACTGGCAGCACCTTCAGGTCTGTTTCCCGACTCCTGTAGCTGGTTCTAAAAGGACCCGGGTGGCTTCTTAGGTGGCTGAGTCGGTGGGGCTTTCTTTCTTAGGCGGACAGTCAATAATTACAATAGGAGGGGGATAGCAGCCACGTTTCCCAGTATCTGTCCTATTTGATTTCTACCAACCTAAGCTCTTGTTCGAGGAGCAGGCATGGTAATGGCGCAGGTCCTCCTCGAGCGAGATCCGGATGTACCATTCTGCTTCCAGACCCATACAAGCGAGGTGGGAATCGGGGCCGTGCACGTTGAGCTTCGAGGAGGCGGAATCAAGGACGTAATTAGTTATGCAAGCGCAAAGTATAAGCTGTCGGAAACACGATACAAAGGGAACGCGAAGGTCTGTCTAGCGGTCATCTGTGTTATCACTAGGTACAAACCCTATTTAGATCAGCGCTCCTTCACCTTGATTACGAATTTGCACGCACGTATGGATAGAAAATTGTTACACAAAGAACAACGTGCCAGAAAAAGAGCAGCTGATGAGGAATTTGATGAGAAAAAAAAATGAGCATATTGCTTCATTGGAAGAACAGATAGTGTAAGATTAACGTGACGCTTATGAAGATCACGTAGATCCATCTGTATCAGAATGAACCATATTCAGTTCAGAACCACGATGAAAGAAGCGAGCACGAAAGTCATTGATGAACGCTGAAGTTTCCACAGCATTAGACAGGGTTAAACTCAACGACAGAATGGCTACACTAGTTGTTGCCAGCATCGTTCGGTCATTGGGTCATAATATAGAAGATTATAATATCAAACGATCTTCAATCAAGAGATATCGTCAGCGCATACGAGAAAAACATGCTCGAAAACTTAGAGAGTAATTCGAACTTTTTGGAAAATTAATAGTTCACTGGAACGGAAAGATGATTTCATGAATTTCTGGCAGAGAAATAGTAGATAGGCTCCTGTTTTTGTCTCTCGACCTGATCTTTCATGTCATCGGTTATGAGAAGTACCAAAATTAACCTCTGCATCAGGTAGAATACAAGCAGAAGCAATCGACTATACTTTGCTAGAGTGGAACTTGTTAGGTGAGCTCGAAGAAATATGTGCTGACACAACTGCCTCTAATACGGGTCGGAAAAATAGAGCTTGTGCATTTTTACAGCAGTTGATAGGAAAGGACCTTCTCTTCTACGAATGCAAACGTCACGTTCATGAACTCGTATTGGGATCAGCCTTCAAGTATTTAATTGAACCGAACTTCGCGAGCCCAGAAGTAGCAATTTTCGGAAATTTTCGGAATTTAACATCTTTGAGTCAAACGAGCCACAGCTGATGACAAAGAAAGCATTTTGAGCTTTGTCTAGCAACAGTTTTAAGAAACGCAACCTAGAGAGGACCACAAGGAGTTCCTTGAACTAGTTGCTGTGTTTCTGGAGGATTCTTCTTATCATCAGCAGTATCATTTCCATATTTCAAATGCCCTTTCTAATGCTCGATGGATGAATAAAGTGCTTTATTCCTATAAAATATTTATGTACCGGAAACAGTTTTCCTTGCCTTTTAATGAACTGTGGGGTTCAAGAAATGTTTGCATTTTTACAGTGAAACTGTACGTGAAAGCATGGTTTTCGGCAAGTCCAGCTATACCTGCGCCAAACAATGAATATTAGCTTAAAGCACTTATCGACTACGGCTCAGTGAATCAAACCATTCCTGCAGCCACCTCTAAGAAGTTCGGTCTACATCTATAGTACCTGAACGAAGAGATAGTCACGTTGGCCTTTTTCGTTGAGAATGTTCCTTTGAATGTCAAGAAAAAAATGGTTATAGCACTTAGGGATTCACCTAAAAGCGAAGATTACAATAACCCTCACATGCATGTTGTCGTTGATGTAATATGCAGAAATTGGTGAAATTCTTGGGGGAAACGCGACCTCTCTGATTTCATTACAAATAGAACCGCTAATTTTTTCACTAGGTATAAAACTTCAACGTCTTTTATGGAACTTGAGCCGGAAAAATGTGCTGTACATGAAGCTTTCATCAAATGAAGCAAGCTACTGAGCAAACTAACAGTTACTAATGATGTCGCAGAACGGGGCGTCACACTTATGATGCAGTACAACAAACATAAATATACATAAACATGAATAATACTTTTCTCATTCAGTTGTGAACACTACGTTCTTCTTGTATTTTTTATTAAACGAATACTATTCAAAAATATGAGAATGAATCTCTCCCTTATCTTCTCAAATTATCTCATAGGTTCTGAATGGACGTTTTTTCTAATAAAGTTTCATATATTTCGTTGAAAACTATAGTGAAAAGCTTTTTTCAATTTCTAATTGGCCGCCATTTTATATTTCTTCAATATTTTGGATCTTAAAAATTATGAACTAGTTTCTGAAGCCAAATAGTTTGTTTTTATGAAATTTCAAAGTATTGCGTTTGACAGGCTTCGTCCCCCACTCTCTGAGTAGAATTCCTAGAAGGGGAATTTTTGCTGAAGATTCTTCTGGCGTCATCGAGCTGCCGCTCCGGTCTTCGGCCGGAGGATGAGTCTCTCTGACGACCAGATGATCGCCTCCCTGGTGGGAGGCGATATATATATATATATATACTCGAGATGATTCAGGCGTACTCAATGAGGATGCGATATCTCGTGATTAAAATTTCTGTTTGTTACTCGACAATACTTTGGTATAACTTGCCACTAACATATTAATATAATTGAATTCCTAGAGGTCCTGAGATCGGAACATGACAAATGACATGCATGTTATTGTAATTGAGGCTCTGCGAGTTTGCCGTAGTTCATAAGTGAAGCATCGATAGCGGCGATTGTTTCGGCGTCAGATTCGTTCGGCTCCGCCGAGGATTTGTCTAGAGCCAACGGCTCCACTTTGTTATTTATTTCCGCCGTCCTGTTCGTTTCGTGAATCGCTGATTCTCGTAGGTGACGAGAGAGATCCTCGCGGTCCTGATCGGGTAAGAAGCAAAACGTGGGGGAATAGAAGTATTCGCAGGATACAAAATTCGGGAATCGTGATAAGCGCTCTATTTTACCCCTTTCGCCTAGCGTTAGGGGCTCGATGTTCTCTCGTTGTTCCGACCATTCCGATACCGCGACGCCTCTTGGCGGAGGCAACGAGTCTTTCCAATATTGAGCGACGACATGCGCTTCGCGGATAAGTTGCTCTGCGAAAGCGGGGGTAATTCTACCTTTCGCTTCCAATGACTCAATTTTCCTGATAGGACCTCGAAGCCTCCGCGCGGATTCGCTCCTAGCACCCACTGAAAACAATAAAAAAAGGAAAACAAAAGAATTTCTAAATAAACGACTACTCACTGTCTGGAAATGCAAAATATTAACGCACTACAAAATGGTGGATGAAGTGAGCAAAATTCACTTCACTTGACGGCTTACCACAGCGAACCTGGGTTATGTCATACGCAGACCCTAGCAAGGCTGAAAAAAGACTTAGGCACGCTCCAGTGAAAGCTGGTGGTTACCTGGACACTCCAAAGGATTGGAGGATGGGTCGCCGTCTGGCTGGCGCACGAGTGACAATCCTGGGCTGTGCATGACCTAATATTGACTCCTTCCTACTCTCCCTTGCCTGGTGGTCCCTGGCGGGGTTCGGCGATGCCTATGATTGGCTGCGTCGGTCCACGTGGTTTGTACCTCTATTCGGAATGGGGCTCACTTCACGCGTTAAATGATGTCTGGCCCAAAGTCCGTGCGCTGGGCCTGTCTACGATTAGAGCGTTTACAGAACCTTATGAACTAAACGGCATGATATATGTTGAAAAATGTGAAAATGAGCTTTTCCAATTTTAAATTGGCGGCCATGTTGTACTTCTTTTTTTTGGATTTTCAAATTAATCAAGTAATTTCTGAAGTCAAGCACTGTGTTTTTCCGAAGTCTGAAAGTATTTTTCCAAAACTTAGATTTTGAGATCTTGCATTCACTTGAGAATAAATTATTAAATTTTTCCATGATTTTTGGTCACCCTTTGTTAATAACTTTAAAAAATAGCACTTTTGCGGCTTTTGGCCTTAGGCGTACGATGACCCTGATTTTTTAACTTCATACAGAGGAGATCTGATCAACAGATATCTGTTGTATCGACGCTCATGATAAAGAAAATTTTTCAAAGTAAATTCCGTGTGAAGCAACAAATAAGTTTCAAGAATTTCACTGCGAGCCGGATTTGAACCGACACTTCCTGTATTCATGAAAAGTGCTTCAACCAATTCAGCTATCGAGCACGCTAGTGAAAACTTTGGAACTTGCATTTGGTCAACCGGATGAAAGCTTAACTTGCCTTTGATGTTTCTAAAGGTGTTTTTGGCCCGTATGTTTCAAAAATTGTTTTATCTCATGACGTGATATTTATTATATGTATTTCTGCGGTTTTCGGCCTCAGGCCTACGATGATTCTAATTTCTTAACTTCATACAGAGTAATTCTGCAGTTCAAAAATTAGAGTCATCGTGTGCCTAAGGTCGGTTCAAATCCGGCTCGCAGTGAAATTTTTGGAACTTATTTTTCGTTTTACACGGAATTCATTTTGAAAAATTGTTCTTCATCATGAGTGTCGATACAATAGATGTCTGTTGATTAAATGTTCTCTGCATGAAATTGAAGAATTAGATTCATCGTATGCTCGAGACCAAAAACCACAGAAATGTATGTAATAAATATCACGTCATAAAATAGAATAATTATTTTAAGAAATAGATCTTCTGGGTCCATTTAGATGGCCGCCATTTCATGATTTTTCAAAATTTTGAGTTTTTGACTATGAGAGTATTTTAAGCATCCCGTGCAATTTTTATTAAAGATATGATGATTCGCGTAAAAATTAAAAAAGTTATGCAAATTTTTCGTTTTTGCGTGATTTCTCCAATGTAAATCCAATCGAAAATTACAAGGCCCATGTTTGGTAGGTGAGTATTAACCGAATTGGCTGAAATTTGGGGTACTTTCTTTTTCCGGGTATGCGAACAAACTCCGCCAGTGGGAGCGAACGAATTAGAAAAAGAATGAGAACTACCTTAGTATGCACTCAGTGGTACGAGCCGCTTCGGTCAGACGTACTCTATATGCGTGAACGGCGCAGTAGTCGAGAACGTACCGTCAAGACGCTCCCTCTCTTATTGCAGCTAAAGAATGTCGGTAATACAGATTCGGAGTTACAGAATTAATTATATTTGAATCATTTCCTTTAACAAATGAGGAAAGGGAAGAAAAAGTAATATCGTTGGCTGCCAATGTTATTCTAGAAGAGGAGATCATTGACGGGCAACAATTTTCACTGTCACTGGAGCTGTTGCAGAATATCGAGAAATAATTGAAGCTACGGAATGGCCCTAATCCAACATCTAGCTCCCCCACCACCCTGTTGCGTTCCACTTCACAAAAGCACACTCAAACAGAAACGATGCACCTCTCATTAAATCGCGCTGGTTCTGAACAACACTTTCCGCCAATGACCGCACCCCTGTTTCACAGAGAAAAAAACATCAACGAGGAACGAACCCGAGAGATGCTGGGATAGCGGATAATGGAATCATGCCAATCGCCCTATTATTTCAGAATAATTTTTGCCAGGAAGGAGAACGGTGAGTTGTGATTCTGTACTAATTATCGGAAACTTAATTCCATTACGGAAGATACGGCTCAAGCACTTCCAAGGATCCAGGACTTACTCGAAGAGTTGGGCAGGGCCAAAATCTTTAGAACCCCGGACCTGCGCCCTCGGAAAATGTTTCTTCTCTCGTCAGGAAGTCGAATACTTGGATTGTCGAGTTACTCCGGACGGCAATTAGGCTTAGAAGACGAACATCAAACCAATCCTTGATTCCGACCCGTCGAGAAACCGGCGGAAACTGCAGAGTTTCCTTGGAGTATGTGGCTGAATGCGAAAGTTCATGCTACACTTTTCTGAAGTCTCCGCACCTTTCGCCGACCTCCACTGGAAAGATTTTCTTTTTTTCTTTCCCTTTGCCTCACTTGTTAAAGGAAATAATTCAAATATAATTAATGCTGTAATTTCGAATCTGTATTACCGATATCCTTTAATTGCAATGAAGGAGGCAGCTACCTAACAGTACGTTTTCGTATTCTGGGCGGGTCATGCATACACGTCTGACCGAAGCGGCTCGTACCACTGAGCGCACACGGCACCACACCGGACAGGCATTGGTCGACGCTTCGTCAACGTTTAGTGGCCGTGTGTAGAGTTCGAGAATTCTCGGTAACATAAAATTGGAGAAGGTAATAAAGAAACTTACTGGTAACTCACCGAATATACGCGAATTTTCGAGTGAGTTCATTTTTTAAATTTATTTTTCATGTTGTTTTTCTTAATGAATGATGAACGCCACACGTAGATTTTCGGTAATTAACAAAAAAAATTCTGAAGGTAATAAACCGGTGAGTTTCCAGAAATGGCTGGAGAACTTACCGGTAACTTACCGGTAATTTTTCGACTTTGCTGTCGTAAATTACCACCTTTCGAACTCTAGCCGTGTGATGCTGAAAACCTCAGTTCACCGCTTGGCAACAATCTCGTATCGCAGAGTTGTGTGTTGCAGATCAATGCTATTATGTTTCGAGCAAGGACGAACAAAATGACCTCGTATCGTCCTAGGAGGCGGTCGGTCTTTGAGGACCTCGACTACCTCTACAGTGGCAAGGGCCTCTTCATTCGTTAATCATGTACACTTCAGAGGAGTGGACAGGCCTGCAAAAGTATGAAGCATCTAGCTAAATCTTATGAAAAATTTTTGAGAAGGATAAAATTTCAATAATAAACTACCTTTTCTATTAAAATACATGTGAAAATGGAAGTTTGGTAAATTTTTTGAGTAAAAAATATGCATTTTTCTGATAATTTTCTTCCGAATTATTGATCTGCAGGTTCGAAATTATAAAAATATATATAAAATTAGACATCTGGACTAAAACCCGCTTTCTGTAGATTTGGCGCGGGGTCCTTTATAAATACATAAATATTGACGCTATTTACATGAATCTGCAAAAAGTAACATAACTCATGTAGACTGAAGGCAGCCTATTTTTAAAAAAATTTAATAATTTGACAACTAACCAACATATCATAAAATGATGAATAAAATTAGCAGATTTATTAGTTTGATATGTACGTAATATATTATAAACTGCAGGAAACAACATACAAACAATAAAAAAATGTCTGAATTGTCGAGCGCGGTCATTTTCGCAGTAACATATTATCCGTTTTTATGATTTCCGAGAATATTTTCACCACGCAAGCATACGAATAGTGTCTGTTGAACCATATCTCTCCAATTTGTTTTCTTGGATCATGTTGCGCCGCCCGCTTTGTTCAATTACAAACGGTTGGCCCTGCCTATCATACAGTGCTTTAAGGAGCAAACTCTATCTAGAGCCTCAAAAAATGGTGGTTTTTCTCTATTTTTTTTGGAGAAAGGAACAACAACGACAGGTCAATGGTCTTTTGAGTGTATTAAGATACATGCTTAAAGTTATAAGAAAAATTTCTTGTTTATGAAAAAATTCAAACTGGCGGATGTATGGACGATCTCCCGAAACTTCTCGCTGCAGAAGACTTTTGCGGCATGCACGCTGCAGTCTGGAATTTTCATCTGACACACAAAACGAAAATTTATTCATAATTAGCAGGCTTTTCTGAAGTGCATGAACCTCTCAATCATAATAAATTTCCAAAATCAAACAATAAAAGCATATAAAAAAGTCCTATTTTCAATAAATTTTTGTTGCTATGAATTGCTAGGAAACTGTTAAAACAAATTTTTTCCTCAATTTTTGAGGCTCAAGCACTTGTATATTTAAGGTAGTACTTCCCTCAGGCGATTTTCTTAAGAAATCGCTGAAATTGAAGTATAATGTAAAGGAATATGTCTTCGATCATCTTCCAAAGTTTCAAGCCTTTCTTGTTTTTAGTTTCTGAGATTTTCGATGACAAAGTCTAGCACTTTAACATGCAAGGTATAGGAAATCAGTTGGGAAATGTCTCTAAATCTTACGTATAAAACGAATTGCTCTTACGACCGAGGCAAAAAACTGATCCTTTGAAGTTCATACCAAGAGGAAGCTACTGTCGGAATTTCGATCGATTGTTGTTTTTAGTTCACGAAATATTCGATACGAAAGTATATTATTTTTTGACATTCGAGCTGCA
>JAUMHM010000071.1:19826343-19844006 GCA_032362435.1 Melikaiella ostensackeni | reverse complement strand
CCGCACTCAGAGCCTCTCATAACCCTTGTATCCCTTACAAGTCCTCTCAGTCTCTCATCCGCTACAACAAAGTCAATTAACATTTATGTTCTAAATTTTATAACCTCTATTTTTTCAGATGCTTATGTGTTCTGTGTATCTATTTCAGACTATCTTATTTACAATTTGAGTTGTTTTTAATAATCAGAATGTTAACCCGGTACTTATCAAAAAATAAGGTTGCTAATGGGTTTTTACATACATTCAGGGAAACTATACCCTTGTTACCTCCAAAAAAAGGTTTTCTGAGGAAGTTGGCATATTGGTAATATGTGCATATCTTATGTACCATTGTGTACAATATTTTAACATTCATGTTCTAAATTTTATAATCTTTAATTTTTCAGATTCTTATGTGTTTCGTGTATCTATTTTTATTATCTCTCATTTACTCTATTTGATTTTATTGGACATTCTGTAAATATAATTATAATGTCTTTTTGATGCTTATAAAAACCAAATAATTTATCGGAACTAGGTTTTTCTAAAAATCTTGTTTTTCAAAAAAAAGGCTACAACGATCTGAATAAATTCCATGAAAAATTCATTAATATACTCTATATTCCATTCTAACAAATATTTATGTTAATAGAATTGAAAAATCTTCTTGGTACTTATCAATTTTGTCATAAAAATGTACACTGAATTAGAACTATAATAATCAAATTCACTTTTCAAAATTCTTAACATTACATATTGGACTAATTCATAAATCTTGAATTTGAGGAAAAGAAATTTTCAGAATGCATTCCATTAAGTCTTTTGACAATTTCCCAACAGTGTTTTCACAAGTGTTTGGCTTGGACGATTCATACTCTCTTGTCCAAACGAGGGGTCGAACTCACAAATTTCGATCTTTATTACTCTCAAATATGTTTCTAAAAATACGTCAGTGTCTGCTTTTCTTCTGTATAGTTAGTACCCGATGCGATTTCAAAGAGTAAATAACTTAATGTTGGATTTTGTTCTCCTTCCTATAAAATACAAAAAATAAATCAGAATCTTTCGTGTGTCCGCATTGAGCAGAATTTTTTGACAATTTCATCTAAATGTAAAGTGTTTTTTTTTTAAAAGTGTTGGTGTTCTATGAGTGGATTAAAATTTCATGGATTTACGAAGATAAGTTGGTTCGCCTATACTAATATCAATTGCAATCAATGAATCAAGACAAAAATTGTCCATCGATTATCCAATTTTCTATTTTTTATCTCAGCTTATAATGACTCTTGAATTCAATAATTTTCTCTGCACTTGTTTGTTTTTCCTTAAATTATCCCCGATGAGGAAGTCCAAGTTGGCTTCGAAACATGTTGGGTCCTCAGTAGTATAAAAAGGACGGAGAAAGGAAAGAGTGTGAGGATGGTTTTGGTTGACTTCCTTTTTCTCCCTCTTTTTTCTTTCTGTCGTGTACATTTATTATGCACCTGTCTCTAGTGAGCCGGAAAGGCGGGTAGTCAAAAATCCTATTTTTGAATTGTGAACATTTTGGGTGTTCTTTTTTTAGTACACAAACAATTTTCATAAGAGAATAGATTTTATTTTGATCTCAAAGAAATTTCAGAAGAGAGACATTAAGCAAGGATTGGTTCCAATCTGCAGGGTTGCCTATGAATAATTAAGATTTCTCTTAATCGAGATTTTAATAATTAACTCAATTCACCTAAAGATATCTATTTTACTCAAGTATTTTCAATAAAATTTTGATTACATTAGCAATTCTTATAAATGTATTCTTGGTTTGGATTATCACCTTTTTCTTTTCGAAAAATAGAATAATCTGAATAGATTGGTTCTAAATCCACCCATAAACTTTTTTATAATGATTTTATGAAAAGATGTTGTACGCAAAATTTTTTGTAGATCAAAGGAAAGTTCATTTGGTAAAATAAATATGTTTTAAATGTCAGCTCATGAATGAGATCCTTTAAACAGTGTTTCTGAGAAGAAACTTGGTCAGTGCACTCATAACACCCTTTTGTAAATTACTTGGGAATTGAAGAGGACCCTCTGTTCATTTCTTGTGTGCCTGTGCTTTATTAGAGAAATTATCAGAGTTTCTCGTGCTCTCATTTCTGTGAGATACTGTAGGCAAAGGTGTGAGATGGAAAGACAGAAGACCAGAAATGTACAAAGCTGCAGTGGAAAATGGTTAAGTACCTGGCGTGTACGCAAAACCGAATTGAATTAGGAACTTCCGTCGGGCACATGCCTCGAATTTGCATAATCGCGCTACGAACTCATGTCGGAAACAACGCGTACTCCTACTACGAGCTAATATTTGCCTGTTAAGCCGACCTAAATGATTGGCGGTGGGCAAACCTTAGTCAAGAATCATCCAAGTACTAGTGCTTAATTTCTCTGAACAGTCAAATCGAAAAATTATACGAAAAAGTAAAGGCTTTGATGCCCTCAAACGCTCAGTCGCTCACCTAAATAAAGCAGCCTATATTTACATACAATATTATTCATATTTCGTGAATTAGAATGCAAACAGCCATCACGAAATTCTATGACGAATCATTGTCTCTTCTTAAATTATTGATTAGCTTGAGAAAGAACTTTAAGAGGTTAGGAGCTTTCTTTCTGAATCTCTCGCCTGTAAAAAATTGTGCGCACTATTTTTAAACTGTACTGCGTAATCTGGGCTTTCAGAATACATCATTTGAATCTAAAACTTGACACAAATGTTTTAAATGACTCAAGTTATTATAAGGATGAGGGTATTTTCCTTGGAGTTGTTTTAAATTGGAAATTTAAATTCATTAAAGTCCTATCTAATAGTCTGTGCAATTATAAAAAGGTTAACTGTTGCAAAGTTGAGATAATTGAAATTGAAATTAACATACCTTATGCACATGAGCTCTATCTCATATCACGGTATCGGAAATGGTACATAGTTTACCTTATCAGCTAAACCTCTCTTTATCATTTTCTTTAAACTCAGAGAACAGAGAACGACACAACATAAATAAATAGATGAAATATAAATTGCGAATTATAATTTGAATGAAAATTAAATCAATATTATAGTAATTTCGGTACTGTAAACTACAAACTATGAAGAACTCTATATTTTCAGGATAGAAATTCATTCCGAAGTTATAAGTAATAGAGTCCCACATGAAATTGACGGAATGTCGCCATTTTCGTAATTTACTACGTTGGTTAGATCGGAATTTTCAAATCACAAACTCGGTCACTTTTTGATTTATTATTTATATTTAAATATGACTACAATGGTTCGGAAGAACCAAAAGTTTTTTGAAATAAGTAAATTATTTTAAGAAGTGCATTTAGCACCTATTTTAATAAAACATCGGTAGATTGGGGAAACTTACATATGTAAAAGCTCTGTTTCTTGAGAACTCGACTCAAGAAATGGTGACATCGACATGTTTATATCTAAAGATGATAATAGTTCACATATTTATTATTTCAATTATTTCTGCGAGCTTGTGAATGATCGCATTAATAATCTTTGTCTTATTTAGATGAAGGAAACCAGAACAAATCTTTTTTATACTCTTTTATAATTCAATTCCGTGTTTAATATTTCTTATTGAATTATGGAATTACCTGCGTTGTCTTTTTCACGTGGTATTTTTAGTTATTTCTTGTCAGTAATTAAACTTTATTCCGCCGAGTTATCAAATAATTGAGTGACTTTCTCCTTTATTTGATTTATTTAGTTGAGTTGCCAAGTCGCGCCATACCCTCGGCAAACAAGTTTCAGAGTAGTAGAATGAATGGCCGATTCTCAAAGAACAATAATCGCATATTTAAGGCATCTAGCATATAAAAAACTTTATTTTGATCGAAAATGACTTTTTTCTTTGGCGTAAGCTTCGAAATAGAAAGTTGCATGAGATTCGAACCAAATTTTATAACTTTCCACCACCATATTGTATCTGGAGAGAAAGTGGTGAATATGTTGTGGGTGAAGCCTAGAGTACAGGCAGACCCAGGATGATCCGGTCGTTCCGCAGTTTGCCCGAGCGCTGTCGGTCAAAGTGAGTAGTAGGGCTAGGAGAGTATGGAGCCATATGCCGACTAAGGTCGTTAAGGTAGGAATCCTGATAAATATTTACCGACCGCCGGTAAATAGCTTACAGGGTCCACTCAATATAAGCGGAGTGTTGTGTGGTCTCTTTTACCGACCGTCGATAAGTGACATGCGCTTAAGGGCATGTGATACTTCCGCGTACGGTAAATTGGGTTCAGTTCTCTTGAATTTTTGTGCACAAAAGTCAAAATTTTTAAAAACTGAATTTGGAGATGCTGTAAAATAATATAATGGACGTCCCCGAACTCTTTTTTAGAGGAATCAAATTTAAAAAATTCATTCTGATAGATAAAAATTTTATGTACGTGCACTATTTTGAGGTTAGGATCAATTTTTCGCCACATACAAATTATTTATGAAATAAACTTTTTTCATTACCTACAAACCAGGTTAATTCTGGGACATTAGTTTCTATATTTTTTTGCTTATCCTAAGTTTTCGGCCAAAAATATTGTGTAGCTTGAAAGTAAAGCTGTAACACACACAACCTCAAAATACGCACACTTCAATCAAATTTTTTATTTTAATTATCCCATAAAAGAAGAGTCTAGGGATGTCCGTTAGCGTGTTCTTCATCATTGCTCAAATTTTTAAGCCTAAATCTTCATTATTTTGAGATAAAAGCCGGGGGAACCTAACACTGCTAAAATCGATAATTTTCGAAGTATCACATGCGCTTAACCGGTCTATAAGCCAATTGCATTTAAACAGTTTAACCGACTGTAGGTAAGGCGCTAACGTTTAACCTTTCAATAAGCCGAGTGTGGTGAAATTGTTCTTCCTACCGCCGGTAAGTTGCTTACATCGTCCACATTCTGTAAGCCGAATGCGAAACCAACTGTTTTACCGGCCGTTTATAAGACAAATAGAATTCCAACTGTTTTACCGGCCATATATAAGCCAAATGGGATACCAACTGTCTTACCGGCCGCAGGTAAGTGACTTGGAAAAAAATTCATTAGGAACCTTAGTTTTAATAACTATAATTGAATACTTATATTGAGATCTGGAGTTTACAGTTTGAATATTGCGCGCCGAGAAAGAGTGGAGGTACGCCGGTGTACACATGTCGACTGTTTTCAATCTAAACATTTTCTTTCTTAATTTATGTAAATGATAATCCTCTAAGTATTTCAAATATCTGAAGTATATATGTATATTGTTTATAGAACCACATACGAGTACATATAATTTAAGAATTTTACAGTATAGTCGTCATCTAAGGTCGGCTGATTACCGTTTATTGTTTAAAGTTTCGGGCGTAGTTACGAATAGCCCTTACCTCCGATTTTTCTGAAACTCCATATATTTATGAAATTTGACGCGCTGATTACAGCAATCATAGTGAAAATTTTCGCAAATTTGATTTTCATGGTGAAAACCATAAAAACCTTATGAAAATCATGGTTCTTTACGTTTATCTCGAGAACGATTGAAAATTTCGGGAAATAATTCGGAAAAAAGTTATAGACTTGGAAGAAATACTCATTTTGTGTTTCATCAACTTTTTGTTTGTATGAGTTAAATTTTTCGAGATATTTGATGATAATGATAAAAATTTCATGCCTAGCCTCTGCCGAAAACGTATGTATTTTTTTTACCTTTGATTTTTTTCAAACTCCGCATACGCACGCATTTTGACGTGGTGATTACGAAAATGGTAGTGCGAACTGGCGCAAATTTGATTTTCATGGCGAAAACTATGAAAAACCCATGAAAATCATGGTTTTCCGAATTTATCTCGATGAATACAGAAAGGCACCCCTTCGTCTGGCCACAGAAATAATGTTGTTCAAAACCCTTCCCGTTTCCAATTTCTCGTGTGGGGCGGAAAGACACCTCTTTGCCTGGAACCAGAAATAATGATGGTCAAACCCATTCCTTTTTCTAATTTCTCGTGGGAGGCAGAAAGGCACCCCCTTGTCTAGCCACAAAAATAATGTTGGTAAAACCCCTATAACTTTCTAAAATCTCGTGGGGAGACATAAATGAAATTGAGTGAAAAATATATAAGTGCAGTGATTGGTCACAGGAATACTTACGTTTTCGTCAGGGGCTAGGTATGAAATTTTCATATTTATCATCGATATTTCGAAAACTTCCACTCCTACCAAAAAATTGGATGAAACATAAGATATGTATTTTGACTAGGTCTGCAACTTTTGGGCAAATTATTTTTCAACATTTTCAATCGTTCTCGAGATAAACGTGAAAAACTATGATTTTTTTCGGGTTTTCATGGTTTTTACTATGAAAGTAAAATTTGCGCCGATTCAACTTAAAAGTTATGCCAAGGTTGGATCGGTACTGGCTTAGTACTATCCCAGTACAGACCAAAATTTCAAAATTTTTGCGATTCAAATTTATGAAGATTTTTTAACTTGACCGTGTCTAACGAGTCGGAGGAGGCCGAGCTTTATTGAAATTTTCAAAATTGTTGTTTTTTTCTTACGTATCTCTGGCAGTTCGCAAGTTATTTCAAATTCTCGAAAATTGAATTTTGAGAATTTTTGAAAATTTGCTGATTTTTTCAGAAAGAGTTAGTATATCTCCTTCTTTAATATCACCAAAATTGTTTCTTTGACGTATATCTAGCCGTATAAAAGAAATTTCTTATTCTTGACAATTTCAATTTTGAGATTTGTTGAGAATTCTCGTTTCGCATAAATTTAGGGTTTTAAAAGATCTGTATTTTAAAATCTTTAAAAATGTTTTCAGTTTAGGGGTACTGTTAATGTTAGTCGATGTATGATGATATTTTTTCAATGCAGTTTTTGAATCTCATAAAAAATTTCCCCGGCATCTCTACCCCAAAGAAAGTGCCTTTCCCGGGCATCACTTCACCCACTTGCAAGGCATCTTAGGGCATTTTTCCCCAAAAATGACGGAGCTCCTCAGGTCGGGGATTTATGGGACAAGCCTTCCCCATGGTACAATATTGGCATCGGCTCACAGTATTTTTTGAACATTCCATCGCCACAAAATGGCAAGAAGCCTTGTCCAGACAACTCGGTAACTATTAATTTTCTCGATCAGTCGCATGGGTGGCCCAGTTTTCCTAAGGGATGGTCATCCACGTGCTTCTCTTTCTCAGAAAAATGTTGACTGTGAATATTGAGTGGAAGAGATGCTCGGGGAAGACTTGCTTGTCAGTGCCAATATTTAAGGTAATAATTACTTTGCTGGAAAAGAGATACTGGCGGAAGGCTTGTTGAATAACATCTCATCAACCAAGAAGAATTTTGTGTATCGTGGCACTGATTTCTGAAATGGAAATAAGGTCGGTTAATGAAAAATCTCATTTTCGTTCTGTTAATATTTTTCGACTTTCTCAATGGAATATGATGTTCGCCAATTAATTTGTAATTCTAGTAGAGCATTGTAGCAAACTACCCAGGGTTTGGAATAGGGCAATGATTTATTCATTAAAAACAACTTCTTTTGAATTAATATAGATTTATCGAATGAATTAAGAGTCTACATATAAGCCGGTGACGTCTATCGATTTCAAACTAAAGATCTGGATCTCTTTATGCCTTTCGACCTCCCCTCTCTGACCTCTCCTACCTTCCACTACCTACTTCCCCTAAAACTGACCAATCCTTTCAGTCTTAGTACATGTCACTATGAAAGAACTACTACAGTATTTGTTTTTACAATCGTCAAAAAATATAAGTTACCTAAACACGTCAATATTCGCAGTCCCTGATTGTAAAAATTATTATAAATGTAATAAAAGCCCTAGAAAAACGTTAATATATAGGTAGAAAAATTAAATCTTTTTTTGAAGTACCAGGTTTTTCATTTCATTGTATTTTCAGTCGAATTAATTAATTAATTTTGATGCTCATGGATTAAAGTAAGGTCTTAGATCCCCTCTAAGCTACCATAGTTTGAAAAACTATCTACATCAAATTTGATCGAATTTCACGAATATTAAGGACGAAGGCACGGTAAGCAGTTCGTTACTCATATTCCACCTTCAGTGACTTCCGATCTTTGCCTTTATAGACGAACCGCCATGCCAGCCCACCACCAACATATCTTGAGGAACGGAAACTGGGATATTTCAGGCAATCGCGAATCAAGCCTATATGCCAAGCGATGGCTTGTGACGTTTAATCGATAATATCGTCTGGTGCACGGCATACGGCTCTTTTGACGCGGGCTACTCATAAATATGCATCGCGTCGTGGTAGAAATTCAACTAAGTATGGTGGTTTTATTAAGGTAGCACACGCACAATTCGACTTTTTGACAGAATTTTTGAAAATTTGGACTGAAGTAGAAGAACAGTGATATCTAACTGTTCATAAAATTTGAAGGCCATTGATCGCTTCTAGCGAATGATAATAGGCATCAAAGTTGGAAAATTTTGTATGTATCGCCTATATCAGACTCGTGTTAACAAGATACTTTCAATTCTAACGATTTAACGCCTTGAGAGATTTGTCTAAAGAAACTAGCAGACAACAGAGGGTTATTAGTCAGATATTATGAAAAAAATCAGAATTATTGATTGTTTTATTTTGTAGATATAACCATGGAATGTATTTCATTTTAGCAAAATTCGGTACGGGCATGAGCAGTGTTTCTTGGTATGACTGTGTCTATGTGAGCGTTTCCATGCATCATGTTGCTCTCACTACAGACTCCATCAAGAGTTCCCCCGACATAACCCAAAATTTTCCGATTTGCTTCCAAAGACTATAAGCGAAAATCTTTGATGCACACTTTCAAAATTTGCGCGAAACTTGACTTAGCGTGGATAATGTGATTACGACGCAAAACGTCTATTCGCCTGATTTACACGCTCCATTCAAATTGTACGCTGAAATTAATGGCGGTGAGAATGAGCCTGCGCTGCGAGCAGATTTTTTAAATCAATTTGTATAATTACTCTTTTTCGGAAGGCCGCCGCGCAGCTTCAAAAATCAGGCGGCTTCAAAAATTGCACGATTCGGAAAATCGCGCGACTCCTGAATTCATGCTACCCTTCCTCCCTATCTTGACCAAACTATCACCGCACGAGTTTACGGTTCTCGGATCGGGTTTCGGGTATACCCGACCCGAAGACCCGAACCGGCCCGAAAGTTGGATTAACAAATTTTCTACAGTTTTCGGTAACTTACGGTTACTTACCAGGATCGTCGCTTCGAAAAAAGAATTCACAATTTGGCAGACATTTTTTCATGTAATAGTTTTTTATTTCAGAAAAAATATTAGGAAATCTAACGCAGTGAATAAACATTTTTTATTCGAGTAAATATACTTGAAATATTTCACAAATGGAACACAAAGACTCTGAAGATGGAAAGTTTTGCATGAAGCGATAGCGAAAATTTTACATAAAGTGCGAGATTTTTAAGCTTCGCTGGTCACACCACAGAATGAAATTGGAAAAAACGTTTGATTGAATCAACTTAATCGTCGTCACTGGACAGCATAAGACTTAACTACTTTTCATTAAAAAGTATATTGAAATTTGAGTCCAATTTGTTTAACTATTTTGCGAGAAAGAAATTAATTATCACCAAAATGATTGGTTGAAGTGATAAAATACAAGTATTTATATGCGTGACTTAAAAGTCTGATTTAAAATTTCCCGAAGATTTTGGGTAATTTAAGGTATGCTACTATGAGTTACCGGATATGGAAGGTCGGCTTACATCCGCCATATAGGATCAGCCATTTTAAGTTCTCATATTCTGACTACAGATTCGTAATCAGTGACACCAAAAACACCCAGTAATCATTTTCAAGTCAATCAGGGTAATATGAGTTACTCAAAACTTGATGGTTGGCTTACATTCGCCATATTGAATTCGCCATTTTGGTTTCTTATATTATGACTTCAGATTCGTGATCGGCGACCCCAAAAACCCATCAGGGGTCACTTTCAGACCGTTTCAAGTAATTTTCGCTTCTCAATAAATGATATTGATTGAACATCCATGATTTTTGTATACATTTTACCAATTTCTCATCAAATTCTTGGACACGGATTTCATTCGTTACAATCAATCATCCATAAACACAGGAAATATACAAATTTGACTTAAATTTCTCCTTACACAACACATGTGTGTTCATGAAATTGAGTATACACTATGTTAATGGCAAATTCATACGCTTGAGTTTTTAAATTTAAGTTACTCAATATCACATAGCAGGTCTGGTACATGCTCTTAAGAATCCAAATGCGAACGCTTCTTCAAAGATAACTTCAAATCACCTCAACGCTAACTATTACTACCTAACCCCACACCCATTCAACTTTACCACCTCTAATTTTCTGGCATCTATTTCTGACCTCTTCAACAACTTCCTGACTATTCGGCGGCCTGTACTTTTGATCATCCAACTGTCTGACTATTCATTGAATTGTACCCCATAGATTGACGAACCTGACTACCCAAAAAACTACAGTATACGCTATACATTTATTAAGACCCAATAGATGTATTCTTTATTTTTCAATAGCATCTATGATTTAATTTACCTGGCCTCAAGAAAAATGGCATAAAAGCGTCTTCATCATCAGTTCCATTAGTATGAAATTTCTTTCTTGAAGAATTGATCCAGCCGACATCCATTTTCTGTCAAATAGATTGGTAAAAATACAGGTAGGCCTGTTTCGCGTGTGGGAAAATTTCATGACAGTCTAGTGCTGGTCTGGCTTTATCAAACTATTTAGTCTGGAAGGTCTGATCTGGCCCAGGTCTGGCGCTGATCAGCTTTCTGAGAGTAAGAAGTTCTCACTTCGATCAGCAAATTTCTTTCACATATTTCGAAACACTGACAGCTTGTTTAAGATGATATAAAATTAGAAATTCAAACTATTAAAACAAAAAAAGTTTCTTATCACCTTGATAGTCTGGTTTGGCCTAGATCGGGCGCTGATCAGCTTTCCTAGAGCAAACAAATTTCTATGTTTGATCAGCAAATTTTCTTCTTCATATTTCGAAAAACTGACAGAAACTTAAAATTACAGGAAATGAGAAATCGACACTATAAAAACAAAAATATTTTTCTTATCATCTTAACAGTCTGGTCTGGTCCAAGTCTGGCGCTGATCAGCTTTACAAGGACAACAAAATTTTCATGTTCGATCAGCTAATCTTTTTACATATAATGATAAACTGACAGGTGCTGATCGGCCGTCCATGACATAAGCGAATGAGTGACTCTCTATTTTGATAAGGCGAATTCATAACTTGTGGTAGCTTAGCGATTAGCGCGCGCGGTTTACAACTTAGGAGGTTAGGGTTAAATTTTCGGTGCTTGCGAATTTTCTGCAAAAGCATTTTCCTAGCATTATATTTAATATGTAAGTTAGGATACTCAAGGGACTATCTGTGCGTTTTATAATTGATTTCTTTTCAATTCAGATATTTTTATTAATTAACTTCTTCTACGCAGTTTGGTCTATACAATTTGAACACCAGCGTTCTGAAAGAAAAAAAATTTATTCAGTCTTTTGTTGATTATTTAATATTTGCTATTTTTATATATTTTTATATTATTCACATTTCTTTATTATGCACTATTTACTATTCATTCATTCACTTATGATCAGATGGCCTAGCTAGCGGCTGACCGTACGGTATGACCTGGAGCTAGCGAAAGAAAACATTACACTTTTGGCCAGGTCCAGGCCAGACTGTATGGTCCGCGCCTAGACTGGAATGCAGACGGTCTGGTATGGGCCTGGCCAATGCCAGAAGATTTTTTCACACTGGTTATGCAGTTAGGTTTAGCAAGTTATATAAATATATTTGTGCGTCAGACACAAGGCGATAATGGTGATCTGACCTACTTACTTTGGGCTTGGGGTGAAGTCGGGGAATGATATATTCTAATGTCCCTCGGGCTGTCTTGGAATGGCTCTTCGGAGTCGACGCTTCGATGTCGCGGCTGCTGGGAAGTTAGCGACCTAGAACGGGAGTTGACGGGGTTGAAACGATGGGAAATGAGGAGCGGCGGAGGGTTAAAGCGATAAAAAAGTGAGAAGACTAGTGCGAGGGCAACATCTTGGATAAACGTTTCCCCTTCTCGTATAAGGATTCTTCCTTCGTCGTCCCTTCCTTACCCTTTTGTCGGTCTACGATTATTGGAGTCGGCTTCTTGTTTGTTTTTTTTTCAAAAGTAAAATTCTCTTAACGTTGAATCGCTTAAATTTAAAGTAGAACTAGATATTGAATTATCTTCCAGTCCAGTGATTTTCAGTCATATCTGATTGCATTGTCTTGACTCATCGGAAAAATCAGATGGGTAGAGGAAAAATGGATAGGGTAAGTGCATCAAATTTCGTCCCCCCAATGGGAATGAATTTTCTTCAAACATTTGTGCATGTATCTAGCACTTGCAAAATCTAATATATAATATCAATATGAGATAATAAATGAAATACGAAAAGTTGCAAAATTGAAAGTCTGAAAAAATGTTCCAAATTGCATCCTTCTAGAAAATGTTTGTAACACATGACCTAAATTGAAAGAAAAAATAAAAATAAAAATTCCAGTCAAATTACAAAATTTTGCTGCCTAATAAAATAGAGAATGGAAGTAAAATCTTTAAGAGTTATTGATCAAAGCATTCGTTGTGGAGGAATTTTCTATTTTTAATTTTTTTTACATTTATAATTTGGCTTTCAAACCCGATTAAAAATAATTTACTCCTGCACTTTACACGTTTCGGGCACCTTTTTATTTCAATTAACTTATATTTTCATACGTCCGAAATTGGCAACACCTCTGGGGGACGAAGTTTTGAATTCGCGCGTTTTCACTATAGCGACCGCTCCACTAGGCCATGCAAGCGATTGCCATCAAAGTAACGCATATTAAGAAACTAAATTATAAGCCCTAAAACGTGTCGGGAGTAGCAACTAGCAAAAATCTTTGCTTGAATGATTAGCATGCCACCCAAATAAAATATGCAAAAACTCGCCGGAATTGTGCACGAGGACATAATTTGGCACACCTACCATATTAAAATTACCATTTCTTCAGAATTAGCATATCATAAAGAAAAAAAATCTTGCGGTAAAGGAATTTCAGAAGAAACGAAACGTTCTTTAATAGAAACTTGAATGTCATCGAAGGATCTTCAGACATGTTCGACTCAACTTTTTCTTCAAGTCACTTTTCACCTACTTGTCCACAGTTTTATTGGAATAGCTTCACTACGTTTGGGCTGTGACTCAAAGTGTCAAACCTCACTTGTAAATAAAGTTTCTTCTGGGAAAAAGTCAGCAATTCAGAAACTTCTCGCTCTGCATAATTATGCGAAAATTGCAATCCAGAAAAGTACGGTATATTACGCTCGAAGATCAAAGAGCCATGAATTAGTAAAACGCGAACTTCTTAGACTTTCAAAGTGTAAAGTCCAGTGCGCCAAAGGATCTTAGATGACTTAAAAGTTGGTGCGCATTTTACAGTTTTCAAACTACCAACTTGATATAAAACGAAGAACTGAGTAGTTAGGGAAGCATGAATAACATAATTATATGGAATCAATGCATATCAATTAATGAACAAGTCAGATATTTTTATAGGTGCAAATAATATTAGTATTTTCAAAAATTATTAATAAGTTTAAGTTTCTTATTTGATATATATAGACTCTGAGACAAACAAGAACTGCCCTCAGCAATATTATCTTAGAATTAGTACTCATTGTATAAATTTATTAAAGATATAGTGAGAGCGAGCAATGCTCTCAGATGAATGAATTTATTATCTCAAATTATTACAAGTCCAGCATAATTTTAGTGGCTGTAGTGGGATTCGGTAAAAAAATTTCTTATTAGCAATTGCAATCTTCTAAAGATTGCCAGAGTGCTGAAGAAGAAAGCGGATTTCAATTACCAACAAGAACGAGGTCCACAATCACGTGAAAAAGGCGTGACAAATAGGTCATTAAGCCCTAATCGAAACCATAATCACGAAGAAACCAGCCTGAAGATTTGGCACCACCACAGGTGACTTCAGTCGCAGAGACGCAGTCAACCTCCAGTCCTGCAACATATCAAAAAAGAGAAACCAGTCGGAGGATTTGGTACCGCGACAAGTGATCTCAGTCGCAGAGATGCAGTCATCGACAACTAAAGCAGATAAAGTAAGTCACTGTACGTCTACAAGAATCGTGGTATACTAATTGTAAGTATAAGTCCTCTTCAGATTCGTGTAACGGTGACGTGAATTATGACGGTGAGACGGAATTCTATTATTACGGGCAACCTATACTTTGCGTGCTCGCAAGCCCTGGGTTTCCTGAATATAAGAAATTACACTACATTTTGAATGAGTGGGTTGTTGTAACCCGACACATTCCATTCGTTTGTTTCAAAATATATACACAATAACTTTTTGATAATGCGAATTTTGAAATTTGTATCAAAGCGCAGATAGGCAAACTGAAATTGTATACAGAAAGTAGGGAGACTCTGGCATTAAATTTTAGACTCATCCGGCCCATCTACTACGCTTACTGACAAACTCAACGACAGTTTCCTAACAGTCACAAACATGTCCCACTCTCAATCCCCAATTAAAAATGATTCAATTCAAGCTACTCTTCAAAAACTTGAAAGAATTTAAATAAGATTAAAGGCATCAGAAGTACCCTCAAGGAGAGATGAAAACCTTTTAACAGAAGATAGAGATAACAGCGACTATGAGGAATTATTGGAAACTACAAAACACGTTTTCTCAAAAAGAATTAAAATGATACCAGAATTTGACGGTTCTAGTACGGAAAACTTTAGTCAACTCATACGAATGACAAAAAAGAAAAAAAAGAGGACCGAACGGCTAACTTTGTTACATACAATCACTGCTCAAAAATTAACTGAAAAGGCTAAAAATTCTATCAGAATAGATGGAACTCAAACTTATACAGATTTCTTTAGAAGAATAAAAATTCTTTTCGGAGAACAAGAATCACTTGAAAAACCTCAGCAGACAACGTGATTTATGCCTTACAGGACAGAATAAATCCTTGGAGAGTTATAGTAATCGACTCATGATTTGCCAGGTCAAAATTAGCCAATTCATCGGTAATATGATCTCTAACATTCGAGAAATCGAGAAATCATGGTAAGACATAAAATACAAACAGTAGAAGGCGTGAACACTTTTTTAAAAAATATGCGCGAAGAATTTGGAACAAGAACCAAACCTCCGAAGCCAGGAAGTTTAAATAAGTGATTTAATTTAGCATAAGGAATTCATGTAATTATGCAAGAAAAACAAAAAAATATCCCCAAACCTATAGAAAGAAATGCTAAAAGGAGCAAAAATACAAAAAAAATTTTAAAACTCAAAATCAAAATTTAAAATGCAACTATTGCAAAAATTCAAGATTTGGCAGACCAAATAGAGGAGAATGTGTTATTGATACCGGATCAAACATTTCAATAATAAAAGAAAAATTAGTAAAAGGGATTAAGTTCGAAAAATTCCAACCACATAATATTTTGACAATTGAGAATTTACCAATAAAATTCGAATACGCGGTCAAATTGAAAATTGTATGGAAAAGATTCAATCTTTCAAGTAATTGGAGACAAATTAGAATTGAGAGAAGAAGGATTGATACGAATAAACTTTTCGTATGACCAGAAATTTCAAATTGATTTGGAAAGAGAGACAATGAAAATTAGTCCGAAAATCTTGCATCCACAACCAAGCAAAAGAAAAGGGAATATGACACGTTTTGTCAATTTTAAAGAAGAATTTTGAGCAGTAACATATTTGGTAAGAAGTAAGAAACCAATTTCACCAGGAAATACAGCAGAAACTGACAATTTTTCTGAAGCGCTAGAAGAAAAATAGATAGATACTGCGAACGAGATAAGATGTTTTATGATACAACTAACGCAGGAAAGGAAACTCGAATTATTAGAAAAACGAGACTGGACAATATTAAAGAAAAAAAAGAAGAAATTAAAAACCTTATTTTAGTGTTTCATGATTAATTTCCCATACGAAATAACCCTGCCAGTTTAACAAACTCAACGCAACACAGAATTCGAACGGAAGACAACGTCTCAGTAAATGTAAGAAATTACAAGCATCCACTCATACAACAAGAAGGAATAATTATACAAGTAAAAGAGATGTTAGCAAAATGAATTGTTAGAGAATTAATTTCACCGTACGATTCAACTATTTCATTACTGAAGAAAAAATTGATGCTTCTGGAAAGATCAAATGGAGACTAGTTGTTGACGACTGGAAATTAAATGAAAAAACGATTTTAGATAAATTTCCACTTCCGAATATTGACGATATCATCGAAATTTATGGACGCACTTCGAAGGAACATAATGACAATTTGAGAAAATTGTTTTAAAGATTAAGGCAAATTGGTTCGAAATTGCAGCTAGATAAATGCGAATATTCAAGACCAGAACCTTCTTATCTAGAGCACGTTATAGCTGAATGTAAAAGATCAGTCCATGTCGATGTAGTTAACGTTTGCTTTACTTAAATCATTCGAACTTAATTCAGACACAGAGGGTATTATTTTTGCGTATCAGAACGCTGTCATTTCCATTCTGGTGTACCGCAGCCGCATCTTACGGGAGGAAGTACCCAGCGACAGGTGCAGAGCGTGTCATGCACATTCTTAGCACCTACGGCACATACTATCCTGGTGTCCCGCTCACGCGAGATCGTCGTATCGCCACAGGCACAACGCGGCCCTCAGAGTGCTTTATCACCATCTTTGTCGCTCTTATGGTGTTAGCCGCGAACCTACCCTGCCGAACGCTCCCAGAGACATAGAGTCAATTGTCGAGAACCAGATGTCAAAAATTTACTGAAATTTCGACTTCAGGCTGAAAGTTGTACACTCGAAGCCTGACATCGTACTTCTTGTCAAAGAGAGACGAACGATGTCCATGATCCCGGGGCTCTCCCCACCATGACTACCATCACTGCAATTTTTCGTCTGCTCGAGTGCTCGTTCAGCGTCAACGTCAGCGTCAGTAACGCGAAGAACAAACAAAATAAGAACAGTTGATGTTTTGCTACCATCGCCAAGAATTTCAACCTGAGAAAACAACACAACTGATACCCATTTCCCCTTTCAAAATAGAAAACACGGCAGTGATGGTAATCATGGTGTGAAGAGCCTTGGGCTGTTGTGATCCGCTCGTATAACGGCATTCCAGAAAAATGCCAAGGCACTTGCGAGATGGATGCAAAGAACTGTATTCTTGGATCGCTCCGTATCTTTAAGACTAATGAGAATTTCACTGGCCCTTCATCATCATTCAACTCCTTCGACAGGGACTGATCTTTTACCTGTCTGTGAAAAATCCCGTGCATTTTCTTGTAGTGGAGCTGTTCAAGGAAGTTGTTCACCTCTGCTTTCTTGACTCGGCCTTTTAGAAATGAGGCACCTGAATGGAGTAATGCACTTTCCTCACTTCTGATGTTAAGATCCAGACCAAGGGTCTCGGCCGCCTGCTTCGCGGCTTTGTAGAGGAACGCTCCTTTGCCAATCATCTCGTGGTTCCTGACCATTATCAAAAGAGGATCTCTTCCAT
>JAUMHM010000071.1:19774218-19800121 GCA_032362435.1 Melikaiella ostensackeni | reverse complement strand
TTCACATATATATATATATATGTGTGTGTGTGTGTGTGTGTGTGTGTGTGTGTGTGTGTGTGTGTGTGAGTGTGAGTATATATGTGTATATATATATATATAAAATAGAATATATGAAAAAATTTTAGACCCCAATGCCAACTCAAAAAACATCTTCTTTACAATTTTACTCATAGTTTGCCCTATTTGTCATTCTGTCAATGAAGTACTGGCGTAATCGCCACACTGCACTTATATTTCTGATATTTTCTCACGCCGTTTATCAGTGTTTTACGTCAAACTTTTGGATCCAAATATTGATAATGATATCTGAATCGACTGCTTGAGTCTTCAAAAACGCTACTGATAATATATGCGTATGTATTTATATTCGAGGTTATATTTTTACATTCTCATCATATAAGTTTTGAAAGAATGAATCTATTGGATTGGCCTTTGGTACACTCCTTTAATGTCAAAAACCGAAGGTCGAATTCGTTAGCCAGCCATTTTGAATGAAAATTCAGAAAGTTAAAGCAATTTCAAAAATTTTGAGACCATTTTTGTTAAGATTTAGAAATTACATGTACGACTACTCGTAGTATTCAAAGAGTAGATCAATTCACCCTCATGACTTTTTTCGAAAAAAAAGTTATGAGAGTTGTAGCATTTTCAAAATTCAAAAAAAGGAACGAAAATGAACATTTTAAGCCAAACAATGCACGATATGGAAAAAAGTCAAGAGATGAGAAACGTTGCTCTTTGAAAGCCCTGCAAGATTGTCATAACAACTTTTTGAATTCCCTTGAAGAATCTAAAATTCAAATTTTGAGCCAAATAACGCGAGATACGAAAAAAAGTTAAGATATCAAAATTGTTGCTTTTATCAAGACCTGTAAGCTCTCCTCTAAACATTCTATAGTCCGAGAAAAAGTTTGTTTTGTAAGTATGGAAAATGATGTAGGAGTATTTCAATTTCAATTTTCGAGCCAAACGACGCGAGATAAGAAAAAAAAGACAGAAGAGTAGAATTTGTGGTCCTGAAAAGTCAAATAAAATTGCCGTTCAACATTTCTCCACAAGACCAATCGTAGATCATTAAGATAATTTTTCAATCGTCTTTTTAACTATTCATTTGTATATATTATACGGTGAGCGCTGAAGATAAAGCGCGAAGCACGAATGTTATGATGAGAATGTATTCCTTGAGACCGAGCGCGAATCGCGAGATCCACATGTTTCGGAGCGCGAAGCGCGATGGCTTGATCGCGCGCCCTAGGCGAAGCGGCCAAATTTTTTATATGATGAGGTTATGCGTAGTATATGAGATCCAGGAAAAGTTTTGGAATAATTTGAAAGTTCTGGAGTAATTTATTATACAACGTCAAGTTTATAGATAGAACTGTGATTATAAAAATTATTCTCTCTAATGTAAAATACGCTAAGAAAAAACACGGTTTCAATAAATAATAGTGTGAATTCTAGTTAGGTTTTGAACGGAATTGTATAATCTCCTAAATCTTCTTCAAGCGAAGATAAATAAAAATCCGAAATATTTCACTGAGTTCTAATCTCAATCTAGTACAATTTAAGGAGGCTCTCTAATGAGATTTCTTGATTTTGCAAAAAAAAAATATGATCACAATTAGGAATCTCAATCTTCTCCGGTACATATGGGTTCCTGCGATATCTTTCAATTTGAAACTTCAATTATTTGAGGTTAGGAAATGTTGGGCGCCATTTTGAGAATATAAATTTTGCCCGATAGAAATTAACCCACACTGAAATGGCTTATTCTGCTGCGATGAATTATGCTTTGCAA
The DNA here is from genome assembly GCA_032362435.1 of Melikaiella ostensackeni. Taxonomy (NCBI): domain Eukaryota; kingdom Metazoa; phylum Arthropoda; class Insecta; order Hymenoptera; family Cynipidae; genus Melikaiella; species Melikaiella ostensackeni. Next base: position 19,798,320 of record JAUMHM010000071.1, on the reverse strand, counting down.
TGACTTAAAAGTAAATTTAAAAAAATTTATCTTATAAGACTTAGGGCGCAAGCCACTAGCAACAAAAAAAAGTCCCCATTCTATTACGATTGTCTTGACAAAGAAACTTTAGTGACAAATTTTAGTTTTTCTTTCAATCTTCTCGAGACTGTCATATTCAATCAAAGATTTTTTTCTTTATAAGATTCAAGGGGTGGGTTTTTCCTAACAAAGAAAATAAGTTTGAAGACAGTTGAGAGCCACGTGTTAAAATGATTAAAAAAAACTATTTATTCGAATGAGCGAGGGAGAAAAAATCGATAACTAATACATTAGTGTCCATTTAAATTTTGTGAGTAAAATTGAAGAGAGATAAGAAAAAAAAGGTGAAGAACCCTAAATCTCACCAAGATACCGTGGTCATCCCCCATTTATTCCATAATTTAATGAAACTTCCGACCACGTGACGAATATCGCGACATCTATTTCACGACACTCATGTGATACACGGAAAATCCAGAGAGTCGAAAACCTCGAAGATTAACTTTGTGTTTTTCTAGAGCCGCAAATACAATATAAGTTAATTGGAGAACGACGAAATCTGACTTTGTGTTTCTCGTACCCTATACACACTCATACAAGGCACTTATGGAGAAGGCGAAAGCTCTTGCGGGACCCTCTTACTACGTTATCTTTGTACAATACGTCCTGCCAAGAATTTTGCCAGACATCAAACCTACTAACCTTGAATAGCGGTATTCCTCCTAATATTCTTCCTCTTAATTTAGATAATAGATGATTCCTCTTATAATAATCATTATTTATTTTCATTCCTTAAAATTCCTCATGGCTTTTGACAGTTCATCGACCTTTAAATGTTCAGTGTTCGACACTCGGAGCGAAAGTTTTAGGTCGCGCAACGGAGAATGCGAAGGTTGGTTTATATGTTGGAGGCAAAGGGAACCAAAGGGTGCGTTCCTCTCGTTCGAGTCGACTACGACGGCCAATTTCAGCGTCAGGATTCAAAATTGGTCCTCCATCTCAGTGGGAAACGTTTCAGGGATTTTGGCGTCAAAAATAATAAAAGAATTGTTAAGAGAGAAAACCTGAGTGTCCGAGTGAGTTCTAGGTTCCATCCCTTTTCCTCAACTCGGAACCCTATATATAAGGAGTTAAAAGAAGGTTGATTTTCTCAATACATTCACCAATTCTGGCGCCAATTGCCATTTCCGGGGCCTTCGGAACTGAACTTCGAGAAGTTTTGTTGATGGCTGACTATTAGTGGTTTCGTTCTCTCTCTCATTAATGCCGTGGGTGGTATTACAGCGCACCCATGTCCAAAATGTCGGTTTACTGGATGATCCCTTGGAGACTGACAGAGACAGAGTAGTTTGTCTCTACTTGTCTCGCGTCGTGAACAGTACATCCTCTCTGCTCGATCAAGATGGCGGCTCGCATGCCGAGTGCGACTAGCTAGACAAGGACAGCGCATTCGGGTACTCGCTCCCTCTCTTCACCTCGTCACAATTTTCCTCGGGACGATTAAGGGAGACGGGATGAAAATTGCAGAAGCACCCACCCATACATACATTATTATAATGTTACTTTTCAATGCTATAACCTGGGGAGTTTTTGATTGGACTACAGTTATCCCTCTTTCATCTACGTTAAAAAATTGATCAATCGGGAATCTGTACTTTTCATATGCCGCATCCAGATTGTCAAAGAATTTATTCACGTTCTCCCTTATCAAACCAGAAGCCTGTGCGAATGAGATTCCAGTTGGCTTGCAAAGGGACAATTTGGCTTAATGACGATTCATGAATCTTTCAAACCATATTCTTCCTGCAGATCATTCCTCATTACTAAATGGATGCTTCATCTTATTCCTTTCAGCAAATTGGTAGGCTACGGACTGCAAATCCTTTTCAGTTGAGCCGTAGAACTTTGCCTACATGATTAAAATATAATCTACCGGCTTCTTTTCCATCTCTCGGTTGAAGACCGCTTGACGGCCTAGCAGCTTTGTTGATATGGTCAAAATGGAAGCAGAGGTAGAAGCAGATGTGAAAGCATCCTTTGCTTCTTCTGAAACTCCGATAACCTCTGAATTATCTGGAGCTTCCTTTGAGTTGTTTAACCTTCATTTGCAGTAGCGTTTTATCGTTCTTTTTGGTACGCCGTAGGTTTTCTGAGCCTTCAAATAGCCCATTTGCCATTTAATTACAGCACTTACAGCCTGCATAAGTTTTCAGGGTTCCATTCTTGACGTAAACTTTTTCGCTTGTAGCCAAATCTCCCCTCGTACATCCTGCAATGTTACAATTAGAATTAATGAACGCTCTTAGTTCACACATAAAAACACAGACAAACATACGGTCACTTACGTACGAACACATAGATACATACATGGTGTCCCAATCGGTATATGGTATTCACATGTCCTATTCGACATCCTGAAAGCTGTAAAAGGACTAATGAGACAGTATGCGTTTGTATTTATTTTAGTCATCGTTGTTAGTCGTATTTGAATCCATAATGAAGATGAACAACTATGCGCACGCACACGTACATAAATACATGAACCCATTCTTGTTAACACTAAGAAAGTTGAATAATATCTCACTGTGATTTTTTGGTAAAAAAATAAATAAATGAAAGTGTGCCATATTCGAGCCACTACCTACAAAATATTCATGTCTGAAAAGCATAACCTCTAAAAAAAAACACCTCCATATCTCTCTTGCAATACTATTCTTGCGGCCCTACTGTACTAATTCAAGCAACATTTATCAACAAAACTCCATTCACAAGATACTAAATGGACAACGAAACTTACTCTTTTCTCTACTACATTAAAGAGCATTCAGCTCCCACTATTACCGACAGAGCACAGGTTTTAGTTTTTCAGAAATCCAAGTGTGCCATATTCGAGCCCTCGATCATTTTTGAGCCATCTCCTCTATTTTTATCCTATTATTACGTCCCACGACTATTAAGATAATAATGAATATTTACGATAATTGTATGGAACATTTATGTTTATTAATAAATCGATGAGTTAAAGGACCATATTCAAATACCTATCGTAAAGACCTCCATAAGATCCAATACACAATCATTATTGTGAAAGCCCCACAATGGATGAATATAATATCGTCAAGTCCAGCTGTAAAGGGCAGATTTAAAGAACCTACGCAGTAGTCTAAAGTGGGCGATGCACATCAGTTCTCGCAGAAGTGGAACATCGAACAGGCTCACATAAGTGAGAGACCCTCCCATTAATCAACAAGGCGGCTGCAAAAATCGACGAACGCTTGTTTCACTTTCAATATTTTTCTCCTACACCTGCTCGAATCTGCGATGCACGCCTGTTCAATTTTGACACCTCTATCATGCATTCCCGTGCACCGGATATCAACTTTTCATGGAAAACAACTATCTAAAACACAGAAAACGACGAATATTTTCAATCAATATGCCATTTGTAGGAGGGTGACTACTTGACCCCAATACAAAATATCGAAACTATTCTATGATTGGAACATTTTCTCAATAACAAACAGACGCTTAGTTTCCCCTAATGAACACCTGCAGATTTCGCATTTCTCTGAAACATAGACATACCCATGATTTAAGATGCTAATGGGATACTCTGACAAATACAAATTATCACCACATCTAAGAACTTCTCACCTCTCTGGCGTCCTGGAAGGGATTTACAAAGCAACGGCGTTATCTCCCTAATATGGACATATCTATGGACTTCGATATTGACTATATATTCCAATTCACACAGATTTACCGTTATATCTAAAACTGCGCACCCCTTTGTCATCTTGGTAGTGAGATAGTATGTTTAAACTACTGCGCCATTTTCCGAATAAGAACATACCTACAATCCTCAGTGTCAATTGAACCTTCAGATATTTCCCACTTTTCTACATGAGCAATCCTCAACGCTGATTTAATATCACTCAACCTCATGGGTACGAACAGAGGGTTTCTGTGTATAAATACTGCGGAGTTTAAAGCAGTAGTCAGTCAGACAACACCATAATCAGTCAGATAACAACATCACCAGTCAGCATCTTCTTCTCTTCGACTACTTCGGCCCTACCTCATCGGAAGTACCTCTTCGAAAACAGTTTAAAGTCTGTCCCTCGTCTACGGTTTACGATCAAGAGGGTAAAAACCTCTGAATTCTTCAAAAATCCGTATGTACCTGTTAATCTGATAATTTCTTTCTCGAACTCCTCTCTTTCATGAACATGATTGGTAATAAGACTTCTTTCTTTTAACGTTGACTAGACACAATCAAGCAGATTCAATTCGGAGTTAGTCAACAAAAGTATCTAAGGAATGCTTTGCGATTTTACAACTGATCCATTTAACTTGAACCTATTCCATTAAATAGTAATTCACGATATTTATTACCTCATGTATTTTAAATTTTAATTGAAAGATATCAATTTAACTTTTGAAATTCTTACATTTGTCAATTTATTTCCGTGAATCTGGTACGTATCCTCAACCCAGTTTTCTAGTTTCTTAAATTAGATTCTAAAGCAAGGAATCATCGTTCTCCTGGTTATCGTATTAAAGATGTACAAAATCGGAACCTTTTTCGTGTAGGGTACGGAGAGAAGGTACACTCAACTCTCGATATACTGGCCTTGATTTACTGCGTCCCTAGAATTCTGCTAGCTCGAACTCTAAGATGAGGAAGTCCGGGGGGCAGGGGATGATGCGCGGCGACCTTGACGCAAACACCCAGTACCGTAGCGACAAAGCAGTTAGCTCGCACGCTCGCGTACGTATTTTGCATTCATTTTTCAATGCACGCGGAAAATCCTCATCTTATTAATTAGCTTTAATTATTAAAAAAGGTCCATTTTTTACGATAACAAGAATCTACTTTCGTACAAAATACAATTAATAGTATATTGTGCGGCAAGTTGAAAAAGCAAGAGATTCAAAACCAATGTAGCAATAACAATGACAATTATCAAAACCATGGCAATAATATCGCCTCAACAGTAAGTTGGTAGCAATATTTAGTCAGGAAGGTTAGGAGTAGCGGAATTAGATACATCGCAATAGTTGTGAGTTCATATTAAGTTGAAATCAATGAATTCATTTAAGGATGTTGGAAGCAGGCCGTAACTTTAAAATTGAACTGCCTTATTTCATTCCATAAATACTATAATTACATTTTTGTCTGATACACAAAGCTTACTCCTGTTTCAAATCAAGTCTATTTTCGGAGTGAGAAATTGGCTAATTCTGATACTTTTTGTGTGCAATGACTTTTTTTAATTCTCACGTAGGCATTCGAAAAAATTGTTTTGCATAAAACTGGAGTAGGCCCGAAGTTTTCAACAAAGATGTGATTCTCATGTTGGTAATATCTGACTGTTTCTTATAAGGTGGGCAGGAGGGGTGGGAAGATCTTACGTAAGGAAGATTTGTACTAAGAAAATAATAAATCCAAACATATTCACACTCTGAGAAAAGTCCTTTATGAACAGTTGCATTTTCATAAAAAAATATGGATTCTCAACAAAAAATGAAATAGTCGATATTTTAACCAAATTTTTTTTTAAATTTTACATCCAAAGAAAGTTGAATTCTACCAAGAAAGACAATTCTTCAACTAAGTATTTCCAACTGAGGAAGATTTTTTCAATCAATGAAGAAAAGAAAATTAATCCATTATATACAATTTCTAAGCCAGAAAGACGAATTTCCTATAAAACCGTTTAATTTTCAACAAAAAATAGTTGGATTTTCTTATTGAGTTCTATTGATTCAGTTCATTGAAGTTCATTGTTATTACTTTTCAAAATATTAGCTTACAAAGCTGAAACTTTTATTAGGCCCTAAAGGAATTATAAAATTTTATGTTTGTAAGATTGAATCTTTGTTATTAACAAATTTTTTTCCCTGAAACTAATTCCATTAATGTTTTATTTATTGAATCAACAGCATTTATATGTATATCAGTTCCTCACGTTTATAAAATCTCAGTAAGATTTTGGGGGTGCGGTTGAAAATTACAGAAAAACACCTTACGTTATTTGTGGAAGACCCATAATAATAGTTTCAAAATGTTCAAAATTGAACAATTCCTACCTTATCAATTCTGAGCATAAATTTTTGAGCCATATATATTTTTCAATTGAAGATGAAGGTACAAGATTTTTTAATTCAATTTCCGTAAGTTTGAAATTTCTCTCATTGCTCAATTAAAGCTCGACGTACTGATCGTAAAAATGTCGAGATAAATATGATCTCAAGAAGCGTATTGAAGCCAGAAACGAAATAATCTCAGAAACTCATTTTTAGACGTAATGGAAAGTTTCTAAACTTGAAGGTAATCCAACTGACATTTTTTCATGTTAAATTGAAAGAAATGAAATAACTTATAATCTTACTAATAATTTGCTATCAATACGGGTGAGTGTCTTAAGGGGTTCAGTGCGATGAAGAGAATATTTGGAATGAGAAACAAATAAGTTATTAACTATTTTCGTTACAACATGAAGATTTCATTTCTTATTATTTGTGGAAAGAAGGGAACTGTCATTAGTTATTGATTTGATCGACTTTTCTTGAAGAAACTAAGATGCTTTGATTCTAAAAATGTGTTTTTTGAAGTAAAACTTCTCTCATTAACATAACTCAAAAATCCTGCAAGAATAGAAAAGACTCCTTGATTCGAGACGAATCGATTGACCTATAATATTGATGCAATCCACGGAAGAGTGAGGAAGTTATGGTCATATTGGTCATTTATAATATTTGGAAAATCTGTTTTTTACAGTATGACTTGCTTCATCAACATAAAAGGGGTGTGCAAAAAGTGAAAGTACTCGATTTTTCTAATAAAAAAATGTATTTGAAAAGAAATTACAGGGTTTTGTTTATATACATGTCAAATATTTTTCCACGTAGTCGCCTTCCCGTCTATGCAAGTAGTAAGCAGTAGCACAAGTTTTTTGATGCTCTTCTCGAAGAAGTTTTCCGCCACCGCCTTCGCTCACTGCAGGACCTCTGTCTTCACCTCCACGCCGGTGGAAAATTTTTTTCACTCATGTGAGTCTTCAGGTAGGTGAACAGGTGGTAGTCTGAAGGCGCTAAGTCAGGGGAGTAAGCGGGATGGTTAAAAACATCCCAACCGTATGAATCTCAAAGTGCCTTGGTGCCCAAGGCTGTGTGCGAACGAGTGTTATCATGCAACAAGCACACGCCCTTCGTCAACATTCCCCTCCACTTGTTTTGAATCGCCATCTTGAGCTTTCTTTGGGTCTCACAGTATCTTTCTGCGTTGATGGTCTCCCCCTGAGGCAGAAATTCGATAAAAATTATCTTTTTTCGGTTCCTTCTGCGTGAAGGAACTGTATGACACTGCGCACTGAGCACTTGGCGGGATTTCTTACTGACATGTTTCACGCGAACTGTTACTACGGGGTTAGATTTCGTATCACAATGGTCCCCCTTTACTCGTTGTGCTCAGAAGAACCTCCTCCACTACTCAGTGTTGCCAAACTTGGTGAAAAGAATTGCCAAAGCCCAAAATAGCAACAGTACTCTTACTTTCTGCACAACCCTCGCAGTTCAAAGTTGATGCAAAAACAGAAGAGACTCTTTGATTGATTATATAAGAGTCATTCTACTCAGATGGAACTTTTCGAAGTGTGGGTCATTTTTTTCGTTACTATTCATTTTTAATTATTGAAAATTTTCATTGCGGTGATTTTGCCCGCACGTAATTAGAGGAAAAATTTTGTAACCGGTTCCCATAAGTCGAAATATTCATTAACTCAAATATTTTAATGTATAATTCTGTTTAGCGTAGAATTTCCTGAAAACCATCAACTTCTGTTTATTTGATTTTACTGAGAAGTGAAATATGACTTGTTCCTATAACTTGTACCATATAATTGCTGTTAAGAATGAAGATTGTACAAGAATAATCCCTCTTGTAAAAATGATTTGTGGAATTTAACGACTAGACCGGATGAGATAGCAATTGATTCATATGAACCAGTGGAACAGAATTTAGTTAATCATTTTGTTTCTTTGATAAAAATGAGGATCTGTGCTTTTCATCTGTTCAATCTGTTCTTTTCATTGGCAGTTTTCGCTCATTCTATTGGTAAATAAAACATAATATCATACCTATCTAATATAATGTCAAATCCGTAGGTTAAAAATTCTCGGAATTGCAAGAAAATAATTTCCTCTCATATGCCTTTTGCGAACAAGTACAGAAAAATATGTTTCAATCCAATAGTTTTTTGTTTTTTGATAAAAAGTTGTATCCTATTTCTCAAAACATTTATAATTATATGAACTCAAAAAAATTTCGTATGGAGAAAAGAGGAAATACGTGTTATTGTATTTTCAAAGCAGATTGATTCGCAGTGGTAAGCATTCTAAAACATATGAAATTGCGACACATATTGAATCAAAACACATCTTATATGAAAAAATTCAAAAGACTCAAACTCTAAAATTAAACTCTTTGTATAAGAAGTTACCGCATATTTTTTTATGAACTTTTTCTTGGAACTCGCTTGAACTTGAGAAAGGAAGAATTGTCGTTTGAAGCGTGTTTATTTATTTTTTTTTTTTTGAAAGAAAAAATTATGGAATATCTTTGTCTTCGTAGACTTCCATTCTGAAATTTTTAGAAAACCTAATCTTTGAAGTGTTTTTACATTCTGAAGTACCACTCTCTAAGGGCGATGGAACCAGGCCCTAACCTCAAAGTTGAACTGCTTCATTCTACTTCATAAATACTAGAATTACATATTTCTTAGGTACTCAGGGCCTACTGCTGTTTTGAATTAAGTCTGTGTTTGAAGTGAAACATTGGATAATTCCAATACTTTTTGTGTAAAACGATTTGTTTGGATTCTAACCCGAGCATTCAGAAAAATCATTTTACACAAAGAATATTTGAAAAATAATCAATTCTTCACTCAGAATCCAGACTTGATTTTAAAACAGGAGTAGACCCTAAGTGTATAACAAAGATGTAATTCGAGTTTTTATGGAGTAAAAATAAAATAGAATAATATATGTAATTTTACAACCTCTGATGAATATTTAGTTTCTTCTACGTTTTGCAATATTATTTTTATACTCGGCCTCATTTAACGATCATTTCACGACCTATACTGTATCCTTCATGAACAATGCGCCATAAAGGTACATAATTCTTTGAACAATGTACGGCGATTACAGTTTATCAATATCAAGTACTGAATAAAATTAAATCTATAATTTTTGAAAGGGTCTCGTCTTGGGAAACCAGGTTCCTAAGACGGGCCATTTGACATATTTTTTTTTCATAAAAATTTATTACATAAAAACATTTACTGAACTTGAAGGCATATGCGTTACTCAAGATCAGAAATTTTCAGAGAATATGAAAGAAAGCCCGTCTTAGGCATATCTCCCATAGCTAAATTTTCAACCAAAAAAGATGAATTCCCAACCAAAAATGAAATAATTAATATTCCAACCGAAAAACAAAAAACCAAAATAGTTGAATCCTTAACCACGACAGATTGATTTTCAATGAAACAGTTGCATTTTCAGCCAAAATAAAATAAAACTTCTATCAAAAGAGATGAATCTTCGGAGCCAAAAGGCGAATTTTTAATGAAAAAGTTCTAAACTGATTTCATTAAGATTTCACGTTCACTTAATTAACAGGATTCATATGTGTATTCGTTCCTTAACTTTATAAAGCCTTAGTAAGATTTTAAGGGTGGGGTTGAAATTCACAGATAAACACCTTACGTAATTTGTGGATGACCCCTAATAATAATTTTAAAATGCTTAGAATTGAACAATTTCATACTTATAAATTCTGAGCATAAATTCTTGAGCCGGAAATAATTTTTAATCAAAGATTCAAAGAATTTATGTAATTATTTATCATGTAAAGAAATATCCTATGATAGAAAACCTGAAGAAAGCAAAATTCTGATTATATTTCAAAGTACAAGATTTTTTAATTCAAACTCAAGTTTAAAAATGATCTCACTGCTCAATTCAAACTCGACGTACTATCGTAAAAATGTCAAGATGAATATTATTTTAAAAAGCGTATGTAAGCCATGCACGAAATAACCTTGGAAACTCATTTTTAGGCGTCATGCAAAGTTTCTAAATTGAAATGTGATGTATGTGACATTTTTTAATGTTAAATCAAAATGAATAGGATAACTAATAATCTTACCAATAATTTAGGGTCAATATTGATGATTATGATAACGGGTTTAGTGTGAGAAAGAAAAGATTTCGAATAAAGAACAAATTAGTTATTAACCTTTTTCGTTAGAACATGAAGATTGTATTTCTTATCATTTGTAGAAAAAGAGGTGACTGTCCTTAGTTATTGCTTTAATCAATTATTTTTCAAGAAACTGAGATGCTTTGAGGAAACTCCAATTCGTAATTGTGTCATCCGTTCTCTTGACTCGAATTTTTGTACACAAAACACCCCTTGTTGCATTTTTTAGGGATGTGATCGCTGGTTTAGGTATATGGGTCATTTTTCTCAGGAGACCTTTTCGACGTCCCGGTCATTTTCTTTTACACCATTTATTTTTGATTGTTCAAAATTTGCATAGCGGTAATTTTTCCCGTACGTAACAATAGAAAAAAATTTCGTGACCAGTTCTGGTAAGCTGAATGTACCTATGTGGGAGCTTCAAATGTGTGATTTCCGAAGCCTTTTTGCCATGTCTCTTACATGATTCGTAGCATTCGCGGCGTTCTCTTTTTGGAATATCCATGATTTTTAAATTTCTAAGCAGCATGTTCTGAAATTACAATTTTCAGCTAAAATTTTAGGTACCTATTTAATTTCCAGCACGATCCCTTCCTAACAATAAAAGCGTCAGAACTTTGTCTTCAGGTTTTCCTCAAAGTAGAATAATATTTCATTCTCCTGTTTTAAATGCCTAAAAGTATGTAAATGAAGCTTTATTATTCATCTAATGTAAGTATAGATCTCTGTATTTATTTTTCACCTACATTAATTTATGTATGTGAAAATTTTTTTTTGTGATGCATAATTGAAGTCATTGTTTTGTCGCGATTACCATGGATTGAGTTCTGGCATCATCCTCCCTTAGAATGAGCAGCTGCAAATCCTGGGCATGTATTGCCCCTTATCCTTCATTGTAGCAGGATCTTGAAGGATGTAAGTACTAGAATGTACTTTCTTCTGAATATGAAAAAAGCTATTCTGAATTTGTATAAATTTGGCTATTTTTTAAATATCCTTATGAGATTGATTGAGTAGTTTTATGCGCACTAGGCTCTTTTCTTCAATTTGGCGATTTTATGGGAGTGGTTAAGCCTTTCCGCTCTTCTTTTTTCCTTTCGTCTTATACGTTCTCCGGTCAACTTAATCTTCCGCTCGTAGGGTAGGTCCGACGACTTGTTAGGTAGCCGTAGCCACATCTCCCAAATCCGGGTGGGTTTCTTTTTGCATTGCATCTCGATAGGCGTAGGCTTAGTGGTTCCATGGTGGGTTTCCTTCATGCAGGTTTTAATCATTCTAACCCATTTCTACCCCGTGTTGTGTTTATCACCCAATAGAGATCTGAAGAATCTTGATACTTCACGATGAATGCGGTGCACCATGTTACCTTATAGAAGAAAAGACTAATTGGATATTTTCCTTCTCTAGAGCCTCTATCCAATTTTGGAAGTGAAATTTGTCCCATCGTCACAAATAATTTTGTCAGATTTACCAAAGTTGGGGACATTGTCGCCCGAAAATTTGGGCAAGGCTGCCTTGGTGGTTGTTTGCCTCAGAGCGTAAGGTTTAACAAACTTTTCAAACGTATCAACAGTCGAGAGGCTATACTTCAAACCCCTCTTAGTAGCTGGTAAAGGGACATAGAAATCTATAGATAATAATCCACCAGGTTTTAATGGTACTACATTTTCCATTTCAGAGTACTACTTTTGATTGCTGACCTTATTTAACTAGCTACCGTGAGTTCGAAGGAACCATAATTTAGTCAGAATATGCTCACAAAAAAATTTTCTCATTCTTTAAAAAACATATTCTTCATCCAAGTCCCATTTTCAGTTCACCCGCTTTTTTGAGAGCTCCAACAATGGAACTGTTTCTTCTGCGTTGTCCTTGGGAAATTTGGTAGAGAAATTTATTAGACCTAAAAATCCCCGTAGATTCTTAACATTTTTGGGCCTAGGATATTCCTAGATCACTCTAACTTCTTTAGGATCCGGTTTTCTGCTTAGCGGAGTAAGTATAAACCTCAGAAATTTGATCTTTTGTCGAAAGAAATTAGTCTTTTCGAAATCGATAGTTGGTTGGCGTTCTTCTAATCGTTGAAGGAGCATATTTATGGGCTGGAAATGTTGACCCACATCCTTAGAGATGCATAGAAGATCAGCAATAGAAGTTCATGACGAAGTCTCCAATTCCTCTCAAAGCGAAGTTCAATCCCCGCACGAGGGCAGCGGTACTTGTTTTCAGACCAAAGGGTGTTACACAGAATTCATAACACTTTCCTTCAAAAAGAAAAGCCGTGTACGTGCAGGATTTGAGGCGAAGCCAAATCTGGCAGAATCTCATCACTAAGTCTAGTGTTGACATAATTTTTGTGCCAGTACAAAATTGAAACATGGTGTCCATCGGTTCCGAACACTCACAAACGTCTATAAGGGCGTTCAATTTTCGGGCGTCTAAACATAAGTGGATATCCCTATTTTTTTATTACAATAACTAAAGTATTAATCTTTATGGACTGTTTGATCGTTGGATTTTTCCCACTCTCTTAAACTTTCTATTTCTTCTCTTACGCGTTTTCTAAGATTTTATGAGCCATTGGCCGATATACTTCAATCAGACCTGGTTCTTTATTGAACAATTGCTTGTGTTTTAAAATGAACTTCCTAAAGTGATTCTTTTTGTTAGAATTAAGAGATGCTGTACCCTCTACATTTTCCTCGACCATTTCTTCGAATAAATCTTTATATTTTTCTGGTTGAATAGTATTTATATTTTTGCGCACTTTCACGTAATTTTCGAAAACGTCATCAAGAATCCAATTTTCTCCTATGCCCTCAACGCAGCAGACTTCATTAGTATAATCAGGATCTGCAATGATCCTAATATTTTCGGTTCATCTTCGACTTTCATGGAGCCATTAACATATTTAAACTCTACCAAATTTTCTTCGAAATCAATTTCCGTTTCAAATCTTCTCAATAAACCTACCATTCCAACCGGTCTAGAACCTGTAGCACCAATAATTCACATGCCAACAATTGGGAGCTTTTCCCATTCTTTAAAATAACATAATTGTTCATATAAAATGATTTGGCAATACACGTGACTTCACTTACCTGTATCGAATAGAGCTTTGACTATTTCGTTTCGTAAATTGAATTGCATTTCTCCAAAAATTACTGCTTTCTCAATAATTATTACTTTTTCAAACCCGAGACCTAAAGGTTTCCCTGTCGCTGTACATTTGGATTAATTTCTAAGCCAGCATCCACTCCTCCAGGAAAATTAGGTAGGAATTTATTAGCCTGCACATTGAATATGAAATTACTATTATTGGAGTGATTATTAGTGAGTTGACTTCTGCTCTTACCAGGTTTTTGTGGTCGATCAGAAGGTCGCTTACTAACATTATTCACAGGCATGTTATAACTGAGAGATCGAAATCCCACAGGATTTTGGTTTGCGCTGTTAAATTATAGTGGTGGCTGCGAAGTTTGATTTTTTTGTGGGTTATGATTTTGGCTATATTGGCCCTGGTTATAATTGCCATAATTTTGGTTCCAGTCACGGTTTTAATTGAAATTATTGTCATTCGGCTGCTGATCATACCCACGGGCTCACCAGCCAGGATTATAACCCCCCTGGTTCCTTTCTTCATATTGCCTGTCATTGGCACGCTGATTGCTTCTACCCGAGGGATTCTGAAGAAATTTAGAGTTTGAGCGATGAAATTGGTCACGGTTATTATCGATTCTCCGTAAAAATTTCGGAAAGTAATTTTCGGATATGTTTATGTACGATTTTTCTTTAGATTCTTTCCGAGATCTGCTTCCGAATCATTGAGCTTCTATCAGGAATTCTGACTAATTTTGACCGAACGATACAAGTTAGCGCGAATTGTTTGTAAATCGAGTACAGAAGGAGTTAACAACATTCTCGCTTTAAATTTTATATTGATTTTCTATCAGAAATTTTCGAAAGGTTCAGATGCAGATTTCGGAAACAAATGCAAACGATTGGATAGCTTCGAAAAGAACTTTTTATCAGAAATTTCTATCAGGGATATTGAGAGGCTGATTTCCCAGTCCGTTTGGTGGCATATGCATCTCAAAATCCCTAACCGTTATATTGTATGGGCTTGGATTTAAGAATCTTCCATCAGTATTATTTATCGACGCAGTAGACTGCTTCATTGTATAATATTATTTAGAGATTCGAAAACGCTTTTATTCGGATCTGACATTGAGAACTGAGAAGAGTAACAATTCAACTCCAATGTATATTTTGAACTGAACATATAGTCCCTTTTGTAATAGATTGTGCAACCGGTCGTGTACTAGATGACGCAAAGGTATGGCAAGTCTGAGACTCAGACCCAGAATTTCATCCTGAAAATGAATCAAAGATAGATTTTGAATTCGCATTCTTCTCCATACAATTTTACACAATTATTTAGGGTTTATGAACTTCTTCGATTCTCGCCCTTTTTGTTGCTTTCTTATGTATGGTTGGTCTCAATTTTCTTCTTTTTGGAGATCGTTTCTACAAACCTTTTATTGAGAAGGTTGCCTTGTGTCCAAATACCCGACAAATAGATTCGTATACTTTAATCAAATCCATTTTATTCAACAATAAATTTGTATTCAATTGGATAACTTGCCGGTATATTGATTTCAAATTTTAATGTTTTCCTATCACAATTGTAACTGAAAAATATCCCCTAATGATCTTCTTCGTTGAAAACTTAACATTAAAAAAATTGCAAGATAGATGAAAGAATAACTAAGCTGATGCTTAGAATGGAAGTGGGCAATGAGATAGGCTCCAAGCACTTTCCGGTGATAGCAACATCAAGATATGGAGGACCACAGCGCCGTGTGGGAAGGAGAGGGGAGTGGGGATAAGGAAATTAAAAATCGGCAGTCGGGATAAGGTAATTTGAAAGAATTTAGAGAAAAAAAGAGAACGAGGAGGTAACAAGTATAAAAGAGTATTTCAAGAGTCTGCTGGGGGGCGTGGAAAGTATATTAAAAAAGGATTAAAGGGTAGAGTAATATAGAGGTATCACACTCTTGTCAGTTAGCTATAAAATTAACGCGATTGTGCTTAGGAAGAGGCTGGAAAAACAGGTGGAAGAAAGGAAAAGTATACCACACAACCAATGGAGTTTTAGAAAAGGGATGGAGACCACAAACAACTATCACGTGCTCAATTTTCTAGTCGATAGGCACTTGAGGCGGATGAAAGGAAAACTAGTTGCACTGCTTATGGATTTGATAGAGAGAATAAAAGAGATATTTGTGGAGACTGAGATAGGAGTGAAGATATGAGAAAAAAAAGGGACGGAATTCTGGACAGGAAGAGGACTTAAGCAAGGGTGCCCGTTGAGGCCTCTTCTGTTTGGTGTCCTATTGGCAGACTTGGAGGAGAATATGGAGAGAAAGGAAAAGGGGGAACGATATTGGGAACAGGAAAACTTCATTCAGTAGCATACGTATGTAAGACCAAAAGATTCAAGGGTGAATGTAAGTAAGACTGAGATCATGTTTTTAGAAGTAGAAAGTGTAGAGTAGAGTATGAATAAAAGATAAATAGCGAAATGGTGAATTCGATTGACGAGTTTTGCTACCTAGAACTTGGTTTTGATTGGAATGCCCAAGTAAAGGAATGGGACATGTGTGGAGTATAGGGAAGAGAAGGTTCGGAGACGACTGGAGGATAAGAGTGTGGATGTTTAACGTGCTAGTAATGTCAGTGTTAAGGGCATATGATACTTCGGAAATTATCGATTTTAGCCATGTTAGGTTTCCCCGATTTTTCTCACAAAATAATGAATATTTGGTCATGAAAATTCTGGAAATGGTAAAGAACATGCTCACGGATGTCCCCGAACACTTTCTCTGTGGAATAATTAAAGAAAGTTTAATTTCACTGAATTTGATGAAAGTACGTATATTTTGACGTTATGTGTGTTACAATTCCCCCTCACTTTACTTTTAAAGTGCACAATATTTTTGGCCAAAAACATAGGATAAGCTAAAAAAGATAGAAACAAATGTCCCGGAACTAATATTGTTTGTAGACAATTAAAAAAGTTTTTTTTATAAATAATGCAAATCAGTTTCATACTTGTGCTTGCCATGATGGTTCGTACGCCCTCTTACTTACCGACAAAGTATCGGTACGACAGAGACTGTATAGTGCAAAGAAAAAAATAAATTTTAACACCTCGTGCTCGCGTTTATTCCATAAGGTTTTTTTATGAAGTTATGTCACACGATAATGCTTGTACGTTTTCGTGCAGGGTCGAAAATGCTACAGAGCTCCCCTCTACTTTTTTGCGAAGTTGCGACTGAGCCAGACATTACCATTCATATAATACCATCCCAACCTCAAAACAGTGAAGTGCTTTTCCCAACTTTAGCATAATTAAATTTTTTTATTATTCATCAAAAAAAAGAGTTCGGGGACGTCCGTTAGCACGTGATTCAACTTCTCTTAATTAATTTTTACAAAATTTCAATTATGGTGTGAAAAAAACTGGGGAACGAAAGCTGATTAACCATACGCCGAAGTATCACATGCCCTCAAGCTAGGAAGTGGAAATTTGGGAATGGAAAGAGCATAAGAGAGTGAGAAGTCGACATGAGAGATTTCTAATATGGGTCATGGAGAGATTCGGAGCTGGCTAGGTTATATGCTAAAGTGAAAAGAAGGATGAGAGAAAATGGTGACCAGGCAACTGAAAAAATCCTGGAATTCTGAAGAGAATCTAAGAATGGGGGAGGAAAGCAAGGCTGAACAAGCGTGTGACCGGGAAGTTAGGAACGAAGAGAGGAGGGGTAACGTGGGACCTTTTTTTGGAGGAAAGAGAGATAAAGAAAGGCAGTTTGAATGTGGAGTAAAGTGCAAGTGAGAGGTACAGAATGTCAGGAAATAGTGGCAGAGATGACAGGACGGCAAGGTGTGGAAACGTAGCGAAAAATCTCGAAGTTAAAAGACAACAGCTGGTATAGGATGTTGAAGACTGAGGAAGAGCCTGAATACCTGAAAAAGATTAAAAAGGAGAACAAATGGAATAGGAAAGTGAGATGCAGAATGGGAGAAGGGGTGAGAGCATGTATCTATAGGATGAATGGAGAGGAGAATCTGCGTGTAGAAAATGCAGGGATGAGCAGGAATCATGGTTGCAGGTGTTAGAGAGGTGCACAGGTAACGAAGCGGAAGTGGAGAGCATGAAAGAGACAATAAAGTGGATTTTAAACGGGCATGGTCAGGGCGAGGAATGGATGAAGAAACCAGAAGAGTTGAAAGAGAGCTGGTTGGACGGGCTAGGGAAAAGTAAAGAAATTAATTCTAAAGAAGGGGAATAAATAGAGAGAGGTAGTGTTGCGAAATAGAGCTAAAATTTTTAGATTGGTAGTGGCAAGAGGGAACAGAAGCCCAGGGGAAGTTAGCAAGTACCTAGGAGTATGTAAAGTAGTTGTGTCGATATGTGAGAAACAGTTGGTGAGGTAGTGTATAAGGATTATCGATAAGAAAACTTGTAACGGTTTTGTAAAGACTTAAATTCTTGAACGAAACAGTGTCAATTTCTATCGTTTTCAGATTTTTTAATGCAATATACTTCCAATTTAAAATATTTATGAGCTCAATAATTTTAACGTATATTTATGTTTAATGCAAGATTTGCTAAAATTCCATCAACTTCTGTTCATGCAATATTACTGAATAATAAAATATGACTATTTCCTCTTAAGTGTACCGTCTTATTGCAAAAATAAACAAAATGTTTGTACAAGAATAATCCCTCCAATAAAAATGAATTCTTAAAAGTTGATAACTCGATCTAATGAGATAGCGATTAGTTTATATAAGCAGGTGAAACATAATCTCGTTATAGGTTTCTTCTATTTTGTGAAAAATGAGTATCTTTGCTGGGAATCTGTTCTTTACATTAGCAGTTTTCGATAATTTTATTGGTGAATATGACATACCTGTAATATCATACCTAATATAATATCAGATACAGAGAAAAAAGTCTCGGAATTGCAAGAAAATATTTTTTTCGTTCATGCCTTTTACCAACAAGTACAGGAAAATAAGTTTCAAATGAATAGTTTTTTGTTAATAAAAAAATGGTATTCTATACCGCAAGCCTTATTGAATCGAACCATATTTGATTTGAAGAAATTCAAGTCTTAATGTCTGAGACCATACCCTTTGGATGAAAAGTTACCACATGTGTTACCAACAAAGTTACCAACTCTTTTTTCGATAAACTTTTGTTCAGAACTTGCTCAAACCTTGAGAAAAAAATTATTGTCGTTTAAAGCGTGTTCAATCATTTTTGTTTGCTAACCTAACCTTCAAAGTATTTTCATATGCTAAAGTGGCACTCCCCACGGGCGGTGGAACCAGGCCTTGACCTCAAAATTGACTTGCCTCATTTTCAAAAATCCAAGAAAAACTGTTTTTCACGAACCGTATTGAAATTAGTCATATTTTCTCTTCGAATACAGTCCTCATTTAAAACAGGAGGAGGTACTAAGTATCTAACAAAAATGTCATTCTTTTATTTATGAAGTGAAGTGAGGTAGCTTGATTTTGAGGCTAGAGCCTGAAGCCATCCCACTTAAAATGATACCTTTTTGGCAGAAAATTATCTCCCATTTGTTCTTTTCTGATAACATTATTTTGCTCTTCCTCCAGCCTTAAAGGAGAAAGAATAGTATTTTAAAGCATGGAAAATTTTTTTTTTTTTCCTAGAAGCTACAATTTTACGAGGTAAGATCTTCAGAACGCCTTCTCAAGCCCTGAGTGAATTCTAGAAATAAGTTTATTTGAAAAAGAAAAACTATGTGGTGAACTTTTTTCCAAGGGGTATAATATCAAGGGGCAGGCCTTTCGAATTTCTTCAAACCAGATGTATTTCTGATATTGATACTTCCCAGTGAGCAAAAAGACATTGTCATCCTAGGACGCCCTGAAGACATCCTTAGAACGTCCGTGTCAGTCTGATTCATGTCCTAAGGACGTCTCATGTTCAAAAGACGTCTTTGAAACATAAGACGTCTTTGGGACATCAATTGGACTGACATGGACGTCCTAAGGATGTGTTCAGGACGTCCTCAGGATGACAATGTCTTTTTGCCCACTGAGTTATTATTGCTCTTTTTTATACGAAATATTTTTGATGTCTTAAAATCAAAAATTTCTTGGGGGAAAGGTTAGAATTTTTTATTTTAATGAACAAAAAATAATTTGAAAAGGATAGTGTCGCAAATGTTACGCGAATCCATTGAACTGAAAATAGTGAAAAAGTAGCTAATATTTGATTAATGTGCATAAAATCAGAATTTTGTGAACTTTGTAATCCATTTATCGGAAAAATGATATCTAAGATTGGAAACAACCCTATTTATAAGAAATAAATTGTGAGTATTAAAATTAATCCATTTTTATATTTTTTCTTGCAGTATTAAGTTCAGGTGCTGATCGTGAATTGCCATTTTTATATCAAGGACTTCCCCCTCCTTATCTTTCTCTTTCTCCCCCTCATTCCATTTGCAGACATCCTAGTCCTCCTCGTAACAAATATCCTATTCCTCCTGGTTATCGGATTGAAGATGTGAAAACTCGTAACCTTCTTCGTGTAGGATATGGAGATAAAGATAGTCGCATTTTTATGATAACCCTACCAGCTAGGGTACTTGTATCACCGGATAAATCCATTGTTGGAAAATTGAATTCTTATGGTGTTTTATTACACTTATATCAAACAGTATTACATGGCCGCAATCCAGTTCAAGTACACATGAACAACGGCAACATTACTCGACTCTCCGAAGAAGAAATTGAAATTTTACCTTTTAACCGTGCAATTGAGTGAGAATTTTACTACTTTTATTAATTCAAGCAGAAAGGAAATGTAAATCTTTAACAATGAAATAAAAATATTAGGTGTAAATCAATGTTTTTATTTATGGACTTTGAAACCAGGCCATAACCTGAAAATTGAATTTCCTTATTTTATTCCATAAAAACTATCATTATATCTTCGTCCGGTACTTAAGGAATACTCCTGTTCTGAATTAAGTCTGTATTTGGAGTGGAAAATTAACTAATTTTAATTCTTTTTGTGTGAAACGATGATTATGTTCTAACGCGAACATTCTAAAAAATCGTTTCGCACAAAATATATTTGAAAATTAGCCAATTTTTCACAAACAGGCTCCATTCAAAACAACAGTGGGCTCGAAGTATCTGGCAAAGATGTAATTCTAGTGTTCATGGAGTAAAATGAGGCAATTCAATTTTGGGATTAGGGCCTGCTTCCAAAATTAATATAACCTGGTTCTCACATTTATATAATAATAAAGAGAGATTTTGTGTCAAAAATGTGACTAATAATTAGTAATAATATGTCCACATTTCCAAATCAGTATATTCACAAATTTCGTAAGACGATTTGGGGGAAGGGTAAAATCTGACTGTTTTTCATGAGGGAGGGGGGTCGAAATACCTTACGTAAGAAAAATTGTCACTAAGAAGATAATAAATTTGAACGTTATATAACTTAGCGGAAGGTCCAGCAGGAATTCGATCTGTTACGCCAAGAGTGAATTTTATCTTAAAGAAAATTTGTAACTTATTGCGTTATAAGTTTTTAAATAATTTTGAACAATTCTCAAAAAAGCTTTTTCTTATTAAACAGTTTTAAGCTACTCACTTTATCCTGAAAAAAGCAAAACGCCTATTATAATAAAAAAGTATTTAGGTGTATTAAAATTGATTGAAAAAAGATTCTCTCATAAATTCTTTATTCAATGAGCATTGAGATAAAAATAAATGTGAAAATTAGGATGTTTTGACAAACGCGATTAAGATTCGAATTGTCAATCATTACGCTTATACGGATATATTACGATCAGACAGGCACATAAATTGTAATTTACACTGTAAGTCATTGAGTGGCTTAGTGCTGAGCGCATTTTGTTGGTTCTGCATCCCTAATGAAAATTAAAACGGCACTTTCCTCGCATTAAGTGATACGAATTTGTTTATAATGTCCCAGAAATCTGTTTTCTTGACTTCTCGTTCTATACTAGGTACAGCAAGATCGCATAGTTTGTCTTGACCCATTGACGCTCTCAAATACGAAAGATTGGCAAAGAAGCCCTCGTCTCTATATTGAACAATAAATTCAGGAATCTCTTCAGGACACTTCATTTTAAAGTTTTCTCTACTGGTAAGCGACATTCGAAAATTTGAAATTTCTTCAGAAGGCTGTGTTCCATCAACATCACAACCATAGGTTTCACCAAAATTTGTTTAATTTTTCTTAAGATTATTGCAACTAGTATCACAACATAGTCCTTTGTCATCAAGGAGAAAATCAGACTTGACGTCGGCGTCATGCAGATGAGTAAATCTCTCGTCCATTTCGCTATAAAGACGTTTCAGCGCTCCCTTAATAACTCTTTCCATTTCTTCTTTAGCTTATAACCCAGCATGCCTCGCTTTCTCAGTTGGCATACATTTCTTTCGCCTCTAACGTTTATCCGCTTGTGCGTCCCATTCTTCACAAAGACGAAACCCTTTGTCGATCGATTCATTATCTAAAACATCCCTCTTATCATTGAAGTAATCTCACAGGGCCTTTAAATCTAAGGCAGCATTGAGAAAGTTTGTGCAAGGTTCTTGCAGCCTCTCTTAAACGTGTTCAATGCGAACGAGCATTTTGTTCCAAAATCCTAGCAATGCCAGGAGCACATAAGTCAACATTCGGTTGTATAGCAGAATTGCCTCAATTTTTGTTTCACTATTTTGATTCAGATTCAACAACAACAGGTATAGTGTTTGTGAATTTTTCCCACCGCAATGTGGAACTAGAAAGAAATACATGGAGAGCTTGGATAGTCCCAAAACGTGACCATAATTGTATACTGTCCAGCTGAAAGCACACCCACCAAATTGAGTGAGTGATTTTCGCAATTCACAAACATCACCGGCTTATCCTTCTAACTAATTCATTGTTAAGCGCCACTTACGTGCCCAGCTATCACTGAAGCATTGTCATAACTCTGTGAATGACAACCCTGTAGATTCATTCCATATTTCTCTAGCTGTTTCATGATGTCTCCAATCAAGATTTCAGCACCCTTCTGGTTTATCTGTATAAAACCGAGGAAAGATTTCTCATACTCCTCCTCAACATAAACCTGAAAATCATTGAAACAGGAATTCAGAAAATTAATTAGATTTCTAGAAAAAAGATGATCTTTCTTCATTTGGTTTTTCTCTAAAAAAACGGACCTTTGTTCTCTCTCCGATTCATCGTCGAATTACGCTCAAATGGTCAAGTCATTGCTTGTGAGGTAATTCTAGCTAGAACTCCGTTAAGACACCCTGTAATTGAGTCAATATAAGAAACAGTGTCCCTGGATAAACTAGGTATCTAATTACCTGGTTCTATATCCCTAACAGATTACTATTAAAGTCGCCCAAAATGAAAAAAAAATCACCATGGCGGGCGAAAATGAGGACGGCAAATACCGCACTGGCCACAATAATTCTAATCGAAATAGTCCGCCAAGTATTGGCGCATCAACAGTCGCGAAAATGTATAGCTCGCGTCGTGATTTAGGTTTCCAACCTAGCGTCCGTGTCCATCAACAAAATGCAGCCCCCAATCAAGATTATGTTGCGAAGCAGATGGCGCAATCAATTGCACATACGCTGGCAAATTCAACAAGCGGTCAGTCACATACCTGTTTATGATGAAAGAAATATATCTATTTGCGATTTTATTCAGGGCACATTTATCGCAGCAACGTACATTACGCCAGTTTGTGAATCTGCCTCGATCATAGCTGTCTTAAGTCGATTAACAGGAATCGCGCGTGAATGTACTCAGGACAAGTAATTTGAACGGAGCACTGAACTTATAGATTTGTTAGAAAAGCGGTTTGCTACTGGGAAGCCCAGTAGCGAAGAAATTCGCCAGAAGAAATTCGTGCGGGTATAATTGCTGAGTTTCATAACAGCCTAATCGCTGTTCACAAAGGTGTCACAAAAATGTATCATTAAATTATTGAGCGGTACACCTGGCCAAAATTACGAGATGACGTCACCAAATATATCCGGAGATGTCGAAACTGCGCTAAACAGATGCTTGTACGTGCGCGTACTCAAAAGCCGATGTCTTTCAGACACACCTCTGGACACCTTCGATAAAGTTTTCCTTGACACGGTGGGTCCCCTACGGACCACACCTGATGGGAGTCGTCAAATCCTAATAATACAGGATGACCTAAGCAAAAATTGTATGGGAGTTGCGATACCTAATGCAGACGCAGCCACTATAGCGCAGGTCTTAGCAATGGACCTGTTTTCTGTGTACGGAACGCCAAGGTGTATCTTAACTGACTGCGGCAAAGGAGTCATGCGGTCCTGAAGGCGTACATTAGGTAGCAGTTAGGTGACTATGATGACTGGGTCTCCTCCCATATGCGCTATTCGCGTATAATATATCGGTCCACAAAGCAGGTATGGGCGTTTGGTTTAAGCAAGGTTATGCACTAAATGATTCGAAAAGGGGAGGAGGCAAACAGACGAACAATTCTGCTGGAATCGATGCCGCGATAATAGTTATCAAACAAGCAGCGAGCGCAGGTATTAAGAAACTTGCAATTAATTCATACTCCCATCATCTTTTTGATGGCTACACATAGCGAAAAAATTGGAAAGACAGGGATTGGTTGGCAAGCAATAATCGACCTGTCGTATATGAATTATAATTTGAGAATTCAAAAATGATAACTGAG
>JAUMHM010000071.1:19728728-19739774 GCA_032362435.1 Melikaiella ostensackeni | reverse complement strand
TTCTTCGATTCGTCCATGCGCAAAAATTGCATTTCACTTGTACAATACGTCCTTCACTAAAGTGCTGCGTGAAGTACTTATGCACACAGTGCTTATTGTGCTGAACAATTTTTGAAATCTTTCCCGGTAACTCTGTACTCGCACCTGAACTCGTATTTGTTTTTATTTAAATTTGTTCGTATGAAGCTTTCAAGTTTCAACACGATTATTCGACTGAACAATGCCATTCAATGACCTAACCTCAACCGGACATGAGTGCGAAAGCGCAGACGTGTTTGTGAAACTTTCAAACGTTTCAGAAACTTTGGTCCCATGAAACGTTTTATTATTTCATGAAACTTCCAATGTTTCAATGAAACGTTTCATGGATTCACAACCCTAGAGCTGGGAGATTGCTTATGCCGTGTATTTGATTTCGACTGAGTTACCGCAATGCGCCCTGTGGGCCTCAGACTTTTGAGAACTAATATCAAAGATATTATGTCCGGCAAGGGATTAGTTACTCTACATACCGGTAGTTAGGGCGGCAGGCATGTTTGTGTTTTGCATATATATATATATAGCTTTTAGTTCTACCACACACTTATAGTGCCGTGGCAGGCAAGTTTGTGTTCGGTCGCGCTAAGTCGTAGTGCGTTTGAAATACAAATTGTTAATAATCAAATTTTACTTGATGAGTTAATTAAAAAATTATTTGAATTAAGTAAGAAATGTCTTAAATGAATCTCGAAATGAATTTGAATATTAATATGCGTGATACCCTTATAAAGATATGTATATTTACGTAGAGTGGGCCGAAGATAAGAAATTGTTGAAAATCGAAAATGGCAAGTGCTAAAAGGTTGATACAAAAAAAACTGTGATGACTATTTCAAATCAAAATTAATCCTAAGGTGTCGCAATTAGGTCAAAAATATCAAATTCTCACAAATAAAATATTTTTTCCCATTTGTACTAAAATTATGATAATTTTTTTATGTGAAATTTTTTATCCAAATAATGATTAAAAATTTGAATGAGAAAGGAATAATTTTTAGTCAAACTAGGTTTTTTGTAAATAAGCAAGAATGACATTTTTGAAGCTTCAGATAATTTTTATTCAAATTAAAAAATATATATACTTTTATGTATGGCTCCCTTTAGTTGCATTGGAAAAGCAAGCCATAATTTTTTTATGGAACTGGAAAAAATTTCTTCTGACATGTGACATTTGTTAAAAATTTGATAATTTAGTGAAATATGAGTCTTTTTAACAGCTGTAAAGTCTAAAAAACATTTTTCGAAAATCACGACTTGTTTTTGTAGTGTACCTATAAAGACACATGTCATAAATAAAAACAAATTGTTTCTAATTTGAATAAAAAGTAACAGAGTCTTAGAAAATGTCAATTCAGCTCATTTAAAAAAAAATCTAACTCAAACAACTATATATTTCTGTAATATGTATTTTTTAAATGGTATTTAATACTAAAAAATGTACATAAAGAAGTGACATAATTTTGGTATACACAGATAAAATGTTCAATTTGTTCAAATTAAACATTTTTGACCTCATTTCAACACCCTAGGCCCTACTTTCAACGACTCTAATTTTGTATTTTTGTACTTTTGAAGGTCTGAGCTAGTTACATTATTTTGAACCGAAATTTTGAGGAATATTTTTTAAATTTGACTCTGGACAAACGAAAGACTTTCTTAAAAATTATAATTATTGACAATTTCAGTAAATATATAGGTACCTAGAAATATAAGTTTTCATAGTTTTTTCATTCACTTTCATTTAATTATTTTGTATTTATTAACTATTGAAAAAAAACAAAAAGGGTTTCATGAAAATTGGTGTTTACGTATAATTTAGACTCATTTTTTCAAAAAGTTTATACTCCTTTTCAAGGACGTTATTAAAAAGCAAAGTAAAATTCCGCTTTTTCATATTTTGTGCAGAAATTTTCTGACTGCAGTTCGCAAAACATTAGTCATAATGTAAAAATTACAATGAAAAATTCGACAACTGAAAACTGTCGTCAAGGAATATAATGAAAATAAACATTTATTACGAAATTATTAAAATTTTCATTTTAATTTGGAATCTTTCGAATTATAAAAAAAGATATTTTTATAATTTATTTTTGCACAGCCTTCAAATGCTCAAAATGCTTCTTGATCCATAAAAATCAATATTTTCTTTTCGAGATTTTTTTTTACTTTAATATTTTAAACCATTTCCCAGAAATTTACGATTTTCTGTAAAAATTTGGTTCTTCTTCTTTCATCAAATTGATCCAAAGAAATAAAATGTTAAATTTTGAGTAAAACGAAAAACAGATTCAAATAGTAAAAGCAGATTTCATTATATAAATTTAAAAGAGAACAATTATCGTGATTTATACAAACCTTTGAGATAAAAATATTTTCTAAACTCAAAATTTCGAGCCGTTCTATCAGTTCTGTCAAATTTTAAACAATGAAAAAATAGAACCGTTTAACATTCTAAGTTAAATATTCAAATTTAAATAAGTCTGAATTTAAACTTTTTTATTGAAAATAATTATACTGAGATTTTAATTAATTTAAATTTAAATTTGAGGCCAATATAATACCAGTCATATCCATGAGTGCGAAGGAGACGCTCTTATGCGCCATCTACTACTGTTTCATTCGGCCTCACGCTTCACTGCAACTGGTATTAATTTGACTTCACAATCTAAAATCGTGGAAAAATGGATTGTTTCGTTTTTGAGAAATAATTGTTTGGTTAAAATGCTTCTTACGTTTGCACATTGTCGATTTTTTTGAAGTTGCAATGAGGCAAATATAGAATCATAAGACATTTAACACTTTACATTTCAGAAAGTTCCAAATTCAACATTTCAGACTGAAGGGCTCTAAAAATTTGATTATTGAAGACTTAAAATATTGAGAACTCCAAAATTCTAATTTCAAAACGAGGCACTTTTAATGAATTAAGAAAGTAACCCCTCCCTCCTCAAATAATTTGATGTGATTTGAAATAAAATTATTTAAATTTTTCTTTAAGATCACTTAACAATCCTGGCCAAGGAATAAATTAATGTTATTTTCCAGCTTTTCGGTCAAGTAGCCACTCTAATTATTGAGAACTTAAGAGAGACCATTTTTAAATTGCTAGCCTATTTCAATACTCTCCACTGTTGAAGCCAAGAAACAATCCACATCTGTATTTTATAAACTTGCTAATACACCTAACCTAATGCAGATAATCTTGTAATTGTATTTACTAAGAAGTAAGAATAAAAAATACACTAAAAATACATTTTCTTTGAATTGACTACTATATCTCCTTTCATTAACTATATACCTGTATACTGATCAAAATGATGCTTGATTTATTAACCAAATTGCAAGTTCAGATTATTCAGTTCGTGCATTCTGGAAAAAAATTAATTCATTGCCATTATATGGAACTATACCATCAGTAATAATTTTTATATTTCCCCAAATGCATATTTTTTAATATAATTGATTTCAAAATCCTTAAATTTCAACATTTTATTCAAATTTTTAATTTTAATTTATTTTGAAAAAATAAATTTTCAAATTTCGCTAAAATACAAGGAGAATTTTTTAAAAATTCATTCATTTAGCATTTCGAAAATTCCTCTCGTTCAAAAGAAACCACATGAGAAATTAATTAATTTATGTATAATACATATAAGGAGAATAATTTAAGGCCCTCATTGATTTTAATTGAATTTTAATAATTAAGCGTGCTCAATATTTTTGGCTCCTAATATTCTTAGTTGATAAACATTAAAATGCTACGAGAAAACCTAATCTGAATTGAATTTTCTCTTTCTTTTCAAAATTGAATTAGCTTGAAATATTATTTCAAACTACATACATTAAATTAAGGCCTTGTGCTGACTACAAAGCCTCGCTTATTTGCTCGTAAACCGAGATCTTGCTAACGGAATGCTTACGTGTCATTCCAAGCTCCCGAGAAACTGCCTTGCGAGCTGATTTAAAAAATGAAAAGGGCTATAACCAAGCAGAATAAAATTAGATAATTTTTCTCTTTTTTCATTTTCCTGTTTTTAAATTTATTTTTCTCTTCTCTTCTAGATAATTAAAAGGGGGGTTGATAGGAATATGCAATCCACTCAATTATATCAGGGTGGATTGCACAAACGCGTGCGTGTGAAGATGTATGGATGGACGTGTACCTACGTTTAAGTTACAAAATTGTCATAAGGATTGCATTAAGTTCAAATCATCAACAATGTAAATTAAATGAGGAAGTCATTTATAACTGAGTCGAACGAAGGTGCATCTATGCATGCTACGCTAGCGAACATACACACACGCGCGCGGGCACCGCATTCGATCTCTCTTTCGCTGATGTCCTACATAGCGCTGTCTCCTTTTTGCACCCGGGCATGATGCTCTCAACGACAAACCACCGAGCCTCGACAGTTCATACGCGTGTTCTCCGCTTTTTTGTCCGTCCGAAGTTCGGGATCAGAAGAAAATCAAAGTAGTGTCTTTCGGGAAAGTTTAGTCCGTAAGTCGCAAACACGTCGAATCCCGGTCAACGGAATATACTCTTTCGTCCCGGTAACGGAAGTGAGCCGTCGGAATCGATTAACCAAACCGAAAGTACCAGATTTTACGATCCGGACGTAAAACAAATTCAAATCTCTATACGACGGGAGTCAGGACCGTAACGGACGCATTAGTTTTTTTGCGTTTCATCCGGCCTGTGAAAAAACAAAATTTTGAGATAAGTCCAGAAAAAATTGCCCTTTTTCGAATCTCAAAACAAAAAGGAGCAATTTTGCAAATCAAAACCAGACCTGTGGGAGAGACTAGAGCTGGTTATTATTCAATAATCAGCGACTCAAAGTAAAATCTCGCCTGCTCACTCAGAGGAAGAAGAGAAGGAAACGTTCGTTTCTTCTCGTCTACCATCCGACGGCAAGCGGTAGGATAAGGATTACGGTAAGCTTGTACCGTCCTTATTTTCTCTCTCATTTATATTTCCGTCTCACTAAGTGTATTAGGGTGATCTCACAATACATTCCTTCTTTTCTTTGGAAATTTAAGAAAATTTATTTCTTTTGGCTTGACCGTACCCCCCCCCCCCCCTCTCCTTCCTCAACAGAGATTTTGAGGACAACAATTCTCAGACCGAGAATAAGAGGATACGGCCTACAAAAAAATAAAAAGGAGACTCTCGTCTCTTCAGTTGCGGGGAGGCTCCTCCCCGCGTATCAACCCTAGAAGTCCACACATATCTGAGCACTCGTCGAGTCCACACTGGGGTCCAGTGGCCCCCATCAAGTTTAAGATGTGTCCTACGCCCCACAAAATTATTTTTTTCATCATTCATGGTCATCATCTTTTCCTGGAGATGTTTAGAGTATTCTAGGAACAAAAGTACTCTAAAAAAAAAAGATTAATATACTTTATCAACAATTTTCCGCGAAAAGAGTCCGAAGAAAAAAGCGTAAAATTACGGAAATAGAGTTTAATTTTAGATTTTTTTTTGTTCTTATTTTTTTTTTAATTTTTCCCATGATTTTAAAGCTGAAATGTTGGAGAATCAGAAAAAATATGCCACCACAATTCCCTTCAGAAAGTTAAATTATTTAGAGGGATGAAAAATGAGAAAATTTAAAAGTACAAAAACGTGTTTTTATATTATTTGTCCTAAACATACAAACGAATTGTTGCAAAAGCTCAAAAAGGTAAAAAGGAATAGCCCACATCTAAACGAATTTACATTGGGTCGAAAGATCGATATTGATCTTTGTCTAAGAGGGACAGTCAAATGAAAAGTGCTGGAGTCCAAAAGCCACCTGTATGGATTTCTACGGTTGAAAGATGATTTATAAATAAGAAAAATGTTTAATTTGTATTTAATTTGTATTCTGTTTCGATGTACTCAATACTGTTTCATTTCGAACTGCAGTCATCGTGATGTCACACCGTGGGAAAACGAGCACCTTTTTTTGGACAAAAATCGACCGATAGTACAATTCTTAACGGATTTTAATGATTTTTTTTCAGGAATGGCCGTAAGTCTTCCAGGGAAAACAAGTGACTGCGGATATTTCACGGGGTAAATCGAAATTTGTTATTCAACAGTAAAATTTAAACTTTTTTTGTTTCACTTTTCAGTGATACCATTTCTTTTAAGACATTCAAATTCATTGAAACAGGTCATAAATCAATTTAATAACTGACTAAAAATAATGTTCGGTGGGTTAGAGTAAAAAAAATTGTCTATAATGTAATAATTTTTCTTTGCGGTATCAACTCAAAATGTCCTGCCAAAGACTCCTTGCTGTCATGTTTTTCATAATGACAAGAACTATTGTTTCTTAAACAACTTTTATGAACAAATGCACATTTTGACTATTTTTTTTAAAACAGGCTTCAATTTTTTTGCAGAATCAACTAAAAATGTCTTGCCAAAGACTCCTTGCTGTCATATTTTTCAATGTGACAAAAACCGTTAATTCATTGAACAATTTTTATAAACAAATGCACATTTTGACCATATTTTTATGAACAGGTTTGATTTTTTTTTAGAATAAACTCGAAATATCTTGCCAAAGACGCCTTGCTCTCACATTTTTCATAGTGATAAAAACTGTTAATTATATAAACAATCTTTATAAACATACAAATTTTTACTACTTTTTAATGAATAGGCTTCATTTTTTGTGAAATCAACTCGAAATATGTTGCCAAAGACCTCCTTGCTGTCATACTTTTCATAAAGAAAAGAAATGTTAATTATATAAACAATTTTTTATACACAAATTCACATTTTGACTTCTTTTCGATGAATAGGCTTTATTTTTCTTGCAGAATCCACTAAAAATGTCTTGTGGTTTTTTGACCAATTTATATATATATGAAATGTTGACAGGGTAATTGAGTTTAGGAATCTAAAGAAGAAATGTTAAGTTTATAGTAACGAAAGTATGACGCCGTATTGAAAAATATTTTTCTAAAAGATAGAATCAGTATAAAATACCACTGTACAATAACTAGAAGGATTTTCATATAGTGGAAAGTCAATTTCACCAAGTGACTGGAGTATAAAATTATATTCTTACAAAATTCTTTGAGGTCCACAAAAAAAAAATAAAAAATCTGTGTTATGAACAGAACATTCTGCATTATAGACTTCGTGTATTGTACCGTAACCTTTAGAATGTGTTCGCTCCATAAAACGTGTAATGTTGCATATAATGCCTTTATGGCTACGTGTCTGTCAACGAGAATACCCACGCAACAGTCGTTTATCTTTCCTTCCTCTGGAAAGAGTTATCTTGAACTTTCCGGAAAATCGATTCGGAAAGGGAAATATTTTCTTCTAAAGCTAACATCTCATTCAATACAGTTCTATCCATTCATATGCTGACACAATTTTCTGGAAAAGGAGACAAAAATCGAAAATCGAGCAATTGGCATGTGTTAAAATTACGAGTATGTAGTGTTCTTGTAGTTCAGACATGATGTATCGATAATTCCTGTGAGTCACATGCATCTCAGAACTCTAATACTATTTTTATTCCTATATTGTATAATCTTCTTACCCACATTTTATTTTATTTTTAAACATACAGCCCGTGTCAGGCACAGAACTGGATATGGTTACGTAATTAGCCAAACATAAAATCGTTGGTATGCCTAACTTCGTAAAAAAAATGCACTAAACATAAAAGTGAGTACATCAGAATTTTGGGCTATTTTAAAATCTAGAACACCCCCAAAAATAATTTTCCAAAAGCATTTCTTAACATTGAAAAACTACGCCGAAACCAAAAGTACTGCTCAAGTACACGAAAAAGTATAGCAAGAGTTTGGAATAATTTCTAGCTGTCCGAAAGCATCAAACACTTTTCCAAAAATAACCACCCCTAGCACTCAAAAACCATTCCATAAAAGAATTTTACACTAAACTGAAAATTAATACCGTGCTCAAACAATGTATGCCCTATGCCAAAATTAAGGGTCATTTGGGGCTAATTCAGGCCCCTATTGTTAAATTTAGGGCTCCACTTTTTTTTGTAAAAAAACTGTGTTTTGCGCTGGCTTAAGGACGAACATCTGAAACTTCTAGATGTTAATAATATCTGGAAAAAAGTTGTAAGTCCGTTCTCATAAAATACAAAAAAGAGTTCAGAAGATTACCTATTTTGTGAGAATTCCATAATGCTACATATATTGTGATTTTAATTTCAAAATATGTTAAATTTCCAAAAAACATCACATTTCTCATTGTAACATCAGAAAATTTTTCAGACATAATCTATACTAATTTCAATACGAATGAACAAGAAATACTTTTTTACTACTAGAAAGTCATAATAATGCACTAAAACATTTCCACCATAGCTTTTGACTTCTATGAATGCAATTAAATATGATTATTGAAGTTTTAATTGACTCGACAAAATCATGGTTAAGTTTGGCAACTGAACGGAAGTTGGAAGAAATTTGACTTCATTTTTTGTGTGTTGTCATGCTGGTACCCTTGTTGGCATTCAAAATATTCAATGAGTTGGTCCCACCAAATTGACGTCCTCATGCAACGTTGCCAAATGGCAGGTCAATTTTCGTCAACAAGTTTATTTAGACCACTTCAAAATTGATTATTATATAATAATTAGTGGTGAGATTTCAGTTTATTAATTTTTATGACTTTTAGAAAGACACTTCTACACTTTCATAAGTTTTTTGATTAAATATCTTGGATTCTTGAACAGAAACCTCCGACTTACATGATTCTGCTAGGTTAGGCCTATAAGATATAAAATTTATTCAAAAGCTTATATTTCCTACACAAGATGGTAAAAAATTCTTATATTTTGCAAAATGACGCGGAATTAATGCAAGTTTATCACATTCCAAGGACATAAAAATTTTTTTGATTTTACTCATTGCATGTTCTTCCTTAACGTTAAGCTGGCATCACCATAAGATAAAAATTATATTAGTTTCAATTTTGATTGTTAGAATTGTTGTAATTTATTTACCAGCTCAATTATTAAAAACTGATTGAATTATTAAATTGATGAAAGTGACTGAAAAACTAAAATGACTAGTTTTTAATCATATTTAAAATTATACTAAAAGGTTACGCCAACGTAAGCATTCGATATCGAGATTTAATCTTCACAAAAATAAATCCAAGGATCTTCAGCACCAATTAGCAGAAATATGAAGGTGAACGCAACTACAAGAAAGAATTCGAAGAAGATAAGGAATATAATTGAATCATTCTTCAGAAAGGGGGAGCACACTGACTTTTTTTTCTCTCGAAGACGACTTATAGTGTAAAACGAGTAATCTTCCAGTAATCTTGTTACCTCGGATAGAGTAAGTTTCTTTTTAGAATTACGTTTGAGATATTGGAGACTTGAGAAATGAAAAATGCTCCTGAAATACACGAATGGCCTCATTAATAGTATATTGTGCACCAAGGAGGCAAAGTACACAGTAATACAAGAATCTGAATTTCGGTAAAAAAAAAGTCGGTTGAATTTCATTTGTAACCAAAAAGATTATTATCCGGTTGAAAGTCAACCAATGATTGTAAATATGACTTCAAGTTACTCGCTTAGTTGAAAGTCAACGACTTTTTGTACTTAAAATGAAATTTTTAGGTTAATTTAAGATTGTTGAGATCTCGTCAACCCTTAACTTAGTACTTTCGTAGATGTAAACATAACCTGATAATAAAATACGATAAAAATAATCAAAATAAGGTAACGAAATTCATTTTCCGTACACACTTGAACTTTTCTTCATATCGGCGCAACACTTTAACCCCTACCTTTCAATTAATATTTTCCCTTCAGTATTCATAGAGATCGTTTGGAAAACGGTTTTGAAATATTAAATAAGTAGCATTGTATTATTTTCAATAATTTCATTTGTATCAAAATAACAGTTTGTTTTATAAAAAATTTTAAAAAGTGGTCTAGTCCTATTGCTTAAAATGCAAAAACAGGGGGCGATAGGACAACAAGCGCCGCCCCGGAGATATTATGAACTAATCAATTTAGGACACTAAAGGATCTCCATCTTGTTTTCAGATGCACAGGGCTGTTTATAACCCTGATTTCAGGAGAAATAATGTTACTTTATTCATCTAGGGAAATAAATTGTACCCCCACCATATATGACTATATATCCTACTGACTGCGCCATTCGGTTCGATTTGGTTCATTTGGAATCGAACTGTCTTTGTGACTGAAAAAACCATATGCGTCTAGTTAGGCCCAAATCTTGTATTTTAGTCAGGCTTTAGTTGAGCCTTAATTAGGATGAAAGGACCGGAAGTTCTAGTCAAGAACTGGTCGGACCTTAGTCAGCATATCTCAGATGAGATTTGTGAAGATGGCGCTGTATTATATATACAGCAGTACCATCTTCAGAAGTTTGTATTCACTAAATAATACTTTAGTGTACATTGGAAAGGCTGCCCGAACTGCATCAAACTAACATTTATTTTTATCCGAAGCACCCGAATGTTCAACACTTGTAAACACGTGCTTTTAATGAAAATAACATGTCCGGAATATTTATTAAATGAATTGTAAGTGATATTTTTGTTAAATTCTATTCTATACCAAATGACGAATCGGCGAGACGCTCGAATTGAGTGGACGGATCGACTCAGGGATGACTTGCTGGATTGCTACGATGCTAGTATTATCCTTAGTCACAGAGGTTACATGGCGCGCATGCGTACTCTGTAGTTCCAGAAACACCCAAAGGTTTCGCACGTTCTAACAGAAGTTACGAAACCGTGTCGATAACCTCTTGCGAACAGGATATGTACGCGGAACGCTTCCCCAACGGCTGCAAGAACAAGCCGCAGAAGAAGAGGAGGAGGCGACATTATTATTACTGTTTATTGTTGAAATTGTTTTATTATTATTGTTTATAAATGAAAAGTATTTCATTCAATTAATTTCGGTCCCTATCCGTGATCGAAATGTCTAATATAATTATGAAAATTATAAATTGATTAAAGTTTAATTC
>JAUMHM010000071.1:19718408-19728628 GCA_032362435.1 Melikaiella ostensackeni | reverse complement strand
ATTGGAGTGATTTCCCTTTTTTTATTTTCAACATCCACTGCTACCGCAAAAAGACAAAACATGGTCCTGTCGAGTCCGGATTGCTGAAAAAAGGGAAGTGTGCGCATCAAAAAACTAGAAAATTTACTGGTGTTTATGTGCTTGTTCTTCGAACGTTCTTCTGTGCGTTCTTTGCACGTTCTTCTTTGTGTTCTTCGCACGTTCTTCGTGCAATTTAAGTGCAACTTCGAGCGGTCTTTGTGTCTTTGCCTCCGAGTGTCGCCATGTTGTGTCATATTGCGCAACATTGCATCATTTGAACAAATCACTCGCTGAACGTTGAAAAGAAAAGGCACATCATATCTATTTTCGATTCTCGCTATATCAATTGAACATTAATACGACTTTATCGGAAAAATGGCAGAAGTTAATTACATCCAAGTTTTGAAGGAACAGGAAACGCTGTTCAACTCCATCATTGGAATCTCTACGCGCCTAATGGCAAGGGAATATCTGCCACGACAGTTGTTGACGGGTCGCCTGGCAAATCTACAAGAATTCTGGGAAAGGTGCAGAAAGAATCATGTGATTCTCTTAACTAGCTCGCCGGCTGCTGCTGCTGTCCCTGTTAATGAAGAGGAGGATGCTGAAAATCTTCAGCCTGCAGTCTACGATGTTGAAACTTTTGCTGAAGTTGAGGAACGCTACGAAGAGGCTATCGATTACCTCTTATCAAAACTTCCTGATGATCTACCTGCCGGGAGGGATCAAGGTAACGAGGATAAGCCGGACGTTGGCCGACGTTTCAAGTTGCCAACTATTTCGATTCCTGTTTTCTCCGGTATGTGTGGTGAATGGTTATCTTTTCGCGATTTATTTTCTTCGCTCATTATTGAAAACGAATCTCTCTCTGACGCGGAACGTTTGCATTACTTGAAAGCGAGTCTCAAAGGAGAAGCGTTAGTTGTCGCACAAAATCAACCGGGTAATTCCGATAATTTTCAAATCATTTGGAATAACTTAGAGGAGCGTTACAATAATTGTAAGTCATTGATTAATGAATACTTAAAGCAAATTGTTGTGTTGCCTGATATTTCTTCGGATTGGTTGAATAGTTTAAAGAATATGCGAAATGTAATTGTGACTGTGACTACTGCATTGAAAAATCTAAACCGTCCAATTGATGAGGGAAATGATTTGTTTGTTTTTATGTTGATTAATAAGTTGGATAAAAATTCTCGAGATCAGTGGGAGTTGTCAACGTGTGGCACTACTGATCCGCCTTCTCTCGATCAATTTAATAAATTTCTTGACTCACGCATCAGTACCCTTGAAGCTACTGTAAATATTTAAAAAAGATTTTACGGAAAAAATGTTGGTTCGTCTGCTGCGTCAAAGCAGAAAGTTTACGCGCATCAAAATTCGTCAAACTCAAGTTGTCCGCTGTGTAAAGAAGAACATAATCTTTATGTTTGTTCTGTGTTCAAAAGTAAATCTCAAGATGAGCGTAATGAGTACATTCGTTCGAATTCGCGTTGTTTTAATTGTTTAGGCAAGCACCTTCGCCGTAATTGTCAAAGTAAGAAGGTCTGTTCTTTTTGTAAGAAAGACCATCATTCTCTCTTGCATCAAGCAAAGGATAAATCTAATGAATGAAAACTGGTGCAAAGCCATTCCGCTCAAAATGAGTTCGATTTGAAACCTAATTCGGAGCAAGGGAATCCGATTTCCTCTCATCTTCACGCAACAAGCAAAAATCGACCAGCTGCTTTGTTAGCGACAGCTCGAGTACTAATAGAAGCATCGAATGGTCGTCGTGTTTATGTTCGCGCAATGATAGATCAAGGATCAGAAGCTACATTTATTTCTGAATCTGTCGTGCAATTGTTACGAATTCCGCGTAAAAAGTTTAATGTAACTGTTTCTGGTGTAGGAGCTAAAATTTCTGATCAGGTTTATCATTCCGTTTCAGTTATGATAAAAAGTCCTAAGTCTTGTGTGACAACGCTTGAAACTCAAGCATTCGTGCTTCCGGAACTAAAGGCTTATGTTCCTAAACAATTTACATTTACAGATATCCCTAGTAACTTACGTGAGCTAGATCTTGCGGATCCAAGAATGGATTCGAATGATCGTATTGATTTAATAATCGGGGTTGATCTATTTGGTCAAACGTTACTTAATGGTGTTCGTCACGATGAAACGAGGAATCTCGTCGCCCAACATACAATATTCGGTTGGATAATTTCTGGTTCCTTGCAAAAGTCTCCCGTTCAGGTGTTTCATATAAATGTACACCATTCCGCGGATATTTCTACAGATGAAACTCTCCGTAAGTTTTGGGAGTTGGAAGAGATCCCAAGAAAGAATCTTTTAACAAAACAGGAGCTTGATTGCGAAGCTCACTTTGCTGATACTCACGCAAGAGATCCCAGTGGCCGATACATAGTTGAGCTTCCGTTCGTTGAACCTCCGACGCAAATAGGTAATTCTCTAGATATCGCGCTAGCTTCCTTCCCACGTTTAGAGAAACGTCTCGCGCTCAATAATAATCTTGCTGATAAGTATCGTGACTTTATGCGAGAGTACGAGTCGCTCGGTCATATGTCTCGTATTGGTCCAGTAGAAAGTGACAATTCTTTTAGAGTATTTATCCCGCATCATCCTGTCTTCCGTGATCAAAGTCAAACTACGAAATTGAGGGTCGTCTTTAACGCGTCTAGGCCTACTTCCACGAAACTTTCAATTAATGATTGTTTGCACGTAGGACCAAAGCTTCAGAATGACATATCTTCTATTCTACTCCAGTGGTGTCAACATCGGTACGTTTTGTGTGCGGATATAGCTCACATGTTCCGACAAATGTATGTCCATCCTGCTGATCGTAAGTTTCAGTGCATTCTCTGGCGTGAGACACCCGATGAACCTGTACAGATTTATGAACTGAATACTGTGACATATGGGATGACCTGTTCTCCATATCTTGCAATTCGGGTAATACGTCAACTGGTCGAGGACAAAAAGGCTGATTACCCCTTGGCAGCTGCAGTTTTTGCGAACGACACCTACGTGGATGATTTATTCGTTGGTGGAGTTGATAAGCCTTCCACTCTTGTTTTAAGAGATCAGCTTATTCAATTGGCTTCCTCTGGTGGTTTTCGCTTACGTAAGTGGTTTAGCAATTGCTCTGATCTACTCTCAGGTTTGGATGAATCGGAGCACGGGTTAGCGATGGAAATCCCCTTTGATGATTCTTATTCCGGATTCAAAGTTCTTGGGATTTTATGGAGTCCTTCTGACGATGCATTTCGCTTTCACACTTCGGAATTTGTTAATGAAAATGCTACTAAACGATCATTGCTGTCAACAGTTGCCAGGTTGTATGATCCTATGGTATGGCTGGCTTCAGTTACTATTATTGCGAAAATTCTACTACAAAAACTCTGGTTAAGAAAACTTGAATGGGATCAACCGCTGCCCTCTGACCTTGCTCAGGAATGGCATGAATTTTGCTCTAAATTACCTGCCTTGTCGAGTATTTCAATTCCAAGATGGACTTCCCAAGGTGCAGATACTCAGTCGATTCAGATACATGGGTTCTCCGACGCATCTCGCCTAGCTTATGCTGCTGCTGTATATTTGCCCATCGTTTCCGAATCCGGCCAAATCTTCGTTAAACTTCTCATAGCTAAAACCAAGGTTGCACCGATTAAAACAGTGAGTATTCCGAACTTTGAATTATGTGCCGCTACTCTTTTAGCAAATCTGATTCCATTTGTTATCAATTCTTTGCAAATCATTGATGTTCCTATTTTCTGTTGGACGGATTCATTGATAGTTCTTAATTGGCTCCAGAAACAACCAGTTACGTTACCCGTTTTTGTTGCTAACAGAGTCTCTACAATTCAAACGAAACTGCCTTCTGCATTTTGGAATCATGTTCCATCTAAACAAAACCCGGCTGATTGCGCCTCACGTGGCCTTTCAGTTGAGGACTTAAAAACCTTCTCTCTTTGGTGGGAAGGCCCTGCGTGGCTTTTCAGCTCTTCAGAGGCTTGGCCTAAACGAAAGCCAGAAACCTTCGATCGCGAGCATGATAATCTAAGCTCAATTCATTCAGCTGCAATTGAAAAGGAAAGCGATTGGCAATCTTTGTTGCTTTCCCGAGAATCATCTTGGGCTCGTTTACTTCGCATTACCGCATATGTTTTGCGTGCGGTCAAGATCTTTAAGGAAGGAGTCGTCTTTCCTAGATTCTTGTCCGCTGGTGAAATACATGAATCCTCTTTATTTTGGGTACGCTATGTTCAGGCGCAAAATTTTAGTCGCGAGCTAGAATCGTTAACGACAGGTGAAAAACTCCCGACTAATTCTCCGTTGAAAAGGCTTAATCCGTTCCTTGATCATGATGGCATTGTCCGCCTTGGTGGCCGGTTACGTCAATCAAAATTGTTGGCATATCAAGATTCGCCTATTATTTTGCCTAAACATAGGATATCTAGTCTTATACTAAAGCAATTTCATCGAAATTTGTTACACGCCGGAATTCAGCTGGTTCTTTATATGGCTCGTACAAAATATTGGATTATCGGCGCTCGAAGTGAGATTAGAACAATTGTGCATCGTTGTATTGTTTGCACACGCGATAAGGCTAAAACGGAAACTCAACTCATGGGGGATCTTCCAGCTCCTAGAGTCACGCCTTCACGTCCTTTTTCTCATACCGGAATTGATTATGCGGGTCCATATCTTGTTCGTTCCAGTTCCGGACGTGGAATAAAGTCACACAAGGCTTGGATCTCTATTTCCGTTTGTTTCGCTGTAAAAGCGATTCATTTAGAGTTAGTTCACGATTATACAACCGCATCTTTTATTGCCGCCTTTCGACGGTTTACTTCGCGTCGCGGAATTCCCACTGATGCGTATAGCGACAATGGAACGAATTTTTGCGGGGCTGACCGAGAGCTTTCGCAAGCATTCCAGAAGCTTAAAAATGATCCAAATCTAGTATCTCATTTAGCCTCTGATGGCACGACTTGGCATTTTATACCTCCTATCGCTCCACACTTTGGTGGGCTGTGGGAGGCGGGAGTAAAAAGTGTGAAACTTCATCTTCGTAAACTATTGTTAAATGCTACTCCTACTATCGAGGAGTTTGAAACGCTCTTGTGTCAAATTGAAAGTTGTTTAAACTCCCGCCCCCTTGTGCCTGCAAAAGATGATCCGGAGAGTTGCGAGGCGCTCACTCCTGGACATTTCTTAATTGGAACAGCTTTAAAAATTGTACCTACGGTTTCTGTTTTGGATGTCCGTGAACACCTTTTGTCTCGCTGGCAATTTTACCAACGGATATTGGAACATTTTTGGCGTTTGTGGTCAAGAGATTATCTTCAGTCTTTGCAACAGCGAACCAAGTGGTTTTCACGTCGCCCTAATCTTAAAGTTGGCGATCTTTTCCTTTTAAGAAATACCAATCTTTCCCCTGCTAAGTGGGAACTGGCTCGTGTTACTCAGTGTATTCTAGGTCGAGATGGGGCAGTTCGAGTTGTTCATGTTAAAACTGCGCGTTCTGAGTATGTTCGCCCCATTTCGCAACTTGTTCTTTTACCTATTTCCACCGAATTTTAGTTTTAGTTAAAATCAACATTGTATTATTGCGATCTTTGTGTAATCTCGCAAGGTGGCCGGTATGTTTGGGATTTTCAATAGTGTGCCGTTTTTGTTCATACGCTCCTGAATATCGATTCAGACCCGACGTCTGAGTTCGTGCGTTTTCGGCTTCGTTCGCCTCAGCATCGATCGCGTTGACCGAGCGAGATTCATTCGATTTCTGATCTCCGCACTGACACCATTACTTGCAAAACCCGCTCATGTAAAACCGCTTTGTGTGATACCGTAAGACTGGTGGATATCAAGTGTACGACATTTTGTGTTTTCTACAATAAACTTCTCAAAATTGGAGTGATTTCCCTTTTTTTATTTTCAACATCCACTGCTACCGCAAAAAGACAAAACAGTGTTGTGGACATAACTTGGAGATTTCGGGATGTAAATCTTGTGACTATTTTCAATTAAAAAATTTATTGGCTGTTTTATATGTGGAAACTTTGTGACTGTTTCGTTAAAAAGCACTAGGGGATAATTTTTAAGATTGCTTAATATTATTATGGGGTTTTGGACATAACCTGGAGATTTCGGAATGTAAATTTTGTGACTATTTTCAATTTAAAAATTTATTGGCTGTTTTACATATAGAAACTTCAGAAATGTTTCGTTAAAACAACTTGAAACGGTCATTTTTATCAACGCCTTAGATTGGGCCAACCAAATAACGTGAGAAAGGTCCGGTATGGAAGCAACCATCCGGAAGGCGATAGGCTGCACGGATAGTTCAGAGAACTCACCACCAGAAAGCGTGCTACCCTCTCTTCCGCTGTTAATCTTAATTGGAAAGCCTTTAAGTAGGTAAGTGCGAAGCAGAACAGCATCTGAAGGTGGACAACGGTACTCTCGACTAAGGAAGAACCGAAGTCCATAACACGGATCATCCCTCCGAGTTGCTAAGCTAGCCTCACGCTCTGAAAGGATAAAGGTCCGTTATTTTCTCTCTGGGTACGCTGTCACAGGCTCCAGATATTTTTACCCGTATTATTTTTTACTGGGTATGCTGTAACAGGCTCCAGACACGTTCACCTGTTTTTTATGTTTTTTTACTGGGTATGCTGTTTCAGGCTCCAGACATTTTCACCTGTTTTGTATTATTTTCCGGGCAGGCTGGAACAGGCTCCGGGAACTTATTATTTTTTGAGTACCTAAAAAACGGTGCATGCCTTTTTAGCTGCCGTAAGAAGGACTGATGTTAGGTTGCCCTCTTGTTTTGAAACGCGAGATTATTAGGAAGGTTATAAGACACTTAATTATATCGCTAGATGTAAAGTTATGCTTTCATAATGTTAAAAGACTGAACTGCGATCAATGTAATTAGATTAGTTCGCATCAATAATTGTACCTCACCGTAACGTTGAGACTGATTAATAGTAATAACTACGACTGATGATTTGTAATAAAACGTCGTTATGAAAAACTGAGTCTGAATGAATAAGAATTTATTTAAATATTGGTTTGTTCAATTTATCTTCTCCTTTCTGGGTCCGAAATATTTTACCGGGACTTGGGGCTAGGTAAAATCAAATATAACATCAAACGAACTCTTTTATACTAAGGGTTAATTTTTGAGATTGCTGAATATAATTATGGAGTTGTGGACATAACCCGGAGATTTCTGAATGTAAATCTTGTGAATATTTTCAATTAAAAAATTTATCGGCTGTTTTGCATGTAAAAAATTTAGGGCTGTTTCATTAAAAGTACTAGAAGTTAATTCTTGGTATTTGCTGAATGTTATTATGGGGTTATATGCACAATCTGGAAATTTCGGAATGTAAATCTTGTGAATATTTTCAGTTTAAAAATTTATTGGCTGTTTCACATATAGAAACTTTAGAAATACTTCGTTAAAAGTACTAAGGGTTAATGTTTCAGAATGCTGAATATTATTATGGGGTTGTGGACGTAATCTGCAAGGAAAACAGCCAAAACCTTTTTTAATTTAAAATATTCACAAGATTTACATTCAGAAAACTCCATATCATGTCCACAACCCCACAATAAAAATCAGCAATCCCAAAAATTACCCCCTAGTACTTTAACGAAACAATCACAAAGTTTCTGCGTGTAAAACAG
The DNA here is from genome assembly GCA_032362435.1 of Melikaiella ostensackeni. Lineage (NCBI taxonomy): Eukaryota > Metazoa > Arthropoda > Insecta > Hymenoptera > Cynipidae > Melikaiella > Melikaiella ostensackeni. Next base: position 19,720,906 of record JAUMHM010000071.1, on the reverse strand, counting down.
CCAATAAATTTTCAAATTAAAAATATTCACAAGATTTACATTAAGAAATCTCCAGGTTATGTCCACAACCCCATAATAATATTTAGCAATCTCAAAAATTAACCCCTAATACTTTCAACGAAACAGTTTCAAAGACTCTCATTTTTCAGTTGAATGTTCTCATCCCAATATTACGTTTTTTATTATGTCAGTTGGTGTGCCGTTAAAACTTAATAGGTTAAAAAATTGTTTATAACTATAAGTTTCGAATAGTTTTCCAAATGATGACACTTTTTAGTTAATAATACCTTTTCAATAATAAATTACAACGGTCTGAAGAGGAATAATTCTTTTTTCTTGAACAAACTGACTTACTGAAGAACTTGAATAATTAACTTGCGAATTTGAAGAAAGAAAAGAATTAAAGAAAATAAATGAAATATCTATAATACTTTGTTATTTACAGATTCCATCACAGCAGAAGATGGGTGTGATATACCGAATGCTGTATCCGAGCAGAAAGGTATAGCATCAATTTGTATCTCTATTTTTATTAAGAGGGAGTTCTTCAATGTATCCATTCTGTACTTATAACTTCATTCAATTTTTCAGACAAAGAATTTCAGTGGACCAGCCCGATGATAAAACTACTAATTGAGATATACAAGACAGTGAGGGAGGACGGAAGGCAAAGAATAAAGCTACAGAAGCAACTCCGGAATAAAATTGCAGTCAAGATTTCTGAAAAAGGATATTCAGTTTCCAGGCCAAAGTGTCACAGCAAGTGGAAGGATCTGATGAAAATGTATAAGAGATACAAAGACAGTGAAGACACGACTGGAGAAGCAGGAGGCGAAGTATGGGACTATTACGATGCCATGGATGACATTTCATTCAACAAACCTGCAATCTCGTCCGTTGCTCTGTCTTCTAATTTGAAAGGTTATCGGTTGAAGATAGCCAAGCAGGTAAATAAGAAGACAAACCCAAAACAGAGCAACGAAAACCTGCCTGACAACCTCCAGCAGTCGAAGGACCCTCTTGAAGATGAGGAGCCCAGTAAAAGGAAAAATAAATAAATAAAGAAGCGTTGGACACATCGTGACGTTCACCTCTGAACAGGTTGTACCTTTCAATTGGGAAGAGGCACGAAGCTCAACAGGCATTGCAGGAAAAGTTCGTGTCAACCTTCGAAAACTATTTAGAATTCGTAAAATCAAAGTATGGAGGTTCTTCTGTAATTAATTTTGTACTTAAGGGTGTTGTACCAGTGCCTAACTTTGAAATTAAATTGTCTCATTTTACGCCATAAGTTAAAGTCAGCTAAGTAAGGTAAAGTTGAAGTCAAATTATAGCCAAGTTGTAGTTGAGTTGAAGTGGAGTTCAAATAAAATTCAAGTTGAGTTATAGTGGAATCAGTTATACCATATATGCAACACCTAGGTAAAGTTCATAATGTTTTCCCTCAATGTCTATTTTCATTTCTGATCCCCTCGCAAATTGGAACGTCCTAGTTGCATCTACCATGTAGAAAGTATCTTTATTATTGTATCGAAGAATAGCACTTCACATCAACAATGATATGAATTTCGACATTTTGTATTTGCTTAGGTGCTTTTTCTCGGAGCGCGTCACATTTGCCAAATATGCATTTCATTAAAAATGAATTTTTAAATGTAAAGAATGATATGGTAATTATCTCAGGCGAAAGACATAAATGAAAAGAATCATTTAAAGTTTTCCTATGGTAACATTTCATACTTATTTAATTCTGAGTCAGCAATCCGCCTCCTTTATAGATCATTTGATTTTCTAAATCGAAAGAATACAGTAATGGAAAATATACACATGAAATGAATTGTGCAAATGAAGTTGTACTCGGCCAAGTCTTTGAATTGTTCACGTGAAAATTTAGTCAGTTACAAGATTTTTTTAGCAGGTATAAAATTTACTGGAAATCAACACTCTTGTTAACACTGTAAAAAAAGTATTATTTCAGAGCTCATTTCTGGTATTGAGATGCGACTAAAAAAACTGCCTCCAGTGATTCTAAAATGAAACCACAGGTGGGTTCCCGAGTCGTTTTCCTACATTGAAAATAACAGAATTAAGTTATCATATTTCAAAAAAGGACACGAAATATGTGATACCGCAAAAAAAGAGATCTCTAGTTTTTACAGAGAATGTTTGATAATATTTCAAACAGTTTCTGATAACAATTCTGAGTAATTATTGTGAATGTTCTGTAATAATATAACATTAATAGCATAATACTTACTTTTACGTAGAAAAAATGTTTGTTTATTTATAAATTGAAGCATATGAATATTAGAGGTGCTCAAACAGAAGTAAGTCCGAATCTTAAAGTGCATTTTCTATTTTTTTTGTTCCTCGTGGGTTGAAAATGAACCACGTGGAAGGAAAAATAAATTGGTTTGTTTTTACAGAAAAATTGATTTTTATCGAAAACGGCAGATCATAACGCAAAATTATATACAGAATATAGAAGACGCGGCTCA
>JAUMHM010000071.1:19693089-19706834 GCA_032362435.1 Melikaiella ostensackeni | reverse complement strand
TGTGAGAGCGCGGCAGCGATAGAATTGACTAGAGAGGAAGGGAGAAAGGAACGCAACTTTGACGAGGGACGTCAAGTACGGGGAGGGACCGAAATGCAGTGCCATCGGACGGTGACTCATTTTTTTTAGTTTCTATGTTTCTGCACGATCGCCCATTAGAGTTGGTAGAACCTGCCCGCCGCATCCTGACGGACGCGGACTCCAAATTTTTGTGACATCACAGACCCTAGCCTCTAAAATCGACCATATTCTGTAGTCGAAGGGATTGAGATCGGGTGAGTATGGTGGTCATTCTGGAATATCAATGAAATTCGGAAAATGGGCTTTGCACCAATCTTGGGTCTTGTTCGCCCTATGGGCTGGCGCTAAGTCTTGCCTGAACGTCCATTCTTCATCGCCAAAGTTCTGCTGGGCCCAAGGAAGTACTTCGGAATCCAAAATGTCGCTACAATATACAACGTATAGCGGATTTAGACGATGTTTAATGACAGATGATGGTCTAGGAGCTTTCGAAGAGCATTTTCTGTCGTTTTGACGATTGTGCGCTTGTTCAATAGTAAACAGTTTCTCACCTGAGAAGACGATTTTCTCCCAGCCTATACCAGCGACCCGATGTAAAAGTAAGCGACATCTTTGAAGCTGTACTCGCTTGTTTTCATCTGTAAGTAACTGACCTTTTCGGAGCTTGTAAGCCTTGAGTCCAAGTTCTTCTTTCGCTATAAGGCGCACTGATTCTCGGATGATACCCGTCTCGCGAGTAACCTTTCTCAAAAAAGCATTGAATTACGCCCCACTTGCTTTTTTATGATTTTGCAGTTCCTGGAAGTTTTAACAGTGCGTTTCCTTCCTCTTCCTGGACGATCACCTTCATGGACGAACTCTTTGAATTGTTTAATCATACGAGAAACCAGCGAAGGAGCAATGCCAAGCTCCCGCGTAATCTCGCCATTGCGTTTGTCCAGCTCATGCAATGCTATAATAGCTACACGTTTATTCGACATAGCAGAAGGAGTAACTAAACAAGACCAAAAGAACACAGATAAAAAATTTCATGTACTTTTGAACACAGAGAATAATAACGAGAGAGAAACTAGAGTCTGAAAAGAATCGCATTTTTTTATTGTGTGCAGAAGTTTGTTTACACTTTTTTTGTCACCCTGTATATAGTCCTAGTGACTATCGACAATCAAATTTTGTTATATGTTTTGAAATATTTGTTTGTTTCAATTTTAGGAATGAAAATAAATACTCATTTGACATATCGCTTATAAATATAGATTAAGATTAATATAAATATATACATATATATCTTGATTTTCTTAAATTCCTTTATTTTAACAGATGCTCCAGTCTGTAAAGACGATCGGGTCGTGGTAGTAGGAGCATCTAGAGGCGAGACATTGGACATTACCTGTAGAATTGAAGCTGATCCGCCAGCACATCGCTTTCGGTGGAAATTCAACAACAGCGGTGAGACCGTTGAAGTACCCATCGATAGGTTCTCTATAGATCCAAACAATGGTCTAAGTATACTGAAATATACACCAGCCACAGAATTAGATTACGGAACCTTGTCTTGTTGGGCTGACAATGTCGTTGGAGAACAGTCTAAACACTGTCTATTTCAACTAGTTGCCGCTGGTAAGTTCTTCCCATTTATTCTTGCGCCTCTTTGTGACTCTTGTATATGTACAAGACGTCTTGAAATGAAAATTTTTTTTTGTGATATTAATGTTTACCATGAAGCACCTTGATTGTCGAAATACCGCAGTACTGCTGCTGTCCCGAGAAATTATTACAGGAGTGAGAGTTGGTTTCTCTTTTGACTTCCACGTAACAGCAGTATTCGGCCTTCTACGCTCCTACTTCCCCTCATTTTTACACTGTTTCACTATCACTTTTTACCAGACATTTTCTTTTTCTTCTTGAAAAGCCATATACTAGGGCCAACTCTTGCCACAGCGAAACCTCTTCTGTGGTACAGAAAATTTTGCAAAGTGCCTTTTTAAAATCTTGATCTTTAGATATGAAAGCTAAGTGAAGGTTTGAGCGACACTACAGATTTCGACAGTTTTTTGTACACCACTCCATCAGCGTTAAGGTGAAACGGTAATGTCATCTGAAGGGCTCCTGTAAGAATACTCGAAAAATAACGCATTAATCGAAATTTTGATTCTCTCATTCTAAAAAGGAAAACGGAATCTATAGAGGACTTCTCTTCAAAATAGAAAATAAAAATAAAAATTTTTGCATCAACAAAATCTTGAATTATCTAATTCAGAATATTTTGGATGACTGAATTTGGAGTTGTCCGCCATGTAGACAGTAAGGATGAATATGGTATAAGTGAAAAAAGTTTAGTTTATTCATTTGTTTAAAAGAATTCTTCCAGAAATCATAAAAAGGAAAATAACGCAGAAAATAGCCACTCTAGTTCCTCGATTTGGCGCCGCTGGGCGCTACTGGGCTTTTCTTAATTAGCAGATCGATCGTTAGGGATATACATGAAATCTTCTTATATCTAGAAATTATTTATTTGATAATTTGTTAAATGATTATTCTGATTTACTTTTAACACTTATTAGGAAATGAAAGCAAGAAGCTACAAATTATATATATATATAAAATTACTACGTTGCAAAAATTGTAATGTTGGTAAGGTAGGGTCATTTCTCCAGGCGGGTATCATAACTCTAATCTTACTTTTATGCAGTTACAGTTCAGGGGAAATATGTTCACGTGTTCAAGAATAATTATCATTAATAAGTACTAGCATCTTATTAACTACAAATTTATTTCAAAATTCAAAGCACTTTGTAGCAGCAAAATATTTAAAAATTATAATAAAATAATGTGGAATTCAGATAAAACAACACATATCATATCAATTTCTGGAGCACATATCGACTATAAGTAATAATAATAATAATAATAATAATAATAATAATAATAATAATAATAATAATAATATAAGTAAAAGAGAAGAAAATGAATAAATTACTCGGAGAGTGACTATTTTTCTTAAGCAAAATGTGAAGGGTTGTCTTTGAACTTGTTTGCGTATGACGACTTATGGAAACAAAAGGTTGGTTTCTGTAAAAGTACTAGAAAAATAATGGGCAAACTGAACTTCTGATTTCTCAATATTACTGTCTGAACAACAGTCCGAGTGTGGTAACTCACAAAAATTAATAACGAGTGCTGTAACTATTTTTTGTTAAACAAAATACAGTCCACGGGTGATAACTCACAAATAATACAATGGAAAAGATTTTCACTCAATTCAGATACCGAAAAGTCATTCTATCGTGAGATAAAAAACAGTAATTCACATTCAGAAATTTTCTTGTTATTCCTTCGTCAATTAAAATGATTTTGAAGTCAACCTTCTTCATATACTATCGTTGCAATATATTAAGAATACATTTCCGACAACATATATCACACATTTTATCGTTCTTATACTCGAGAAAATTGATGTAACTCTATAGGAAAATTGCAAATAAGTCGATTATAAAGATTTCAATTTCGTTTTGGCAGCGTAAAAAATATTTCAGTGGCATTATTACTGTACAGGCATGAATTAAATTGCTTTGAACTATTTTTCTGGAAACTTAGATCTCATAAAAAAATGTTAAGTCATCAAGTAATAAGAAGTATGTCGCTTTTAGTGATTTTTAACCATTTCTACGATGCGAAGACAGACAATTTTTTTTAAATTTAACTTTAGGGGAGTGTTTTTGGCCCCAAAAAAAAGTTTTCATCCCAGTTACAGAGTTTATAAATATCAGACTTTTTACAATTTAAATAAGGAAATTGATAAAATTATGATTTTTTCTGTTCCGTTATGACTAATTTTACTTCCTACTTCTTGCTTCTTAGTTCTGCCTTTTCTGTGTTTTCTGCTTATCCTCTTGGAAGTACGCTGCTACTGTTATTGTGTGAAGTAAGAAGTAAAATTAATCAAAAGAGAACAGTTAAAATCATAATTTTATGAATTTTGTATTTAACATCTGAAAAATGTGATATTTCTTAATTTTGTGACTGTTGAAATGTTGCAATTTCAATATTATCAAATAATATAAATTACCACATACCTTCGACACTGCTTCCTGAAATTCTTACGAGGAATCTGAACCTTACGCGATGAACTGAACTCTATTTTTCGATACTATAATCTTTGGGCGCCGTGCCTGTTCAAGGCTACTGAATTTTCGAAAATCAAATTTCAAAGATAACCAGTAATAATTCAAAAATCTCTAAAATCTTAATTCGAACTCCTAACGCAGTGTACTGAATTTTCGGACAGTTAGCTCAGACTCGGTGGCTGGACATGTTTCGCAAACAAAGGAGGTTCTGAAAATTAATAAAATAATAAATCACATTTATATCAAATTTAGCTTCCAATTTATTAAATTTGATCCTTGAAAAATAACAGTAATTTCGATTCAGCGATTACAAAGTTTAATAATAATCGACTTAACTTGAGTCCCGACAAAAGTTCGTTTAATTATGAAGTCCCAGACTCTGCAAAATTCATATTTACGATCGTGATCTCAACTAGTTTTCATTCAAATCCCGTACTCAAATCTCGACAATTTTTTATCAAATCTCTATTCTCAAATGACGCAAAATTCTAATAATCGTCTACTAAATTGAGTTACAATATGACCTTGAGTCTCAACCTAAACTTTAAAATTAAATTTACTCCAAAAAGCTATGTTTCTCCACTCTGTACTCCATGTTAAGTAACTCCTAATACCTAATGATTCTCAATTTCAATCTCTCCATAATCAACTCAACATAGTCAGATTAGCGAAACTCAAATCTCAACAATACTTTATATGTCATAGCCTGAATTCATAAATATATAGTAATGACATAATCTCAAATATCTCAAATAAACTTTTAATCAAAAATTACCTATTACTTTAATTTCACAAACCTAATAGTGAATATAAAATAATCTCGAAACTAGCCATAACTTAATTATGTCAAATTAGTAATGACGATAACGCAAAATCTTTTTTACTAAGCCCAACTATAATCAACATCTATGACCTCGACATTCGAAACCAAATGGGAAACTAGCTCAGTCTCAACGACTGATCTTCAGACCTTAACTCTTAATTTTGAGTTAAATTGTATTGACTCTAAATCTAATAAAAAATTACTAAAATTACTTCAAAACACATTATTCGACTTAAACTAACTCTATGTAGTTCGTCTGACTCTACTGACTAATTTTATTTATACACAAGGGTAAAATCTAAATGCTCTGATAAATTGTCAAATTTTAAATTATCTATAGCAAACTTAGGTCAACACGCACAATTTTCGACACATGAGGCCTCTAGTAATTTACTTGAGGGTGGAGGGAGGGGGGGGGGGTGTGAAATTTATAGTTGAGTAATACTTGGTTGGGGCTCGACTCCACAATCACTCACAATTCGGGGCAATGCATGTTTGGTGTCCCATTCGATAATTGTACATAAGTTCAGGGTAACACATACAAATTCAGGGCAAGACACATAAATTCAGCGTAACACATGATTTGAGGTTCGACTCATTAATAACTCGATATTGGGCAACACATGCAAATTTAGGGCAAGGCACATAAATTCAGAGCAACACATGATTTAGGGCTCGACTCATCAATCACTCGATATTAGGCAACACATATAAATTCAGAGCAAGGCACATAATTTGGGGCTCGATTCATTAATCACTCAACAATGGGACAACACAAATGAATTCATGATGAAAAAGTGCACATAATAAATGTAAATCACCACTGAAATTGTCTGGGATTTACATTTGAATTACAAGGGTCCAGTTAAGAAATTTCCGTCTCGACCACATGTAACGCCATTTCCTCGAAAATCTCTCAAAGTTTAAAATCATCCACGATTTATAATCATGGCCACGTGTCGAGCATAGTTTCCCTTCCACTCGGTAAATTGAGGTTTTGGCCTCACCCGTGGACAGTAGAGAGAATTTTCCAGGGAGTGGAGAATGATTGTAATATTTTCCAATGTCCAGTTCAGTCAGTCGAATTAATTTTGTCGTAAATGTTCACACAAGAACACGAAAACAAAAACTTGAACGACTGCTCACAGTTGTGGTCAGCAGAAAAGAAAGAACGCAGAAAACTGCGATTTGGGTTTCGACTTCGTCTTGCCTTCCCCCCTTTCTTCTAGCATTCTCATTGGTGGTGAGGCCCCAGCGGGGCGAAGCATGAGGCTTGCACTTCAGTACCGTATGAGTAAATGGTGCACGGTACACTGGTATTTGAGATATTCATCCTTCCTTCCCTCGACTATCAATCAGAAATTATCAACAGTTGTTTTCCTATCATCTTACTCTCTGGTGCATCCATTCGATCACCTCTTGGAGTCTGCAATTACTCTGAGTGGCCAATGCATAATTTAGTTCAGTACCAGTTCGTATCGGCTGACACGCGCCGGAGCTGAGCATCAGAGATTCCACTGGTCCTGCTGGGAATTTATGAAGAAATTTCTCATCGTGAAGTTTCAAAAAGGTTCTACACCAGGTAGAGAAGTCGTTCCGGATTTTTAGTAACTTGTAGCGTTACTTCCAATCCGGCTGGTATCCTAACATGATTTTTGTAGACGAGAATCAACAGCTAATTTGAGGCTGGCAGGCGACAGTAGTTGAAAAGGAGGGAGAATTCAAATTGTTTGTAATGTGTCTCAAAGGTCTTACTGCGCCACAACCGCGGCTTCTGACCTTTAATACAAGATCTTCAAACTTATAAAAAAATCTCTAAATATTTATTCAATTATTAGTTTATTAAAATTTTTGAGTTGCGAGAATTTTTCAACGTCACAAATCTCCTCTCCCCGGAAAGGACCAAACAGGTCTTTAACCGAAGGTGGATTAGCTGAATTAATCAAACGTTAATTTTTTAAAAATGAAGAGTGAAAGAAATCAAATTGAATAATCCTTTTTTAATAAAAGTGACTTGGGGAAAACTAGAGAAAGACCATAAGGTTTGAGGCACGATTCAAACTAGAGTGGGGTAGGATTTCAACAAAACTGGTTTGGGGTACTTAACAGGAAACTTGACGGGCTTGACGGTTTACATGGAAAAATTTCAGGGGGTGGGGTCTCAACTCAGGGCTTGAACTTAAGGGTCAGAATCAGATTCATAGTCAATATTTTTGAAGAGTTTAAGATCTTGTATGTGAATTTTTTCAATCAAACTATTAGCTCAATCACTAATTTCATATACAAGGGGGGATAGAGCCTTAGAAACTTGATACGGCCCTAAATATCTTGGATTTAACTTCGCGGCTTCCTGCTTCACTTTGTTAGAAGGTTTCTACAACGTGATAACATGAGATCGCCTGGGAAGACTTAGGCTGACGGGACCGCGGCGTATGTTACAATAGGGAGATTGTTTTCGGAAGGCATCATCGAGGTTCTCAACTATCCAGTCCCGCATAACTTGCAATTTTTTCATTCTTTCGACCCATAACTCGGAGGATGGTGGATCTATATCAAAGATGACTTCCTCACGTCTTTTCGAGGCATAAGTTGGCTTAGGATCTCGGCCAAGGTTTAAAAAATCAGGGTTAATCTTAAGAGTGGAGTTTTATGCAGTATTATAGGCAAACCTAAACTCTGAAAGATGAGTATCCCAAGCTCTATGATCTTCCTCGATATAGGAAATAATCATCGTTTTCAAAACTTGATTTACGCGTTCAACCGGATTTGCTTGAAGATGATATGAAGGAGGAGTAGTCTGTAGAATGTTAAATTCTTGAGAAAGAAATCGTTGAATATTGTTCACGAATTCTGTTCCATTGTCGGTCAAAACAACTTGAGGTGCTCCCCGCCTATCTATCACGAGTTCTCTGAAGGAGCATTTAATCTTCTGACCGGTAGCTGCGCGTAAGGGAAGACATTTGATCCACTTTGTGAACAAATCTTGGATTACTAACACGTATTGATATCCGGCTTTACTCCGGAGAAACGGTCCCATAATATCTGCCGCTACTTCGATCCAAGGTTGTCCTATTATACACTGGCCCATTAATCCTGAAGCAGATTTCTGATCAACTTTACACGCTAGACGAGTTTCGGATCTCCTAACAAAATCTGCTTCATCTCGATAACATCCTGGCCAAAAACAATTGGTCGCAACTCGCAAATACGTCTTTTGAGTTTCTAGATATCCGGATTGGGGATCGTTATGAACTTCCTCGAAATTCATTTCACGTTTCTTGTCACTGGGAATTAATTTTCTCTCGTTTAGGTCGCGTACACGAGTCGAAATTATTGGGTCAAGTCTATATTGATAAAGCTTATTGTCCTCAATTTTCCGAACGGGAAATTTTTCGGGGTAACTCGAAACAGCCAAAAAGCATCTAAAATACCGAGAAGGAGTAGTGTTTCTAATAAGATTAATTTTCTTGATGGGGTCCTTATTCATTCTTGACAAAGCGTCTGTCACATTGTGGAGATTCACTTTTCCCATACCATGAGGCCGTGCCGAGGAATCGCCTTAATTCTTCAATATTTTTAGGTATGGGATACTCGAGAATAGGGGAAACTTTTTCTGAATCAACTCGTTTACAAGGCAGCCCAGGTTACTCACTTGAGAACAGCAAAACTCACATTTTGCGGGGTAAATTTGTAAACCTGCGTCTTTGATTCTCTTGAGGACTTTCGAAGGCCACTCCGAGTGCTCCTCAAACGTCTCAGTGAGGATTATCACATCATCTAAAACGAAAGCGTGCGGTTCCATTTCTGGACCGATAAGTTGATCTAATAATCGCCGAGAAGGAGCAGGTGCATTGGTGAGCCCAGAAGGCATCCTCTTAAACTGGAACAAACCTCGCCCTGGTACCGTAAAGGCGGACTTTTCTCGACTATTGAGTTCTAACGAAATTCAAAGAAAACCTTTATGGAGATCAAGGGTAGAAATATATTTCGCGCGACGTAATGTATTTAGAATACTACTCATCTGAGGTAGAGGATAGGCATCATTTTTCGTTACCTCATTGAGTTTTCGAAAATCTACACAGAATCTATAACTTTCATCGGGTTTTTTTCACTCTAACGACAGGGGGAGACCAGCCGCCATTTTTGGATGGCTCTATGATATCGTCCGCTAACATAGCATCGACTTCATTAATGGTCTGTACCATAACTTTCGTTGAAACCAAATAGTGGCGTTGTTCGATTGGGCTATGATTACCTACGTCTATCACTTGGTCTGTCACAGTAGTCAGACCTGGTTTTCCAGTATCTTCTGGTAACTCTTTCTCGAGAAATTCTTTGAGAATTTCAGCCTGACCACTAGTCAGTTCACTTAAACCACAACATTTATCTCCCATCCACTCTGCTACTTCAAAGTCATGAATTCGAAACGGGTCGCCTTTATACCACCATGTTCTATCCTCAAAATCCACTTGAATACGAAATATTTTTAGGAAATCTGGACCTATGGTGAATGCAACTGGAAGTGAGGGCAACATGCGTATCTGCATCTATCGGGCTTTATTCTTCAATTCTATCGGGGTGTTGACTTCTTGCGGAACTAACTTGACCTGACTGTTAGCCATTTGGACTAAACTGTGACTCTTCGCGATTCTCAGACCTAAATTATCAACAATTTTCATACCTTCTGAGCCTATGAACGATCGAGAGGCACCATTTTCCACTAAAGCTTTTACTGGATTATCCATAATACTCAGGGTTACAAACATCAGAGGTTCAGGTTCACATAAGGGTGTTGGGAAATATGGTAATTCTCATAGATTAAATTTTAGGATAACAGGAAATTTATTGATATTGCTTTCCAGATTTAATCCATTATCTTGACTTGGATGATCTATAATAGGGGGTGAGATTTTACTGGACCATTTTTCAAAAGATTTTGGTTCAAAGTGGATATGATTTTCAGAGAAATCTTTTAATTGCTTGACTTGATCTAGGATGGAATTCTGACATGAAGGATATTCTAAGCTTGAATAGGATTCGGGAAATCCAGGGTGGAGGGATCTTCACTGGTTGAAGTAGGGCTTATGATGGAACCGCAATTTTGATGCTCGAAACTTTCACATTGAGATGTTACGTCTTCCTTATTACCCTGGCTAATATTTGTTAAGGGATTAAAATCTATTTTATGATAAAATGCTTCAATTTCGGACCTAATAAGTAATGTAGGAGGCGCTTCAGGCCCAATTAATTTCTCCTCGTCTCGTTTCTCGCACAATTCGAACATGTGGGATGCGTAACGTCCTTTTTACCACAACGTTAGCAGAAAATATTTCGTGCCTTAGGACAATCGTTAAAAGGATGTCCTAATTTCTTACAATTCCAACAAGTTATGACAGGGGTGGTTAACATCTCGACTTAAATTATTTTCAGGTGGGTTTGGAGATAGGAAAGTGTTTGTGGTATTGACAGGGTCTGAGGCACTGGGTCTGGGATCTCTTTGTTGGGGGGCTTCAGGTTCGCCTTTAGGTTTAGGGGTAGCTTTAGGATCCGGATCTTTTGATAGGAAGAAATTCTCGATTATTTCCTCCCATTTAACTTGCGGCTCGGGCTGTTCCTCTAACATGTTGATACTTTCCTCTCTATCATCCTGATTTCTACTTCTATTTTTGCGATAAGCAAGATCTGGCAACAATGATCGATCAGGGGTTGGGGGAGGATTGTGAGTTCTAGCTACTCTATAACTCTTTTTGGCTATGACCGCAAGCTGTTCCAATTGAGCGAAAGTATATATTTTGTGAAGTCAAATTGCCAGTTGAAGACGAGGTAAAAGGTTTCGGTGCGCGTATCTAATCTTTTCTGATTCCGTAAAGGGTGGATTTAATCTATCGTACATCGCCAACATACACGTGATGTAATCGGCTGCCGATTCTTGCTCGCTTCGAAAACTCCTATGCACTTCTTGTCGTAAATCGAATTGGAAATCTGAATGTGCGAACCTTAAGCGGAAAAGGGAAGCAAATTGGTCGAATGTATGCTAATTCAACTGCCTGCTTCTGTACCAGTTCAACGCGATCCCCGATAAGAAGAAGGGGAGTAAACGTAACAATATAGTATCATTTACTGAGCAGATTGAAAGGTATTCCACCTTCGCGACGTGAATAATCCTTGGAAGATCTACAGGTATAACTATTCCTATACTGATAGGTGTTCCTGTTTGCTGATGGTTGATTATTAGTAAAATTGTGAAACCTGGGCCCAAGACTATTTTTCTGAGAACCTTTGTGGTTCGAAATCGAATTCGCTTCTATTCGAGCAACGGCTTCTACTACCACGATTATAATCATCTCGATAATATGGAGCGCAAGCAAAAGGATCGCAATAATCAAGTCTGTTCTAGACTTGTTCTAGTTAATTTCGTGGACGTGAGTGTTTCGCTAGATAATCGGAATTGAAGTAGCACCTAGACTGTATTCTATCGTACCCTCACTCATTTTAGAAATTTTCTTCTTCGGAATAATGGACATCTCTACTCACATCCAGACTTTTCGCGTTTGCATATTCGGTTGTAAATTAGCTAGACAAAGATTACTTCTACTATGTTCTCGGGCATCTTCGCGACGTTGAAAATTGTGAAGGATCTGATCAATATCTCTTTCAGCGGTATCCCTTTATCCCGAAGGGACTTTGAATGTCGGGGCTGATTCTCGTGATGGTATTTTCGATTTACTAATTACACCTCCTCGGGGATCTAAACGAGGGACTCGAATATCCGGACTGCCTACCAGGTCTATCGTTATATCATTATCAGATTTATTCGCAGTTTGAATATTTGATAATTCAGGGATCTTCGTATTTTCTTTTTGAACCGAGAACTCAACTAATCCCTTATTACTTCGAGTCTTAAGATTTTCAATTTGCGTAAGATTTCCTTCTGAACCTCTTGTCCTTTATGTATATAAATAATAAATTGCTTATGAATCATCAAGAAGTGATAATCCATCTGACCGTACCAGCTTTAGCGCAGGATCAACATACTAGACTTCGCCTCTAAAAGCGCGTTTAAATCTAATAGGTGTTCCACGTCAGATGGAAACACTACCATCGAGCGGTAGGTCCCTGTTGATGAGTTCAGTAATCAACCTCTCCCGATTTAGTGGATAGATCCACGAGTCTGACGTAATATCGCAATCAGCCATTTTGCCTAAGACTACTCAAGGTCGGTAAACAAACACGTTAGGCGCCACAAATTGTTGCAATTTTATTATTATTAAATAATACAAATTTTTACATACCCCTGGCACTGCTTTCTGAAATCCTCACGATAAATCTGAGCCTTACTCGATAAACTAAACTCTATTTTTCCATACTATAATCTTCGGGCGCCAGGCCTGTTAAAGGCCCCTAAATTTTCAAAAGTCAAATTCCGAAGATAACTAATAATAATCAAAAAACCTCTGAAGCATAAGCTTACAATTTATTAAATCTGATCTTTGAAAAATGACAGTGATTTTGATTCAGCGATTACAAAGTTTGACAACAACCGACATAACTTGAGTCTCGACAAAAGTTTGTTTAATTATGAAGTCTCAGATTCTGCAAAATTCATATTTACAATCGTGATCTCAACTAGTTTTCATTAAAATCTCGTACTCGAAGCTCTATTTTTCATCAAATATAAATTCTCAAATCACGGAAAACTATAATAATCATGTACTGAATTTAGTTACAATATGACCTTGCGTCTTGAGCTAACCTTTAAAATTGAACTAACTGCGAAAAGCTAGGCTCCTCTACTCGATACTCCATGCTAGGTAATTTCTAATATTCAACGATTCGATATTCTAATGAAAACTTGACTTTGACAAAATTACTCATTGCTTTGATTTTACTAACCTAATAATGAAAATAAAATGACCTCAAAATTAGCCATAGCCTAATTATGTCAAATTAGCAATGACTATAACGCAAAATCTTTCACTAAACCCAACTATTATCAACATCTATGACCTGAACATTTTATACCAAATAGGAAACTACCTCAGTCTCAATGACAGATCTTCGGACCTAAACTCTCAATTTTGACTCAAATCGTTTTGACTCTAAATCCAATAAAAATTGACTGAAATTACTTTAAAAGACAATATTTTGACTTAGGCTAACTCTACATAGTTCGTCTGACTCTACTGACTAATTTTCTTTATACACAAGAGTAAAATCAGAATTCTTTGATAAATTGTCAAATTTTGAATTATCCATAACAAATTTAGGTCAACACGCACAATTCTCGACCCTTGAGGTCTCTAGTAATTCACTTGAGGGTGGGGGGACGGAGAGCGTGAAATTCAAAGTTGAGTAATACTTAATTGAGGCTCGACTTCACAATTACTCACAATTCGGGGCAATACATGGTTGGAGCTCAGTTCGATCATTGTACATGAGTTCAGAGCAACACATGATTTGGGGCTCGGCTCATTAATCACTTGATATTGGGCAACACATTTAAATTCAGGGTGGGATACATAATTTGGGGCTCGACTCAATAATCACTCAGTATTGTAAATTCAATTTGATTATTGTTCATAAGTTCGGGGCAACACATATAAAATCAGGGCAAGGCATATAATCTGGGGCTCGACTCATTAATCCGTCTAAAATGGGACAATACACATAAATTCATAATGGAAGAAAGCACATAAGAAATGATGAAAGGAGGTGTTTCGGGTTTCAATCGTGTGCAAAACTACGAATCTTGCCGACGTTTCGTGAACATTGCA
>JAUMHM010000071.1:19663234-19687409 GCA_032362435.1 Melikaiella ostensackeni | reverse complement strand
TAAACAAAAATAGCAGAGGTAGCGTCACTTCAAGAACAATAACTTGAGAATGGCTTGATGGAATGTCATCAAACTTTAACAGTATTCTAGTTAAGGTTGGTACTCTATGACAATCATACAGATTTTTTGTTTGTGGCGTCATCTCTGTGTCAGACCGAAGACTTTTCAGCCCATGTAGTACTCACGGCATTCATGAATAAAACCAAAAAATCCTCAACTCAACAATCTAAAGGTACTAAATCCCAAGTTGATCTTGAAGCTACCACCTCAAAACATCATTGTAAAAGAGACCTTGATTCGTTTTGCTACGTATGTAGTGAATTCTATCCACCAAAAACTGTTAGGGCAATTTCTGAGCAGATCAGAACGATTTACGAAGATTGTTATGATTTCACAATTGCTGATCAGGATTAAGAATGGGTGCCACGTAAAGAATGCGATTATTGTAGATCAAAATTGACTCGTTGGCATAAAAGTAAAAATATTGAAGGTCTAAAATTAAAAAGTAAAACTTTATGAGCAGAACCCACTTGTGAAGAGGATTGCTATTTCTGCAAGAACAATGTAACTGGATTCAAAAAATAAATAAAATAATAGAAGCATTGCTTACGTGGATGTTCCGACAGTAATAAGACCCATCAAAATGTGCTATACAGATGAGCAAGGTATTGAAGGAATCGGATGTATTTTTTGTCGGGAAAGTTTACAGATCCAAAAAGACGCTAGCGAAGAAGAATGCTCCAGTGAATCTGACATTAATGACGAATATGTAGAAAGTAAAGAAAAGAAATCACAACTTTTTTCAAAAGAAGAATTGAACGATCTCATCAGAGATTTAGGACTTTCCAAAGAAACAAGGGAATTATTGGTTTCTATACTCAAAAAGTAAAACTTGGTGGAAAAAAATGTGAAAGCAACTGACTATAGGAATAGAAATAGAGATTTCAGGAAATATTTCACAAAAGGAAGAAAGCCTTAATTAGTTAACTGTCACGATATAAATGGATTGATGGATGAATTGAAACCAGGGATTCACAGAGCCATCGAATGGAGACTATTCATAGATTCCTGTGGGAGAAGTTTGAAAGCTGTTCTGCTTCTCAGGACGAATGTTTTGCTCCCATTCCGGTAGCACATTCAACTATGTTGGAAGAGAATTATGAAAATATCAAGTTGGCATTAGATGAACTGAAATATTCAGGACACAATTTGCGGATTTGTGGGACATTCAAAATATTGAGAATAATTCTGGGTCAGCAATCAGGTAACGTTGAACACCCATGTTTCCTGTGCTTATGGGATGGTAGAGACTGACCTAATCATCATGAAAAAATTGAGTGGCCAGCCAGAAAAATTTTTGATCCAGAATCAGAGAACATCGTCAACCTCCCACTAGTGGATCTGGTGACAGTTTTACTGACACCTCTGCATATAAAACTGAGCATGGTGAAGCAGTTTGTATCAGCATTAGAAGAAGAAGATAGCTGCTTTATATATCTTCAAGGACAATTCTCAGAACTATCGGATGCAAAACTAAAAGCAGGATTATTCGATGGACCTCAAATCCGAGAAATGTGTAGGGATCAGAATTTTGTCACAACTATGAACGAAGTGCAAAAAGCATCTTGGTTAAGCCGCAAGAAAGTTGTTGAAAACTTTTTAGGGAACCACTAGAGTGATAATTACAAAAGAATGGTGAGAAATATGATACAGAACCTCGGTGAAATGGGATGTAATATGATCTTGAAGTTACATGTATTAAATTTCCATATCGACTATTTTCCAAGGAATTTGGGTAATTACAGTGAGGAGCATGGAGAAAGATTACATCAAGATGTTAAAGAGATGGGAGTCGCTACGAAGGGAGGTGAAATATGAACATGATGGCAGATTTTTGTTGGACATTTAAGAGAGAACATACACAGAAAGAAGTTTGAAGGAAGCGGTATTCATTACGACGGTCTTCCGAGGATTAAAGAGTGTGATACTCAAGAAGGGCGTGAACTGAGAGGAACTTCCTGTGAATTTGGAATCAAGAACCTAGAAAAAATAGAATACGACCACTCAGCATCAAAAAAATACATTTCTTACATGAAATTACCAATTTGTCACGCTTTTTTCAAGGTTAGGGACGAAGTGTGATGTCACTAAACCACAGCGACGCCGGATTTGTACTCAGCGACCTTGGAAAAATTGAATATGACCACTTTTCATAGACGAAAATCATGTTTCACTTGAAATCAACGATTTTCCATGTTTTTTGAGGTTCGGGACGAAATATGACGTGATGGAGTCAAACCGGCTTCGAATTCGGATTCAGCGACCTCTAAAACGTAGAGTAGGCCTATTCTGGTTTCTGAAGCTGACAATTTTTTTTTATGAAGCTGTGTAATTCACATGACGTTTTATATTAAGCTACGCTTGTACGAACTAGATGAAAGCTTCTGAGAAATATAAGAAAGAGGTATTATGAATATTATTCTTTCATTGAAAATATTTACAATTATATAATTCTTTTGAATTGAAATATGTACAATAACTGTAATTACATTTGTAAATTTTCTACACCATAGAAAGTTTTGTGATTCATACATTTATATTTAAAGACATAAAAATCTTTGCACTAATCATTTAATTGTTTTCTATTACTTTGATTTAGTTTGATAAGCGAGGGTTGAATTCGAATTTCGCACCCGAATCAAAATAATGACGAACCATAGTTACCTTAAGTCACATTGTACATTCCCATCCCTCGTCGCGATTTGATAGACGAGAATAAGCCTTGAGAAACATTCTACTAATTAAAACCCAAATGTGACTTTCGTTCGCATGCTTCACTGAATTACGTTTCAACTTGAAGTGTCTTCAATAAACAATGGCAATTTATCATTTTTTTTCTCACAAGCTTCATTTAACAAATTGTTACAATTTCATAGAACAAGAATGGATATAGTGATGCAAAATAGAAACTTGTCTTTTTTTTTTGTTTTTGATTTTTTTAAACATCAAAATGTCAAGCTCTTCTTAAATTCACAGTAGTCTCCATACGGCAATTTTTCCACTGATTGTTTTAGATTGTTCGAAGCAAAATAAGTTTCTGAAACAGGCTTCAATGGACGTTCGTTTGTAATTTTAATCTTCAGACAATTTTCCCGCTGAAACTGCAGCCCGCTGTCTAATTATACATGATTGTATTATTCAGTGCCAAATCATTAGTGGTGGGATGGAGAAGTTGATTTAAGATATTTGTGATGGTGGTGGGTAATTCTAGTGATGGGAGAATGGTTCAAAAGTATAAATTTTTCATCCCAGAGTTCAGTTTTCATCAAGATGGACATACTTGTGGACATGCAAGGCTTCAAGAACACCATCAACCAGTTCGTCTTTAAGGAGTTGGCTCAATTCCCTTCCAAGAAGACGCTCAACCTGTAGTCTACCTCTTTGAACCACTTTCCTGCTGTTGAACATTACGCTGGAAGCAGAGCCAATGACGATGATAGAAGTGAAAGTTTCGCTACCATGGACAATTCCTTAAGAAGCACAACCCTCAAAAATTTCTATAAGCGTTATGAACTTATGTTTTAACTGCGTTCACTTTCGTCACATTATAGGTTGAGATTTTCTCTCGTAAAATTAGGCTAAGTCTCTTTTTTTGAATAAATCAAACTTTTTTTTGAATAAACCAAAAATACACCATGAACTTTAAGATGAGCTTAACTAATTCTTAACTACTCGGATGGCTTTTAATAAATCTTCAAGATTTATTAATATTTTTATTTTTCTTATTTTTTATATTATTTTACATTATATTATTCTTATAGCATTCATTTATATTAGTATTTTTCTTTCCGGCTTTAAATATTACAAACATCTGTGTGTTGAATTCTAAATCCGAATATCGTTTACTGTCAGCGGTGGAAATCACAGACGTCGTTGGGCTGTATTTTTAACGTTGGATTTAATTAAAAG
Organism: Melikaiella ostensackeni; assembly: GCA_032362435.1. Lineage (NCBI taxonomy): Eukaryota > Metazoa > Arthropoda > Insecta > Hymenoptera > Cynipidae > Melikaiella > Melikaiella ostensackeni. The sequence goes on along the minus strand of JAUMHM010000071.1, from coordinate 19,683,440 downwards.
ATCGGTGGGTTGAAATCAAATTTCTGCGCTAGGCGCTCATTGTTGGGTTGCATTCTTCAAATTCTGCGCAGTCTCGTTTCTTTTGAGACTAGATAGATCATAATTTTACGTATAGATTAAATTCAATTGGCTTGAATTTTGGTAAACAAATATTTAAGAAAAAAAAATAGAGCAAGTGAGAAAATTAAAAACAGGGACCAGGAAATCTGAACTCTAAAACAAAGTATAAGTTTCTGAAATATTAGATCGAATTTTCTAGAAGCTTCGAGATTTCCCTAGCTCACATATGTTTCTAGAATTTTTCATTACAAATAGGGACTCCTAATATTCTGGAATCTTACAACTGGGACGGTCTTGCGGGGATCCAACTAGTTGAGCGAACCATAAATTCGTTTCAGCTCTGTCGAAATTTCGATCACTTTGAGTATTATTTAAGTATAAGTTAAGTTTCCCGTCATCTACTGCTGGTATCGACAATTTGAAATTTAGCATGGACACGAACCCAAAAGGTTGGATTTCTAAGAGGTTTCAATCTTTAACAATTTCTTTGCATCGTTATGTTGCGATTCTTGTAAGCATGTAATTCAGCAACATACCTTACACACAGAAATAATAAGTATCGCTGAGTTGTGAATTTCTAAGAAAGCCTGTAGTGAAGCAACACACCTTACACCAGAGAAACAAGCATCTTTGGATCATAGATTTCCTCTCTGAAGCCTGTAATGCAGCAACTCGTCTCACACCGAAGGAAGAAGCATCATTGGTTTGAATTTTGGAATTTCATGCGCTCGGAAATACTTAGATGAATCACTTATTCATTCTGGTAACTTTAAATAATTTTCGAACTTCAAATTTGTAAATTTACGTCAATGTATAAAGTTAAAATACTTATATTAAATGATAAAACAACCTACTTATCACATTTGTAATTACTAGTAAGTAGCCGAAGCGGTATTGCCATACGTGTGGGACTGATTTCCTATGTGGCGTGCGCTCTCACATTTATGCACTTCAGCGGCGAATCATTCGGAAGCATCGTTGGATCTTTCTAACAGAAAAGTCAGAAGCAATACTTCCAGAAACTTCGAAGCAGAAAATTTCGAAAGAAATAGCGCCTTCCATGTCTTGAGCATTCTTGAAACTTCGATTTAGAGATCACGTTCTGTACCCATCCTTCCAGAAAGTTTAATGAGAAAGACAATTTATTACCGGTATCAAATTATCCGTTGGCTCACATATGTTTCTAGAATTTTCGATTACAAACAATAATAATATAAATAAAATAATAATAGTAATAATAATATAAATAAAATAATATAAACAATAAGTAATAATAAATTCGTTTTCAGCTTTCTCGACATTTCTATTTCTTTTTACCGACTGTGGCGTTCCAGAAACTTTGATGGAAAAGAAAAATCAGGGTCAGGGACCATCCTCACTGACCGAAATAAGATTACGTTTTAGTTCTCTACCATACTGACTAAGTTACCGACTGTCGGTAAATTGCTGGTCACTGTTTTACTGACTAAGGTGCCGCCGAACCAGCCTAGCTATACTACTTAAGTGTTTAAGATTATACAATTTTGAGTAATTTTAAGCTAGAAACATTAAAAATTGAATGATTAAATTTTTTTTAACTGAAAACTTCTTAAATTATAAGTTAAATTATTTTTATCTTAAGACGTTCCGGGCGAATAATTGTTCAATTGTTATTTGAATATCAAAATTCAACTCTTTTGCTTAAAAATAAACAAATTTTTAAATGGGAAAATTGAAATTGTAACGTTCAAAGTTTAAATTCAGCACTCTGAAATTTTTATGTTTCAAGGCCTTCTATTTCAAACAATTCAGTTTTAAATTGCTCATGTTTGAATATTCAATTTACAACTTTATTTTAAATGAACAGACAAATATTGCTCAATTTAAAAATAAATTGAGGAATTCTAAGCCAGACTTCTGGACCAGACTTCTGAGCCACTCTCACAAGACGCATTCTGGCTCAAGCATTCCAAATTCCAGAATATGTAATACAACATTGGAGATGTTCTTTTCAGCGCCTTCCATTGAAAAAAATATATATATGTAGATGCTTTTTTAGCTTGTAACACTTAATTTTGAATGAGTACAATTTTAACGTAGGTCATGAGTACATAGCTCAGTTAGTAACACCAATTTATTTTTTAAGTGAAACAGTTTCAAGACAGCTGGAAACAGAAATAATTCAGACGAAATTATTTCAATTGTTAATGAAATGCGAGAGGTTGCCATCATTGAATAATATTTTTATTAGCTGATTTCAAAGACTTGAACAGCTAGTTCAGTCGAATTGAATTAACATTTGGAATATTTCATTCAACATTTTCTACAGTTGAAATTTAAAAATACTAATTAAATAGAACTAACACTGCACGAAGTAAGCGAAAAGTTTTCATACATCATTCAATATCATATAGCAGGGGTAAAAAGCGTTAAGCATAATTTACGTAGGAAAATAAAAAATTACACTTCAACATTTGAAGAATTAATGACTCTATTATGCAAGATAGAGGCATGTTTAAATTCCAGACCGCTATATACTAATATAAGGGATAATGAGGATTGGTCATACTTGACTCCTGGGCATTTTTTAACAGGATCCGCAATTTTGATCCTTTCAGAACCCTCTGTTCTCGATTTGAAAAGATATCGCTTATTAAGATGGAAATTAGTACAGCGCGTCACTGAATCATTCTGGAAAGATGGTCCGTCAAATATTTACAAGGCCTCCAAAAACGATCCAAATGGACAAAAACTAAATCGAATATACAACAAGGTGATATAGTCTTAATTAGAAACTCTGATGAACCCCCGTGCCTGTGGCTGTTGGGAAAAGTAATAGAATGCTGGTCAGGTAGCGACAAGCGGCTGAGGGTTGTGAAAGTGAAAACAATGAAAGGTATTTATGATAAACCCATCAAACAATTATGTATACTCCCAATAAGAGAGAAATAACACAATTTTTTGTTGTTGTGAAAAAGTATGCCGCTCTTATCACTGCGGGCGAATTGACATGGAGGGCAGATTGTATGAATAGATGATGTATGATTGGATGATGCATGATTAAACTATAAGGATGTATGAAACTATCTTCAAAAATTTATATAAGCTATAAGTATTAATTTTCGTTCAACAGGAGAACAAGGCGGGCGGTATGTTTGGAAGCATATATGGAATTAAATTCAAATCTTAACTTGACTCATTTTATTATAGTCTAATTACACTCATTTATAGTGACGTGATTATTGTCTGCTTCCGGCTTCGTTTTCCTCAGATCTCCTCGAACCCTTGGGCAAACATGTCGGTTTTTTCGCACCTCGTGTCGATTATACGCAAGAGTATTATGATAACGCGTTGAACGAACGCCAGCTTTGTGCTGATTTGAAATAAGTGTAATCAGCCTGTGCTGACTTTATCGAACTTGGGTATTATAGCCTGTGTGAAGTGAAATCAAGTGATTTAAATAAATCAATAATTCTGTGCCTCATGACTGACTTGTCAGAAGCTCATTTTGCTCTTTGCCCTGAATCCGAACTAATATAAAATTAAATTTAATAAATAAACGCAACTTCTATACCTACTAAAAGATGATTTAGGGTTTGTTATAATTGAATCTTACATTTTTCAGTGCCTGATTGATTTGACTACATCATTATGCTCCCACCCCTCCTCCTCCTCCTCCATTTTCTGCTCCTCCTTCCTCATAGATTTTAAAAGTTTATTGTACTTGATTGAAAATAATCCAAATTTTACTATCACCGAAAAAAATCCTTGTATCCCATAAAATCAACTATTCTGTCTAGTTAGGAAAGGAGTCAACATCAAATATATATTTAGAAGACAAGGTTCACATCTAATACAAACAACATCTACTAGAAAATCAACGTGGTCGATGGTGGCGTACTCTATGATATTCACTATTAACTCAGGTTGCCTTGATAATTAAACTAGGTTTCGTTAACTAGGGTGGCATAGTTGAATCAACTGTATGTCCACGATTCTGTTAACAAGGAATCTTTGTCGCTTCAACTAGATTCATTTCACTAGAGTTGAATGTTGGTTCCAAAAAAAATATTTTTCAGTTATTATATAATAGCACATTTTAATATCACCGGTACTTCACTCATCATTATCACTAAATTAAATTATAACATGTATGCAGCTGATTTATTTGAAAAATTCGAAGAAGAGCTTTCAAATTATGTATTGTTTAATTGGCATATTGATATGATTGACCTTGTCATCTCAAAAATCGTTGATTCAATATTATTACGATATTGCTAAGTATTAACTGCTGATAGTTTATCTTGACATTTCTCGTTAGTTGATGCATCCGAGGGGGCTGTTCACTTCTGAAATCATTTGAAATTCTATGATCGAATCTATGAAAATATCAGCTAGCGATATCTTTCTTGAAGTTCTGATAGTATTTTTCAAATTTCGAAGAAAGATTTTCATATGATTTAATTTATTATTGAGATCTTCCGTGAGATTTTCAACTGTTTTCAAGTCGCTCTATCATAGAGATTTTGAAATCTTGCAAATGTTGCAACTGATTTTTTTTAGGATTTATCAATTTCTTTTAACCATAGTATACAGATCACTTTTATCATCACATGGCTCTCTTTCTTTCTCTATCGCGTGTGTGTAACTTGTACTATCTGGTCTGTACTTGGGGTTAAATAAAATAACAATTACCTTGTAACTATCTTTTATTTTATTAAATATATGTATTATACATTTTTTCTAATATATCAATTACATAATTCACAAAACTTGACTTAAACTGTAATAACCTTATCACTCTTATGTATGTTTTTTTTAATCCACCTATTCAAAGTCGTAGCAATTATCTTATTGAAATGTTGCTTCTTATATTTCATAAATTCTCTGCACGAGTTTCAGTGATAATCCATTCTATATTTTCTGGAAAGCATATTTATATCTGAGATGTATTCAAAACATCTGTCATGTAACCAAATGTGAGATTTACTTTTCGTTAGTTGTGATTTCACCGATTGAGTTAAGTTTCTGATCCATGCGGAATGATAGATGATATTTTCATCGGCAACGTCTTCTTCATCACTGTTGTTATTGTTATTATTGTTATTATTCATCTTTCTTTTTCTTCATTATAAAAAGGTGTATTGTAGGCTGCTTCGAGACTGTTTCACTTAAAAAATAAATTGGTGTTACTGACTGAGCTATGTACTCATGACCTATGTTAAAATTGCACTGATTCAAAATTGAGTGTTACAAGCTAAAAAAGCATCTATATATTTTCGTTAAAATATAAAAGGCGCTGAAAAGGTCATCTTCAATGTTATATTACATATTATAGAATTTCGAATGCTTGCAATATATGACTCTTCATTAAAATGTTCAGTTTAAAAAATTCTTAATCATTTAATTTTTAATGTTTCTAACTTAAAATTACTTTAAATTGTACAATCTTGGACATTTACAAATTTATTGATTCATTCTTAAATTCAGAGCATTGAAAGTGATAGCCTGGATTTATATTTTTAACCAGAAATCTTTGAACTGTTTAGTTCATAAAAGTTGAAAATTTCTTATATTGCAGTTTAACGGAATATGAACTGAATTATTGAAATGAATTTTTCAACTAAAAAGTGTTGAAAGCTTCGCTTTTCTATGTGTAAATTATTCAACGTTCAAACTAAATGTTTTTCAAGCTTCTATTTTGAAAGTTTAAAATTCAAAAGAGTTCCATTTTGAGTGCTTTAATTTGCGATTCAGTTCTGATTACTGCCGATGAAAAAGTATTCAGCTTCAAAAGTTAACATTTTTTAAATTCAATGATCGTGAACATTTTTTGCGAATCGGGAAGAAACCGGCAGTTTTTTTACTTGACTCAAACAGCCACCTTGCATGAGATACGATTACCTGTAACAAAAACTGCATCGGCAATAGTGTTTCTCTTGAGTAAACATATTTACCAAATCCTTTACTGTAATGTGACCCCCTCGAGAACTTTACTGCTAAGGATGACATCGAAATTGTTTTATCAAATATTATTTACAACAGTCGCTGAAAGTTCATATAGAAAAATCTTATGTTGGTACAAAATAATCGTCTGGGTTGAGAAAAATAATAATCTGTTAATTTTTTATCAAGCTTTTTTTCAAATTTGTAATGTGTGATGCATTATTAGGCGGCGCAGTAGAGGAAAAGCATAAATCATTGAATGAAATTCAGAACACCTCTTCTCAAACGTTGTATTACATATTGAGGGATAAAGGTATTGGACAATGTGCTCTTGATCTATATATTAAAGTTAATGAACGTGCGTAAAATCTCGAATAAAATGAACGCAGAATTATCTCAAACTTTGAAAATGTTTACAATATCACATTACCGGCTACACGTCGAGAGATAGATGCATTGATCTTTGTAATAATTGAAAGAAGTCATTAAAATAATTAACATAAAACTTCCTATGAAATGCGGGCTGCCTTCAACAGTCAGTGCATCAATGTTTCCACAATCTAAACACGTCTAGATGTTATGTTCTAGATAGTGACGTAGATTTTTGAAACAGATCTCTAATTGCTTCATTTCTTCACATGCCCTTCTTACTCATGTCATTCGATTGACTTGGAATATTATCAAAAATTTTAATTATTTTACCCTCTTTCTCTTAAAATTCTAAAAGGTTCTACATTATAATCAACACGTCTAGACATGTCTTGAATATAACGCTTTACAGCGTCAGTATGTAATGCGTCATTTAAATCATACATTTTTCAGAAGGTTCTACACTATAATTAACATGTGTGGGATACAACGTTTAGCAACGTGAATATGTAATGCATCATTAAAATCATAAATTTCTAGAAAGATCTGCATTATAATCAACACGACTGGGACAAAACGTTTTGCAACGTGAAGATATAATGCGTCATTAAAATCATAAATTTTTGAGAACTTTATACATTATATTCAACACGATTGTGATACAACGTTTTGCAACATAAATATGTAATGCGTCATTGAAATCATAAATAACCTCGAATATGTTTCCAGAAAATTTTGAAATACTTTTTATATTCACAACTCATTTACTTCCCTTATCTATTCATATATTTCTCTCAACGACTTTATTAACGGCTCAATATGCTACGAAACCCTTCCTCGTAGGCGTCTGTCGCCTACTTTCACTAATTTTTTAGTTGGAAATTCAACTATTTATTGAAAAATGTATGTACTTTGTTGTAAATTTATCTTTTTGGTTGAAAATTTAACTACTTATTTGAAAGTTAAACTAAATAGTCGGTCATGACTAACTTCTGACTTTCAATGAAAAGTATAGGAACTGCTACTCAACAGATATGCATGAAGTTGTGTAATGAACTTATTGAATTGTGTCATTTTACAGCTCTCGAAGTGTTCCTTGTTTGCTGCAAATGGATAAAAATTGACCTTACTTCAGAATCATGAGCCTTTATCATTAACTATTTTCTGAGACACTTTTCTGTGCATCAACGTTCCAACAATACTACTTGAAGAACCGTACGGCAGAGCGAATAAATTATAGTGAATATTTTCAATCATCCATTTTAAATTTTCATGTAACACTTGCGAGTTCACCTTGTAAATGAATCTTGCATTGTAATATCGACTCAAGTTATGACATATTGTAATACGTACTATATATGTACACTTAAAATGCTCTTATCTTTGTAAACATTCTGTAGAGGGAAAAGAACGAATATTGCATACGGTTCTGTTAAAAATATGTGAAATGCCTCTTATTTCCATATGTATTGTTACTGCATCGATTTGAAAAACAATAAGAGTGAATAAATGAATGATGAGTAATTTTTTCTTTTACATCATGGTGTTTGGCGAGACTCAAGTCTCACAGCCAAGCTTCGAATGGTTTTTAACGGCTCTCGAAACTCAAGTCGAAGAGCATCACTGAATGATTGCTTGCATGCAACTCTTGAACTGCAACTGAACATCTCCGATCTCTTGCTTCAATGGCGTCGACATTCTATTGTACTCTCAGCAGATGTCAAGAAGGTAATCTATGAGGATTGCCAGGATCTCCAGCGAATTCTATGAGAACGACTTCTGTTGAATCTGTTCAGATTTATCGACTTACAACTGTCACTGATGGTCTGACATCTGCTCCATAATTGGCTGTTCGCACCGTTCAGCAGCTCTGCTTTGGTCTCCCCTGGCTGTCGAAATTATCAAGCATAGCGTTTACATCGATGTGTTGATAGGGGCTGGCAATATGAAGGATGCCCGGGCGGCCGTGGTGAGCGAGCGCCCGCGCAGAAACAACCTGATGCCGCTCAAGATAGGCAACAAAAATAATTTCTCCAAAATAATTATCTCAAAGCGAAAGGTTCAACCATTAGATTGAGCCCTGCTAGAAGTCTCCAGAATGCTTAGTTCGCATCCCATGTTGTTTTTTGAATGTGGCAAAAAAGGCTATTTTTTTCATGAAACTGACCTGATAAAGCAAATCTGACACCATATTCGGATTCAGCGACCCCAAAAACATATAGATATGGTGGTCTAGTTCACCGCACATGACAATTTTTTAATTTTTTGTGTCTGTGTTAAGTGTTATGGCAACAGGTGACTTCACGGTGGTGCTTATTGCATCAAAAAAAAAAAAAGATAGCACCTGTGAAAATCTTCTTACTTTCTCGCCTTGAACTGTGTGCCGCGGTTCTTCTGGCTGGCCTCAATGTATATATTGAGAGCATTTTAAACCTGGATGCTCCGCCTCACATATGGCCAGATTTAACTATAACTTTTCAGTTTTCTGGCTTAGATTACAGATTCACCTTCGCGACGTGAAACTTACTTCGCAAATCGAGTATCAGAGATTCAGACCACTCTTGCTTCAGCTGTATGGCATCATGTTCCGAGTAAGGAAAATCCAGCGGATTTTGCCTCACATGGTGCCTCTGCTCACGGGGTCTTATCTTTCTCTCTCTGATAGAATGAGCTGGAGTGGCTGCCCAATCCAGATGACTCGTTATCTGGTCCGTTGGAGCCTTCGGACAGCTACTCGACATGGAAGAACGAGTAGTCGTCAATCTTGTGGTTTGTGAGAAGAAAAGCTAGTACTTATTCCGCCGATATTCGTCCTTGCATAAACTTCTTCGAGTCATTGCCTTGTGTCTGCGATTTTACAACGCCGTTAATAGAGAAAGGATAAGATGTCAAAAAGAAGTCACCTGTTTAAGTTTAATCCATTTTTGAATGGCGATCTTCCCCGAGTTGGAGGACGTTCGAAGCATTCTATACTCCCATTTGATGAGAATATCCCTTATTTTTATCAGCAGATTTCATTTTGACTAAGCTTCTGATCGAGAATTGTCATCTTCGTTGTCCACCATTTTTGAATACTGGAGTTGACTACGCTGGACCGATCAAGCTTCGAACGCATAAGGGACGCGGCTTAAAATATTTTAAGGGTTACTTCGGCATTTTCGTTTGCTGCGCCACTCGAGCAGTTTAGCTAGAGGTAGCTTCCGACTACGTATGTAAGAATTTAGTTAGTGATAATGCAAAGAACTTCGTTGGAGCTGACTGTCAATTTTTACAAATGTTCGCTGAGGCATCTGAAGGGCCCCAAGCCAGCGCTTCTTTTTTAGCTTCAGACGGCACCGAGTGAAAGTCTTATCCGCCTGCGGGGTCCCATTTTGAGTGACTCTATGAGGCTGCAGTAAAGTCTACTAAATCCCACCTTAAACGATCAATTTGAGAGACCCTCCTTATCTTCGAAGAAACGACATTTTTTACCCGAAACGAAGCATGTCTGAAATCTTGGCCTCTCACAGCAGAATCAGATGATCCACAGGGCCTCACAGCACTGAATCCAGGACACTTTCTCATAGAATGTCCTCTGATTGCCATCCTTGAGTCATCTCTGATGGGAATCGCCACGAATCAGTTGTTACGCTAGCAACTATTCCAACAGATGTGCCAGAATTTCTGGAAACGCTGATCTTCTGAATATTTTGAGGAACCGCAACCTCGATCCAGATAGAAAAGCTCACAGCCTTCCATTCAGTTGGGAGATCTCGTCCTTACTCGAGACGGAAATCTGCCTTCTACCAAGTGGGCAATGGGACGGGTCATCAAACTTCATCGTGGTAGCGATGGTCTAATCTAAGACGTCACGCTAGAGAATCAGCGCAACTCAGTCACCCGCCTAATTTTCGAGTTGTGCCCACTCCACGTGCGGCAAGCGATACAATTAAAATAGTGCAAAAGTGATTTAATTTCGTCTACGACGAAAAGCGGGCGGAATTCTTAAGATGCGGATGTAATTTAAATTATTTTTCTGAATTTACTTTTGATTCATATGTTCATATTAATAGTTACTGAATCCTTCTTCAGTTAACTGCGACGTCAGAATATTGATTTTTACAGCCGCTCTCGGGTCATTACACGTCTTATTCCAATTACACATATACACACTCACAGATTTATACACTCTCGCTGTTGTTTTCCAATTATCGGCTACCCTTCTGTTCGGTTCACCTGTTGCTGGCAGTGAGACTAGTCATTTTTCATATCTGTATATCTATTTCTGTTAATTATAAAATGATTGCGCTCTCTATACTTATGGATTTCGGTTGTATAGGTTGCCTGCAAGTTCCGGTTAAGTGGACAAGGAATGTCGATGATATAGACTCTTCCATAAGTATAGCGTGCTGAGACATGAAGTCAAGCCAGTATGGAGGAATAGGAAACATGCATCTATCCATCCTATTATGATTTGGGCTACAGGTAATATGCACGCAAGATGCACTGAACATCTTGAACATCTAGGAGTCAATAGGGTACTGGCATCGGATCAAAAAGCGGTTTTTTTAGACATCTCTCGCATTGTCACTTGCTAGACCATCAGGGAGTAGGCGACTGAAACCTTATGGAGTAACAGTTGGTAGCTTTAAAAAAGCATCTAAGGGCGATTATTGTCACCTCACTACCACTAAGAGCAACACCCAAACCCACAAAAAATGAAGAGTTTACGAAACATATTGAAACGATGGTCGCTCACCGAGGATAGTCGCGGCGCCCATGGAGCCACCGCTGGGGGCCATAGCATGCGGGACGCAGATGTTTTTATCTGCGTCAAACGGCAAACTGTAGAACAACAACTGTGCCTGCTGAGTGAGCTTCGGTTAGCGTATGCGATTTGAGGTAACAGAAAGTTGCAGTAAGAGGTCTTATCACTAAGGTTAAGTACATCAGAAATGATCTACTTGTCTCAGAAGACCATGAGACCATGCAAAAGAGATCAAACAAAGGGTTCATTCGAGGGGGGGGGGGGGCATAATGTCGATGATAAACATCAGTTAGAGGAAGCTGCGCCACAAGATCAAGCTGCGACCAGTAAAGCAATAGGACATCATCATGCTGTTGATGTTCCTACGCATACCTCATGATGATCCAGCACCACCGCATCCTCCAGAGACAGATGGCCTGATCCAATCAGAGGCAGAAGCAATTTAGAAACCCAAGAGGTGATTTAAATGGACATAGTGTGTTATTTCCATTTTTTCGCGTTTTTCAAATCTTTTCTCGAGTGAACCCGCTGTTTTTTCATCGGACACGGACTAAGTCAAGCTCCTGATGATTTAAAGATATTATGAATTAATTACGATGTTCGAAATCTCTTGCGAGGATGTTGTAGTTGGCCCAAAATTTGCTGTATGATGTATTTTTGCGTTGTTCCTTTACCGGCGTTGTCTTTATGCAGCCGCCGAAAGCGTTGGAGGTGATATGAATCGCCTCTGTATGCTTTTTCAGAGCTACCAACTGTTACTTAATAGGGCTTAATTGCCTACATCCTGATGGTCTAGAAAGTTTCTTGCAATGCGACAGGTTTTGAAAAAAAAACCGCTTTTTGTTTCGTGCATTTCCAAAATATTAGGACAACTACAATGGACAAAAATTAAAGATGAGTATTTTACTTCTTTCACTATTTCTGCGATAAAAGTTAATTTTCGACAAGCCTTATTTTTTCAAGAAGCAGGATTTTAGGCTTACGTATGATGATTGAAAAAATTCGTAATTAGCTAAAGAGTTTCTTCGTGAAAAGTGATGCCTCTCTTAAGGCCCATGCATGATTGAATGCAAACTGGATGCGCGTCGACGTAGGTGTTTGCGTCAGGATAGGAACTATGTTAAACAGTACTTTAGTGGACACTGGACAAACGCAACGTCGCCGCACGTTCAGACGAACCGTGCCCAGGGTTAGTTCGAATTGCTCCAATGTCAAATGCGTTAAAATTTTTTTTTGGTTCATTTTGACGCGTTTGCAACTTTACGGAATTAATGGAAATGTATGGAAATCTTTGAAGTTTTTGGAAATCTCTGGAATTTTTGGAGGGTGATGGAAATTTATGGAAATCTTCAAAGTTTTTGTAGGTCTAGAAAATTTTTCGGAGGTAATGGAAATTATGGAGGTTTTAAAGCTTGTGAGGTTTTATTCAGGATTGAGAATTCTCATCACATTTCTACATATGCTCCGTTGGTTAACTTGAAGAAATGAATGGTATTTTCCCAACTTAAAGACCAATCTGCAAGTGACGGGTGTCCTCAGTATAAAACACATACCGATCATGACTTCTTTGGTTCTGGCTTCGTTTGTATACTCCCTTTGAATGACCGAAGTCTGGTGAGGCTGACGTTAGAACGAGATACACCACCTTATGACGATTTAGCTACTTAGTTTGGACTTGATTTCGTACTTGTCGAAAACATTTCTCGCATTCAGTTGGTAGCTGAGTGTACACTTAAAATAATGAACAACAGACAAAATAATATAGCTTCGGATTGGATTGACACTTCTTCCCGGAAAAGTTTCAGGTGATAAATGGAGACTAGATGTTTGGAACGCTAGAGGTGCAAATAATCTCAAAGAAAGGTGGATAGAAATAAAATCTGGAAAGGCCTAAAAGAGAATTGTGTTAGTGGTTGGCTTTTCAAAATAATAAAAGCAATGTATAATGGTAGTAAAGCAAGTATATAATGGTAGTAAGGTAACTGGACAACTAAGCGATTGATTTGATATTAAGCAGGGCGATAGTCAAGGCTACTTTATTCCCTCCTGGCTGCTCCATGCATGGATAAGTGTCTAAGAATAGCTCTCTAAGATGAAAAAGGTGTTGATCTCGAAAAAGTGAAAGTACGTGGATTACACAGCCGCACAAAAAAAAGTGTCGTGATCTGGGGACGCAGCACATATTTTCCTATGGATTTTTACGCGCTGAATCCGAATCCGATGTCAGAATTTTCCCTACACGTCAACGTTTCACACTAACCTTAAAAAACTCGAAAAAATTAGTATTTCCTGTTCTGGGGATGAGGTATATCAATTCTTATGTTTTTCGATGCACTGAATGCGAATTTGCTGTCAGAATTGATCCCACACGTTGTCCTTGAACAATAACCTAAAAAAAACTCAATGAAATGATATAAAATTGTGATATACTGCCTTTAAGGCTGATTTTTTTTTGGAAAGCCCATATCAGCGGAGTCTCATTCTTAAAATTGACGTGACCTAACTTCAACTCACCTAACCTAATCTGGCCTTATACAACCCTTATCTTCCATCGCAGATTCTACTATTTCCTTTTGTCTGCCCAACGTCTTTTTTCTTGTAGCATGAAACTCTTCATAAACCAAGTTACCCATTGATGAAGAGGGTCGGTTGCATGATGACGACGTCGGCGAGCCCGCTTACCCACCCTGACCCGACGCCGATACTGGGGTTCCTGATCCCTGCATCGTAAAACACTTTCTTTTTGTGCCTGCCATGACGGCATGAATGCTATTTACCCAGGGACTCAGACAGTATGGATCCGTTGCCCACCGACACCATGTGGAGGTGCTCTGATTACAGGCACAAGCGAAAAATGCTAAAAAGTTTGGCGATGTCAATATATTCACCCATTCTTCCAGGAATCGTAAAATAGAGACTATAAAACAGGAAAGTTCATGTTAACATCGTTGTAAAGGCATTGCCTTTACAACCTGTTAGGTGACCTGAAGTTAGATTAGGTAAGTTGAAGTCAGGTCATGTCAATTGTGAGAATGAGACTCCGCTGATATAGGCTTTCCTAAAAAAATCAGCCTTCAAGGCAGTATATCACAATTTTATATTATTTTATTGAGTTTTTTTTGAGAATAGTGTTCAAAGACAACGTGAGGGCTCAATTCTTAAAAAAAATTCGCATCCAGTGGATCGAAAAACATAAGAATTGGTATGCCTCATCTCCAGAATGGGAAATACTATTTTTTCGAGTTTTTTAGGGTAAGGATGAAACGCTGACGTGTAGGGCAAATTCTGACATCGGATTCGAATTAAGCACGTCAGAATCTATAAGAAAACATATGTCACGGTCCCAGATCACGACGCTTTTTTTTTGTGTGACTGTGTTAGCGTTTGCAGATGATAAGGTTGTTACGGCAGAATCAGCCGACGATTTGCTGAGAATGTTGAGAAGAATCGATACCAGCGTGAAGAATATGGGTTTTATGATTAACGTGAATAAAACAGAAATCATTGTGCTTGAAAAAAGGGTGAAAAAACAGTATTCACCATTGCCTTAAGCGAAGAGAGTATACAACAACTTGAAGCTTTTGTGTATCTTGGAAGTTTTTTTTACTGCTGACAAAAAGATAGATGCAGAGATGTCCAGATGTATAAACGAGGTTAGGAAGATTATCAGCTGTATAAGAGCCATTACTAGAAGTAAAAATGTATCGAATAATGCTAAAATTGCAATATATAACTATATGCCTGCACCCAGTGAAGCTCTTTACCTAGGGTGATTGCCAGAGAGATTGATTAGCGACCCGTGTCGGAGCGGTGTTGCGGGACGAGTGTCTCGTTTGTATAAGCAGCAAGCGACTTCTACATTGATCTAAAATCTATCACTTCTCCTACACATCCCTCACTTACCCGTACAATATAAATTTCTTGATGCCCCGTAGTAAAACGATACTAATATCGGGACAGAAAATCCTGACACTTGGGAAAAAGTAGCTCTATCTCAGTGAGAAAAATCCCACTGAGTTCGCATTGAGCAAAGCTCATTCGAAATATTTCGTCCTGCTCAACGACGTTTCTCGTACCTCGGTGAAAAATTTTTTGTTGTTGTAAGAGCAGTAAATCTGTAGAAAATCGCTGTTGTCCATGCCTTAATTTGGAAGGTCAACTTTCAGCTGTTCCTAAAGTCTTGAAAATATCTGGAAAAGTTTATTTATTGCTTTATTCTGAAGAACAGAATTATAGGAAAAAACAAAATAGTATGCACGTTTTTAAAACATTACATTTGGTAAATTTCAGTGTATTCATTGTATTGTACAATGTGCAAGCAGCGAAGGTTTGAAATCTCAGTACAATTAGGGTGGTCCAAAAATTCGACTTTCGATTTTTGTTGATCGATGCCCCCCAATTTGTTCGTTTTCCGGAAAAACTAATTTTTCAATAGTATAAACAATTTTGTTGATTTAAATCATTCTTTTGAGTCTAAATCGTGATAAGTTATTATTTTTCGTGATAGATCATACAGTTGATGAATTTTTAGGATAATATTTCCTGCCTAACATACTTAGTAATTATTTGAACAATTTTTATTCGTATGAACAATTTTTCCCCTGTAAAGTTTCTTTTCTGGAGATAATGACAATCCACGAATGTGAAAAGCGAAATTTTTTATTTGGGATATTAAGCCATTGTTTCAGTAATTTTCATTTGTGTAAACGATTTTTTTATCATTCGCAAAAAGTTATTTTATTTCTAAAATTAATGTCTGAGGTAATGGATGTTAAGAGTGATATTTTTTGTGGAAGACAGTTCTCAATTACTGAAACAATTATATCACTTGTCCTTTTTATATAAAAGATGGAGAAAATTCTAGTTAAAAAAAATGATTTTTGTTTTAACGAATAGAGGATGAGTTATGAATTAAGAAAATACTGAGTAATAAGGGACATAGTGTAAGAGTTTCAAAAAAACAAGAATTTTCTTCACCTTTCCTATAAAGAGGCGTAAGTGAATGATTATTGATCGTTTAAATAATTGCAAAACTGTCTTCTACAATAAATTTTGCTCTCCACATTCATTATCTGCCTCATGAATTCCATAAAATAGTAACTTTTCAAGATTAACTGGGAAAAACATTGTTTAGGCACACGGAAATTGTTTTAATAATTTAATACTGTCTTTCACACAAAATATCACTCTCAGAATTCGAAAACTGCGTTATTGATGTTAATGTCAGTAAAGATACTGCTAGGAAAATTATTGCATGTATATATATGGAACAAGGAATGTTTAAATTGTAGAAACTTGCAAATGAATAAATCAATTCTATTCTACTTTGATACTCTTTTCAATTAATTGAGAAACATTATGCTTCATTTAACACTATTTACAGAAATGTAATTCTAAATTAATCATTATTATTGTAGACGTAGACTAAAATTTTAGTATGTATAATATACTGACTTCTGAAAAGCTGCTGACTGTAAGGGAAATTACAACCATATGGCCAGGTCTAGTCCTAGACGTAGACTCTGACCTACACTCGGCAGTGAACCATACAGAAGCAGACCCTTTTTTTCTTCAAGTCTTCGCCGTTGAAGGCGGCTTGATAATGGACACCCGTTACCCTTTTTTTTGTACTGCTATTCCCTCACGAGACTTCAGCTCATTGAAGTCAAAATTATGCGAACTCAATTTGCAGGAAAACACACAATTTTATACACATATATACAATTCTGGTGACCACAATTTTCAATATTACACTGAAACCCCGATATAAGCCCAGCTTTGGGAGTTGCTTCGCACTGGCCTTGGGCCTCAACCGGATCCCTCGAAACGTAAACAGTCAGGGACGTGTGAATCATCTCCTAATATTATGCAATCTCCGAACGTGAGTTCGAACCTGAGTACACGCGCACATCGCCTTTATCTATACGCTGCTGGTCTTTCACGCTTGGTTGAACACCGTCTCTCGCCCCGCGAGCTGAGAAACTGCGGGGGCCAGCAGTAGGCCAGCAGTTCTAGGAAGGCGAACTCAGTGCGATTTTTTTTCACTAAGATAGAGCTACTTTTTCCCAAGTGTCAGGATTTTCTGTCCCGATATTGGATGAAATCCCGAGCCTCCGGTAACCACTAGTAATCTGAATCCGAATTGGAATCCTTGCCTTTCAGTACATAACCACTAGGGATTAGGTCAACTAAAATATAAAAAACTAAATATAAGATATCTCGAAATTCAAGGAAAATAATTAAACAAAAAATTTTTTTAAACAAATCTTTAATTTAAGAAAACGATAAACTCAAATAACAAAAAATGTGGTAAATTAAAAATGTACTCAATTATAACAGGTGAACAATTTTGAAATCAGGCGGCACAAGAAAGTTAAGAAAATTAAAAAATATATTATTTCAAAATCCGAAAAATTCCAAAATAGTTAAATTCAAAATCCTGAGAAGTTTAAAAAAATAAAATATTTTAAATTTAAGAAATCCTGAAATAATTGAAATTCAAGAAATAGAAAGAGAATCTAAATGCAAGAAGTCCGGAGAATAGAATAATGCTCGATTAGCTTCCGTAATTTGGTGGTCAAAGCAATCGACTGACAATCGACTGCTCTGGGTTATATTCCCAGGGGAGCAAAAAAGGATTACTTTTTTCACAAAAATATATTTTTTTCTTGAATTCCAATTCTAAACAAAAGAAAATCAAGTATTACAGTCACAAAAGTAATTTCAAGGAGACATATCTTAAGAAATAGTCGAAAAGGAGGAAATATCAACAAAAAAAATTTATTAAAAGAGAAAAAAAATTATTCTGACACTGAATGAATTGCAAACGCGGAGTAAAAAAATTTCAAAACATATTCAGCACCAAGTGGTCATTTCAACTCGCTATATATGAACAAAACTTAATTTAAAATTCTGCCCTCTATTAAAGAAGAAATCCAAGAGACACCTATGCAGGAAAATATAATTGAATACAAAGACCAGTGGACAAGAAAAATAAAAGATATTGAGATTAAGATTCTATATATTAGAAAACGCATCACCATTGATATTAATTGAATTATAACAGGAAACTTATGATGTGAAAAAAAATGAAGACGCCAATAAAAGTAATGCAAAATTGAAAATCAATACCCTCAAAGTTGTTAAGTGAAAAATAAACAAAACAAAAAGAGCACAAAGAGAAACCTTTTTTGAAAACTTCCTCCAATGGCTTCTTCATCACTGAATTACTCTGATAATCCGTATAAAAAAAATAATTACCAATATTAATATAAATTTATATTTTCAGGAGTCAGACAACCATGAAGCACCATATGTAGGAAAACTATTATCGTAATCAATATTCGTTTGATTATTTTTATTTAGGTCCTCAAAACATTCAAGAAATATTTTGAAGTAAATTTCCTCCGATAAAAATCTGTGTTAGAATAATTGAATATTGTAAATATAAGGATGAATCAGATATCCGCATTTAAAACGATCATCATGGTAATTTTATACACCAAAGAAACAAACTAATTATCAAGATAATGAAGAAGTATTTATTAAAGTAGTACCTTAGATATTTGCAACTTTAGAATAAAATAAATTTTAGAGGTAACATCAATGTGTAGGAACCAATTAAACAAAAGTTCAAGTAAATTTGAATAATTAAAAAAATGTGTATAGAGTATAGCCTACTTAAATTTACAAAATTGAAAAGATGATTTCTGTATCCGAAAGTTTTTGTATCACAACATGGTTAGAGTCCGTGCATAAAGCACTCATAGAGAATATTTATACTTCAAATAAGCTTTCTGAAATAATCTAAATCGAAGATATCCTGAGAAAAATTTGATATTGAAATTCACGAAATCCCGAGATAAATATTATTTAAAGACTTATGGAAAAATTTAAAAGTTGAAAAAATTTTGAATAACATTTCTTTTAACAAAAGAGGGCACAAATGAACCACACAAATCCAACAATTGACACCCAAAATTTCTATCTCTTACCTACATTCTGTTTCAACTTGATTCCAAACTGCAACAATTCCTAATCACCAAGATATTTCTTTTATGTCGAAATATTTGTTATCATCTCATACTTATCTCTTAATTTGTAATTTATCTTTATCAATTTTATTGATATTGGTTCTTCTTTCATCATTATTAATTAATTTTCCTGATGAAAATTTATTACACTTATATTTTTATCTTCTGTTGAACATACATGCACTTAATATTCATAGATTGAGCTACAATTTATGAATGTAAGATCTTTGGCACTCTATGGTAGAGTTAAATTTGTTCAAATAGAATGACGCTTATGCAAAATACAATTAGTCCATTGTTTGAATGCCTCGATTGTATAAAGAAATATTTGAACAATGCTGTATGAATTACGCTAGGTTATGAAGTGGGAGTAGGAAGCCATTTTCTTGACTTTAAGTAAAAAAAGAAAAAATATATATATACATATATAATCATAAATTTCATTAAAACGAATGAATAAAAACCTTCCTAGTTCGAAAATACTAAAATATGCAAAAATTCTTATGAAAAAATAAATCCTTAAAGTCAACAATGGTTTCGTTTAGCAAGTAACTGGCATTCCAAACACTGTATTTACATGTTCTCGTCGACTTATAGTATATACTCTAAACAAAGATTGTTCTCATGCAGAACATGCATGTTAATTTATGCAATAAACCCACAATGTATCTTGAATATAATTCGATTATGCGTCAAGAAGCAATCAATTCACATCTAATGAAATTATTCTAATGGACAAATGCTCGCGAAAGGTGCTATGAAGAAGGGCGCCAACCAAATTATTGTGATGGAACCAAGCGAAATAAACATTTCAGAGATAACTAAAGAATCAATTTTGTAAACTTTTGAAATAATGTGATTACAATACACAAGCCATAATATGGGCTGAGTTGTTTTTAGATCTTGAGAAATGTATAATTGAAATTGAAAAAAAAAATGTATAATGTATAAGAAATATATATGTATATATCTATATACGATATCACGATATCACGATATATATATATATATATATATATATATATATATTCGGTTCCGTTGGAGTCGAACCGAAGGGCCTATGACAAAGCCA
>JAUMHM010000071.1:19646576-19657099 GCA_032362435.1 Melikaiella ostensackeni | reverse complement strand
TATATATATAATAGAATATTTGAAAAAATTCTAGACCCTAATGCCAACTCAAAAAACATCTTCTTTACAATTTTATGAGTGAAGGTCTTAGTTTATCTGTCGAGATTGATTGCCGTAGTTCAACCGCTTCGCCGAGGGTCCAGACCTGGTGAACCTGATTGAAAACTGGAAAGATGTTCTCAGAAAAAAAATCTATTTTGTACATGTAGAACGCATCAGCTGGTATGAATTCTTCACTTTACGTAGTCGTCTCGGATGACCTCTCAGCCCCATTTGCCGAAAAACCAATTCTTTGTAGCAGCCCTGAATGCTCTTTGCCCAGAAAGAAATTTAATATTTTGCCCAGAAAGCAGTCTCACCTTTTGCCCGGAAAGCAGTTCAATCTTTAGCCCAGAAAGCAATTTGATAATTTTTAGGTCAAGTTTACCACGTGGCTACGAGGTTTCCCATGGTCAATTCTTTTGTATTCAACCTATTAAATACCTTACTTTTTCGGCTTATGAATCTTTTTATGACATATTTTCCGTCAATATTTAGTCGTTTTTCCTATACCCAAAACTATTAACTCAACCCATCAAGTGAAATGTGCTCACTGATCTGAGATTTGTTCTTATTTACTGAAAATTTAGTCGTTGACTCCATACCCCAAGATTCGTTACTAGTCGTTCTTTCCCAATGCCCCCGAAGTGCAATTAGTCGTCTTTCGCTCTCTTCTTACGAAAATAATTCTGCAAAAAATTGAGCTAGGTTCAGTTGCTAAATTTCGCAAAATCATGGTGTATCGCAACAGAGAAGTGATAAGTTCCTAATCCCACTGGCTGTGTTTAGAAAATTCAAATTGTAACCTTTTTCTCAAAGATTATTTTTATGTTAAAAATCGAAATAACATAAAGATATTATTCTAGAATTCAATTATAAAAATTTTTCATCCTTTCAAACTTTGATCTCATTGTATATCGATAATCTTAAGAGTTTCCTTGAATAAATGGAAACTTAGTTCATTTTTATTCTGACCACTCTGTTATCATTCACGAGAAAGCAACCTTTATCAATACGAAACCACGCCCCTTACCTAATCTTACTCCTTTTGAATTGAGCTAGCGGGAAGATAATAGGAAAGTTTTGTTTCCGGTACATCGCAACCTCAAAAATTTCGTTTGTTTTATTTAGGGGTTAAGCCACTGTAAAATTTTCCAAAAATGGAAATTTTTTGCTTAAAGGTATTTTAGGGTCTTGAAAATGATATACCAAAAGATGGAGGGCGGAAAAAATGTCTCAGAGTCCAAATTTTCATTTCTGCCGCAACGTCTCTCAGATATAAGTTGTATAAGTTTTGTAATACACTGGAACACCCATACAGGTCCGACTTTGGTTTTTGCCTGGAATGGCCTTGGATATATGGCGGAGCGACTCTAACATGAACAGGCAGAGCCGTATGAACCGCATCTTTGAACGGTACGCTTTGTTAGTACGGTAGTGGATGAATTTGTTGACTCTAGAGTGCTTAACTTTAAACGCGTTTTTCTCGAAATCACTTTCTTTGAACTGGCCGGAAACATACCTCGAACAAATCCTCACCAATCGTTCTGAAATTCTAAAGGTATATTCGAAATTCCTCTCTTCAGCCACGTGCGTAGGATTTTTTTTCATATTGCATAGTTTTTTTCATCAACAATTTTGTGGCGATTTTTTTCTTGAAATTAATTTTTTTTCAAGTGCACCATGTCGCGAAAAATCAATATATCAAAAAAATCCTACGTACGTCTCTTGCTGTTGTTCTATAGAATCGAAAAAACTTTGGTTTTTTATTCCATCTCAGAAATTGCGGGAATTAGGTTTCCGGCCGTGGACACCTCAAAAAAAAGGCGCCGACGGAGAAATGATGCGCAGCCGCCATTCTGTCATGAAAGAACTTGAAAAAAATATTTCTTTCATGTCAATTGGCCACAAAAATTATTTCAAGCTGCATTTGTTTTTACAAACTTGCAGGCTTCACAATCTACAGACCTTTCTTAAATTATATAAGTAGAATCATTGGATTTTTTTCATTCTGGAAAGGGTTATCGAAAATAATATTAAGAGTGACATCGACATTGTCAAGTTCGGTGATTGATAGATATGTGTATAATTGGGGACGAAGAGATAGTAAGTACAATAGACATAATTTTAAGACCTCATGTATGTATGATCATGTATGATCCTCATGTATGTATGTATCCGAGGTGAGGTGAGCTGGGGAAGAATGTTCATCGTCGTAAATAACCTACACTTCGAATTAGAAATATCTTTTTTTTGTTTATTTTCAAAATAACAATTTTAAACTTTGAGAGCCCTTAATAAGCCCTCAATTTTTATGAAAATCCAGGATCGATTAATGAAATAGTGTGAAGTTACGGGTCTGGTGGTGCTAGCATGTAAGCCATTGTTTTTAAATTTCATAGCCACAATTTGGATCTTAGAGTTCTTTTCAGCTCCTAATAAGCCTTTAGTTTTCGTATGAAACCGGAACTGATTGCAGTACTGGTATCGGAATTATAGATATGGCGGTACCAACTTCGCATATGAAACCAGAGTGCGCATGGGTTTTTCTTTTAAATGAAATAGCTGTGTGATTGGGCTTAGCATAGATTGAGAGCCCTCAATCAGTCCTCAATTTCTACCGAAAACTGGGATCGGTTAAGAGAACAGTTTTAAATTTGCGGGTATGGCGGTACTAACTTCATGTGAACTCAGCGCGCTAGCCATTGATTATTAAAAATTGCAGAGCCCAAAATTGGGGTCATATGACCCTTAATAACCCTAAATGAGCCTTTAATTATAGCATAGTTCCTAATCCCATTTTGTAAAATGGCAGTACTAGGTTCAAAAACCTGCATTCTAGCATATTTGATTCAATATGAAAAATATTGATAGCATTTAAGTTTCATAAAACATTGTTATACAAAGTTCTTTAAACACTTATTAATTAGCTTGTCACAATTTTTGTGCACTTTCATATAAATGGTCCAGAATAAGATTTTACTCCTGATTTGAAGATGATATGCTAGGTGTGATTACCTGTATAGCTTCAAGGTACATATAGTAGGTACAAAATGAAGGTACCCAGGGACTCAAATGTCACTGATCTTAGGTACTTAATCAAAAATATTTCTTCGCTCCAGTTTTAATTACCCGAAGGATTAGACTTTATATCTACACGGAAAACTCTCCAGGTTAATTTGAAAATGTACATCTAAATCACTTTGAACTTTTCTGACGCAATGTGGGAAATATATCGCTATATTGAGACCCTTGTGTTTGAGGGATATTTATTTTATTTTAAAATCAGTTAGACTTATCTACTAGAATCTTAATTTAATAACAGAAAAGTAAGGTATCTCACGAGAGAAGGAATTAATGTCCAGTACTTGGTATAATAGACTATTTATAAAAAATTCTACGCTTATGTCGTTTACAATAATGTCCCTAAACTTCTATTAACTAATGAAAAAAAATTATTTACTCTAATAATTATGATTAATTACACCCTACTAAAAACGAGATCTCATATAGTTTGAAAGGTAACTCTAGAGGAATTAAGATCTCCTTAGACTTGATTTAGCATTCACGCTGAAGATAAAAATACCAAAAAAATCTGCCCGCTTCGCGGGCACATCCTCATCGCGCTCCAAAACATGATCTCGCGCTTCGCGCTCGGTGTTATATGTTCTTCGTGTACAAATTACTAAATTTGTTTTTGATTTCAAATGAGAAAGGAAATTTATATACATAAGGCTCCATCGGCCTTAAGAAATACATTCTCATTACAATAATCGCGCTTTGCGCTCAATTCTCTGCGCTCACCGTATAATATATACGAATGAATAGTTAAAAAGACGATTGAAAAAATCATCTTGATTTACGATTGGTCTTATAAAGAAATGTTTAACAGAAATTTTATTTCATCTTTTAAAAGCACAAATTCTACTTTTTTGACTATTTTTTTCTTATCTCACGTCGTTTGGCTCAAAAATTAAAATAAAAATATTTCAATACTATTTTCTATACTTAAAAAACAAACTATGCCTCCTACCAAAAAATATTCACAGGCAAGTTTACAGGTCTTCCTAAAAGCAACAATTTTGATATCTAAACTTTTTTTCGTATGCCGCGTTATTTGGCCCAAAATTTGAATTTTCGATTTTTCAAGAAAATTCAAAAATTTGTTAAGACAATCTTATATGGCTTTCAAAAAGAAACGTTTTTCTTCTCCTGACTTTTTTTCAAATCGTGCATTGTTTGGCTTAAAATTTTCATTTTCGTTTCTTTTTTTGAATTTTGTAAATGCTATAACTCCCACAATTTTTTTTATCAAAAAAAGTCATGAGGATAAATTGTTCAAATTTCTGAGTACTATAAATATACGTACATAAAATTTGTAAATTTGAAAGGAAGTGGTCCTAAAAATTTTAAGAATGTTCTAACTTTTTTTATTTTTGTCCAAAATGGCCGGCTAATGAACTTGATCCTCATTTTAGGGCACTAAAAGATTATAACAAAGGCCAATACAATCGGTCAATCCTTTCAAAAGTCATCGTGCTCACAAACCAAAAATCTACACACACACACACACACACATCTTCGTAAAAACGGGTTCAAGGGGTCTCAAAACGTGGACATTTGAAAAAAACGGGGGGCTCAAATTTTTCACAAATCTAATACATTCTCTGATGAGAATGTAAAAATAGACGCTCTCTGTAGATT
This sequence comes from Melikaiella ostensackeni, assembly GCA_032362435.1. NCBI lineage: Eukaryota > Metazoa > Arthropoda > Insecta > Hymenoptera > Cynipidae > Melikaiella > Melikaiella ostensackeni. The sequence goes on along the minus strand of JAUMHM010000071.1, from coordinate 19,652,356 downwards.
GTACATCCGATTCTCAGCTTAAAAAATCACATAATATCAAGCCAATGAAAATCCTCTAAACGTTTTGGTATTCCTAGTCTACTAAAAAGGGATTTATTCTAATTTCTTTGATTCGATGCCTTCATGATACATTCTTAATATTTCATTCAAGCTATTGATTCCGTTTTAATACATTCTAAGGTAGTTATACGCAGTTAACGGCTACTAATAAACCGATAATATTAAACTAATTAGTTCCTATTAGAAAAACGTTGAAATAAGTGATATGAATTTTTCTATTTAATTACCCTCCTAAATAAGCTTAGTTCAATACTATTTTATTAATAAATCTTCGAATCGATATAAATCAATATTCCTGCATTGGCTCTATCTTTGAAATTACAGCTCCTAATATCACTCAATTTTATTATTCTGAAACCACAGAAATCACATGATTCGCACTCATCTAAATTTTAAGTAAAATAGCCAGTGACAATGGACTCACGAACAGTATCAAGAATCAAAATCTCTTTATTTTAAACTTCGATGATCCAGAAAACTAATCAGAGCCAGTGATAAAGAGTGAATTCTCTACTCCACCCCGAGAATACTTTTGCTAAGTTGAATTGATCTAACTCTCCACCGAACGCAGAATCGGTTCACCTCAGGTATCCGAAGGAAGCTTACGCTTTCAACAGATGCTCTGAGGATCGCCTAGCCAATCTGGACTCCAGACTCACGAGCACTTCTAGTGATTCTTGCGACTCGCTGATGAGACGCCGATTGACGATTTCCTCTCGCGACCCTGACCCTCTCAGCTTCTCCCGCCAGACCTCCCCACTACGGTCGTTCTTCGCACCTCCGCGGTTTCTACTCATCGTAGGCTACTCCAAGCCTTATTGCTTAGCTGTCGCGCGAACATCAATCTATAGCTTTAATAAAATTCATTTAATAATTGATTTAAAGACGATTATATATTTGCTTTGTTTGTTTACAGAAGGAAATCTGGTCGAAGTTAGTCCTCCAAGTTATCCAGGAGGATATCCATCAGGACATTGGGTGACACCAGGTCCAACGCCCAGCATAGACGAACTATGTCAAAAATTTACAGGGAGGCCAACAGAATTGAGGTTACCTTCCAGGAGTGCGATTCCCGCGATGCCAAACATGGGGATGGCGACAGGAGTAGTCGTCGGTTCCGGACCATGTGTTGTCGTCGCTGGTGAGTGTCTGGACGGTGAAGCCATCAAGCGACGACTTATGGCGAACAGGCTTCCAGAAAGCTGCGTGTAGTTTTGCCTTCTCTTGGAAGTGAACTCTAGGTGGACTAAGCCTAAAGGTGTAAATGCGTCTTTGGCGAAGAAACAATAGAAGTGTTTCGAGACTTCTGGGTCGAAATATAACTATGTACAAACGCGAGCAGGCAACGTGCGATCCATAGAAACTGTGTTATGAAACACTGAACCCTGCACTGTTGTGATAAATGAGAGTGTTCGAATAATTTAGAAGTCAAAGTACATTTCCTAGATATGGCTCAAGATTTTAAGTGAAATGACTCCCATGATCTACATGTCGTCAACGGTCACCGTTGATTTAATCAAAACATTATCTTATGGCATTATGAAGTGAACTAGGATTTAAATATTCATCGTTACACTTTCAACACCGAAGTGTCTAGTCGTCCAGCTTTTCCGACCAAAGGTCCAGGCTAGACGGACAAAACCCCTCTCCCCTTTCCAGATCCGCCAATCCAGGTTGCAAGACTTTTGCTAATCGTCCTAAAAAGCTGGACGACTAGCCACGGTCTTTCAACAATCGAATGAATCAACACGTATCATTGGTATCATTGTAAATTGTTATTGACATGGAATGTGTACTAGTTCGATATCAGGCTCGGTTAAGTCTATTCCTCCTTATTATTAAGGCTGACGTGCAATTTATACTTTACTATTTATTTATAAATATTTCATACTCGAAAATACATTTATAAGAAGTTGGTTTGGTGGCTATTAAGGAGTTATCGAAAAAAAGAATGTGATAGTGTTAATTTAATAAAGTATTTATGAATTATATGTGTAATTGTCCATAATTAATTCACTCAAAGGAACAAATGTTTCTACATTTTCATTTGCGACTACTGTGATATTAACAAAAAAAAACATTATCCCATCAATTTTGTGCAATTTTAAATACGGACAAAATTATAATAGTTTCACTGAAGTAAGAACGCAATCTGTGGAAGGTATTATTTTTCTAGATGCATACTGTATAGCAATGGCATTAGAAACAGCGCACTATGGGCACCATGGACCTATGAATTAAATGGCCGCAGCGTAACAGGTGCGCAGGTTATGCACAATTGGTTTGCGGGAAGCACAGTCGCCATGTACGGGGAACCGAGTTCATGATTGTGACTTGTGCGGTTACTAGGCAACTGCGTTGAAAAGAAAAGTTCAGATATTCCATCAAGTCATTCGCCTGCATGCTTCTCTTCTGTGACATGGATCGTCTGAACTGTTTTTTCCAATGCCTAGCAACCACACATCTGCGAATTATGAGATTGGTTTTCGTAGATGGCAGATACATTCTTCTTTCAAAATGATCCGAAGTGCCCTCCGCGACTGCTACGCTGGGTCCATGTAATTCATATTTCATAGGTCCATGGTGGCTACTTTTGTTTAATTTCGTTTCAAAATCGTAGAAGTTTAGGAATACTATATATATACTATTATATAATACTATATATAGGAAAACTATAAAGAAAATGTTAGACAACATTTTTACTTTAGATTTGTTTAACTCTTCATGATTCTGAGAAAAAGGAGAATCAAGTTGCTTTTTTCACCGTTGAAGGTAAGCATTATTTCCACCGAAGCAGATTTCCTTATTCGTGGTAATTAAGGAATTTTCCGGTCGCTGATTTCCAATCCAAAGCCCAAAATTCAAAAAGAAAAATCTAATACGTCAAAGAAAAACTGAAAGGAGAAAGCCATGTTTCATTATTATAATTTGACTTCGTATTTGAAAACAACAACCCGGAAAACTCTTAAATACTATGAGGGATGAAAGCTGATCTGGTACAAATAATGCATTATTTCTACCGTTTTAGACCTTGAGTGCAGGCGGTTCAATTGCCTTGTTCTCTTATTATTATAAAGCAGCGCCCTCAGGCCCTTACAGACATTTTACGTACTAACACTACCTCCCCCTCTTTTAGAGTTTAAGCCTTCCATTAGAAGGAGGTGATTTAGCATAGAGGAACCTCTTAGCCTAAGCGATAATATGTCAATCGCTGAGGTTCTTTTATTCGATGAGCTGAAAGTATTCTTTTTATTTGTTTCTCTACAATAGGTTCTTGTCCAGTTGGTTCGACACGTTGTTCTACAATTCGTTCGACGGGTTTTCGTGCAATTTATTCGACGGGCTGATGTACAATTTGTTCGACGGGTCGTTGTACAGATTCTTTTACTGTCTCCTTTATGATCAACTTTGCTGGTACTTTTAGAAACTGTTTCGTTCTTTCAGATCTTTTCGCTAAGGGTTTCGGAGTATGGATATCGGATTCATTTTTCATGAATATATTTTTTGTCGAAATGAGGTGCAATAATTAGGTGGCATCTGTCACTTCTATACTCGATATTCTCTTGAGTTAACGATATGAGATCGCGGTGTCTGGAGTTTATCTACAACATTCCCGTATCTGTTCTAATCTTTAATCCACGCTCCGTCTCCATATTCCACTCGACCAAAAAAATACTCTTTGGAAAAAAACGAGAATAAAATGCTAAAAACTGTAGATTACGTGCAGAATTGACGTTCTTAGATTCAGAGGCACTCGTCGGAACACTGTGAGGGTGTGTTATGGGTGACAAAAGTATATGATTGATACATAGAATTCTTCGCTGGAAAGTTCTCTATAAATTCTATAACTTTCCGACAAAATTTTCCAAAACCCACAGAACTTATTCCGAAAACCCCGAAAAGTGATTTTTTCCTATGTATTTTACATGAGAAACTTAGGGTGCCGTGAAGCAGCACTAGATATCGAAATTTCAAGAAAAAAATGTGGAATTTCTTTTTCCAGACTTGGAACCGAATGGGGAAGGGGGGTTCGTTGCTATCCATCAAAAAAACTTCAATGCATTTTTAAACCCTCCTACTGTTTATCATCGCTCCCGTTTTTCTTTATGAGTAGTTTCGCCGCTTTTACAGCCGCTTCACCCTCACCATTTGATTGACTCAAGTAAGAAGTGCTAATATTGCGAGAGGAATTGCACGAGGAGCTCATTGTGCATGGGTTTGATCGTCAGACTTTAGTTTCATTGTTATTCTTTCTGGAAATTCCGCTAGTTCTTTACCTAGTTCAGGAAATTCGTCTGAGACATTGACTTTACTATAGTGGGGAATTTATTTTCCGGTATTTTTATTAAAACTTTGTAAATTCCTTCATCGAATTTCACCACACCAAGAACTTCACTAGGTTCTATACTGAGCATTCCTCTTGGTAAATAATTAATAACGTGACCTATGCATGCGACTTCCCGATCTTTGTATTTTAATGTTAGGTTAATCGATCCTAAACCCACGAGTTTTTTCTTGCCTGGACCTTTAGTGGTCTCTCAAACTTTAGTTAGATTTTCTTACAAGCAATCACCAATTATTTCTCTTGGTAAGCACATGAAATCTGCCCTGGTATTGATTAGAAAATTCACATAAGAATTTAATTCTTTGATATAAATTTGACGCATTTGGCCTGTTTTACTGATAGTATTTGCATTACCTATGATAAAACTCGAGCTCGATGCCCCCGAGCTATTTTGACGTGTCTCTTGCGAGTACGTACAAAGTGTAGTATCTCTCTGATGCGTTGGACAAGTGTAACATCTCGCCGCGTCGGTTTACAAGTGTAGTATCTCTTCAGGACTCTTGAAACCTGTAGTAACTCGTTTTTTATCGGAACTGAATTTTTCTTATTTCTTAATAAAGTGAAGTGTAGAGAATCACATGATATTATTACTACTTTTTTTCTCAATTTCTTACACTTTGAACAACGTAATAAAAAATTGAGGAGATTTGAATTTCGGAAGCGATTTCCGTTCTCTACTGTAGTAACTGGTGCATATGACGTGTGTACAGTAAACGCAATAGCATTATTTGATCAGCCTTCATTTGTTTCCGCAGAATTCTGCGGTGCAAGAGAGATGCAGTAGAGATGAGAAATCCGCTGGTTAGACAAAGATAGAAAAAAGGAACAAATGAACGCTGTATATGATACACAATGTAAAGAATAAAAGGTTCACGAATTTTTTTGTCAAAAAATATATCAGAAATGGATAACAGTAATCTGAATTCAAACGTGATCGGCATCGATGAAGACACCGTGAATCTTGAAAGAAACCAGGGTGAGTTATTATGACGAGTATTCGTCGAAATTAATCTTATGTATTCTAATCTAAAGAAATATGAATACATCCATCCCCTCGGCCAACAAACGTTTTGAAGACGTTTCTAATACATTTTTCAAAGATTTCACGTTTCATAAAGATTTGAGAATGTTGTCTGAAACTTTAATGAAACGTACACATTTTTTTTCCAAGTTCACGATCGAATCCCAAACACTTTGTTTTGGCAGTGGTTGTTTTGAACGTTTAATGAAAGTTTTTAGCATATTGAATCAATTAAAAAACATTTTTGTCCGCTGTATACCGAAATTGAGCCTTGTCGGTGTCGTTTTGCGTGCGGAAAGTTAATTTTCCCGCACTATGTGACGGAAAATCAACTTGCCGCTCGCAAAACAACAC
>JAUMHM010000071.1:19622343-19646476 GCA_032362435.1 Melikaiella ostensackeni | reverse complement strand
GATTTGGATTTAGATGTTCCCAAATGGTTTTTCAATTGCAAGAATTTTGGGACGATGTTGTTGTCCCTGCATCGTTTAAAGAAAGCTAAAGATGTTAGTAGCTTAGCTTGAGAAGACCTGAGCTGACCTGAGCTCCTTTCATCATAATGAATCATCGTGAAAGCATTAAGCACTATTAAGAAGTGATATTGTTTATATCTCGCTCCTCAGAAGTAACCACTACGCTCTTGCCAGCAGTTTGGCTAGGAAAAACTTCGTGGAGTCCGATGAGTGTCCCCGATTCCATGAACAAAGGATATTACTGGAAGAATCCTTAATCTGCGGAAAACCTGGACATCCTTATAGATATAGTGCTAAGAACAAATTCCCAAAAAAGAAGAAGAAGAAGTTAAGATGCAGGTATTCAAGATGACAGTGATGCTGGGATACCCCAAGAAGTTCTTAAACATTATCGAATTTGTTACCCGAAATATCGAGAGAAAAATAGACTGCAAAGCTTACAACAAATTTATGAGCTGGAAAAAGAAAACAAACAAAATAATCTCTCCAACTGAAGAAGAGTTGTAGGTGCATTTTAATTTAACTGTTTAATATTGCCTGTCGATTTGCCTCTCGTTTTGCCTGTCGTTTTTCCTGTCATTTTTCTGTGGTCGCAAAAAACGACAGGAAAAAAAATGACAGACCTGTCATATTTTTCCTATCATATCTTTTCGTAAGGGCTCATTCCAGGGGGCTTCAAGTTCAACCCGAACGCCCCACGGGGGCTGCGCCACTGGACCGCGTTGCAGCTTGGACCATACTATTATCCAGCATTTATTCTTTATGGGATTCATTCGAGTTATCATTCATTTTTTATGAAAAATAGTACATATGTCATACGCGTGGGGAAGCAGGGTCTTTGTAGCGGCACCACCACTTGACTGCGAATCGTGCCGAAAACATCCCACTCTTGCAAAGTTCCTGTTTTCCCACTTGTATCACAATATACTATAGTTTGTTTCTTACAGGATTGTTTCCCATCCGCTATCTTGATTCTGTATAACTACTTCGAAAAAGTGTTCACTATTTGCTGCGGGCGTTACTTACACAGTGTCAGGAACTGAGTGTGTATTCTGTGTACGTTTACACAACAGAAAATGCCTTCCAACAACGTTGGTCGCGCCGTTAACATGCATGTATACTAGGGTGACCCAAAAATTTTCATTTTGGAATTTTCAACCGGCGAATTCGCTGAATCATCCTCTCACAGCAACAAGTGAACACGTGTTTTTTACACTGAAAGTCCCTAATAATTCCGACTTTAGTTCTCGCCTAAAATGGCTTTGGACATTTAGCGGAGCGACTCCAAATGTCAACATATTCAGGGCCGTATGAACTACTTCCAGTAGGAATACATAATATTGATTAATTTAATTTTGTACAAATGTAGATTTTCGTTATCGTAAGGTATGGACCTTTTTTAGTAATGAAGACTAATTAATGAAAAGAGAATTTTCGGCGTGTATTTAAAAATAAATGAGAAATATGCACGCAAACAACTTTTGTGTCTTATGGACTTTAACACGTAAAACGGATACCTCTTTTACTTCTTCGATTTGGTCAAGAAATTATAAGTCAATTTATTTAACCTTTCATATACTTGTTCTCTCATCAGAAAATATGAATTTCGTCAAATTTCTATGCATCAACTAAGTTTTAAAAAAATTTGATACATCTCCAGAATTTCATACAATTTCAATATTTGCAAAATCGTTGTGAGCCTTTGATACGATTGTTATGCTTGAAATTTTCAATAAGCATTGTTGAGAGCATTGAGAACAGATTTATTTAAAAAATCATTTTTTGAATTAATAGTTTTAAAGGAATTAGAAAAATGAGTAAAAATGAAAAATTTTAGCTTAAAGGCCGCTTTACTGTGTTTCTGCAGAGGTTAGAGAATTTGCGGCAGCTAATCAGCTACAATGAACTCAACCTGCCTCACTGTTAGGGGCTTAGGTCTTCCAGATGTAGACACGATCATCTGCTACAGGCCTAAACCTCGACCCAAACGTTCATTGAAGATCGACTAATACAAATTTCCTTCAAGTTTGAACTCTTTACATAAAACTTTTATTAGTAACGTAAAATTTTACTTCCTATATTCTTAACTATCTTTGAACTATCAAACAAAACACACATTTTTGATGAAAAAAAAAAAACATTTTTATTCGTCTTACTTTTATTTTATTTTTATTAGTTTTTGCAAAAAAAAACATTTTTATTCATTCAAATATATATAAAATTAAATAAATATTATGATTATAATTATGTTATACAAATAACTCTGTCCGACATTTTTAGACATTTTTTCTGTTCTTTAAACAATTCCAGGTTATTCTTATAGGATTTTTTGCGTAGATTACGAATCTGTTGACGAAAGTGCTCTTAAAAAAAATAATGAGACGTCCTGGAATCTTCGATTATGGCTGAAGTGAAAGCTTGAACATCTTCCTCTGTAATACCTCATAAGTAATTATGCCTTTACGGCCGAAACAAATAATGGTCGACAGATTTTTTAAGCGAAGTTTTGTCACAGCCTGGTACATCAATTTGATGGGCATTAACGTTTCTTAATAAATACTGAAGTTGTTCTTCATTGCGAGTAAGATGTTGATTATATTCCGATATTAAAGCTACTACGCGTTCCGCATCATCATTTGTGGCTGGCCGTTACAAAATTTTTGTAAAAGACGAACATAAAGGCCTTACGGTAACCTTATACATTTATTTCGAGAACCTCTATATTCTGGGATCTGAAATTACCGCCTGAATTGTAACGTTTACCAAAGTCGAAGCGCGTCCGCTTCGACTTCGGTAATCGTTACAATCCAAATCATAGAGGTTCTCGAAATAAATATTAAAAGTTACCGAAAAGCCTTTACGTCCGACTTTTACGAAACTTTTTGGAACGGCTACTGAACGCATGTTCTCCGTGTAATAAAATTTTGAAGTCGCAACGGCGCACAAATATATTGTGGGAATTGTCTTTAATATTATTTATATCAATTATAATTATTATTATCATTATAAATGTTTTAAGAAATCGCTAATGTTCAGGGCTCACTGCAGAGTCTTCCGCCGCTCTTAGAACTTTTCTACTTTAATTCGTACATCAAGAGAAAACTTCAGGATACTTAAATGAGGACTAAAAATAATTTGTTTTATGAATAAAAAAACACGTATTTATTTATCTCCATGAGGGAACGATTTGGCGAACTCGGCGGTCAAAAATTTCAAAATTTAAATTTTTGGGCCACCCTAATGTATACTAATACGCCTTACACTATCAATAGAGTTGTGTGAGCATGCTCGCCCCCGAATAGATCCCGATGCGTGTATTTTTGACAGGCTATTTAATCGCTTATTTGTTCTGTAAAAGAAACGATATAAGAACAACACTTTCTTTCCATTCAATATTACTTTATTCTTTACGATATCTCGCAAAGAGTTCTTAATTGGACGAATATGCGCGAGTTCGAAAAAGTCCTAAGTGCGCAAGCATACTTCACCTCATACACAAATATTATTACGATAGTGATGTTTCACATATTATTCGACTACATACTTTGTTGTTCTTTGAGTTTCATTTCTCACGTAGACACCTTCAAGGTGCATGCATATACATGGATATTTTTTATATCTAAACCTCCGCCAAAAAAGGACACAGTTGTCGAAATTAAGTTATTCCCAGGGTCACGTACCCAAATAAATACCTTCTAGATTGAAAAATAAGTCAACACATCATCTTCAAAGTTTGAACTTTGAAAAACAACATTACAAAAATATATTATGATAAGTCGTCGAGTTCCACAAGCACACGTGTTACATTTTTTATTCAAACACAGAATATACCCACTTTCGATTCGACTTGAGCATAATGTCAGAAGAGTAAGTATAGATCAAAGTATAATTTCTCGAAAATTAAACCCGACAACTGGGTCCTCTTCTGATGTACGTCCGTATATGCACATGTATATATTTAATTAAAACTATGAAAATTATACATCTAAATGCTAGAATATAATCACAAAGTAACTACATACATATTTATAGTACTGTCCAGTAGTATGAAAATTGAGGACGAATTTTTTTGTCATTACCTGAAATTCTCATTATTTTTATAAAACAAATTGCAAAATTTTTAGTACAATATATCAGAAAACTTATCGAAATGCAACGAAAACTCGACCCTAAGCGAAGCCAATAAGCTAATCCTTTAAGAAGCTATTACAAAAAAAAGTGTAAATTTCAGTTTGTTCGTAAATTATTATCTCTCGATATTTTGAACATTTGTCCATGTTCTTGGGTTCATTTTAAACATAAATTTCCATAAAATTCGTTTAACTTATCAAGAAAGTTGTGAAAAAATTTCACTAGTTTCCGCCTTAGGTGGAACAAGAAAATTATGAAAATTTAAACAATGCTTGCATTCATAAAATATGTGTCTAAAGTTTATAAAATTAATAATCTTGTACATTTCGAAAAATTCTCTTAAAATGTTCTCTCTATCGATGATTAAATTTGTCGTTCGAGTGATTATGTATTTTTGAAAATTATGAGCATTTTAGCGAATCTCAGCAAAAAGCCGTCCTCATATTACTGGAAAGTGCTGTCTCATCGCGACAGAAACGGCTTTGTTTTCCTATTCTTTGGCATTCGTTTACACCGACGGGTTTTGACTGAAGTTTATACACTGCCTTCTCCCTCTCACACACAGCCAAAATATTGAAATTCGCGATCTTTCCTACTTTGAGATCTGTGTTTCTTTACTACTCATAATTATTATAATTTCTAAAAATATCTCAATAAAATTAAATAGACAATCTGTACGAAAAATGCTACTGAAAACACCGAATCACAATTCCTAGGGAAAATCGGAAATTCTATCGTATCGATAAATGAGGAACCCACACAAGCATGACTCGCAAAGTAATTCGAAGAACAGGTAACAAAAGTCCGGCACGTAAAAAATTGTCGCAGACAAAGGCATCTGATTAGACAAAATAAATATTTCTAACGAATCCGTAAATTTATTACAACAACTGTCATCTGCAGCGAAGAACTCAATCAGATGTCTGAAATTTAAGGATCAAAAAAAAAAAAGAAACGTGCCCTTTTGTAGTATTGCATTTTCCATGTACAGAAAACTGTCAGATTTTTTGAACTCGCATTGAAATTGTCAATCTATCAAAAAGTATTCAAATTTAAGGGCATGTACCGGACATGACCTTCACAAAAATTTATTTTTTTATTTTTACAGTAAGTTGTATGTACGTAAATTCTCTACAATTCATGACTGATCTACCGGGGCCCACGTAGTAATTTCATTCGCGACATAAACCCGTAGCTAATGCAATCACAATAAGAAAGAGAAAGGAAGATTCAAAAAGATTCACCTTGCGATATCTGCTCACCTCATTGAAGTGTATATACATATAATTATTTACATAATTTGGCTGCTTTAAAAATGCGCCTTTGAAAAATGAATCTATAATTACATATATATATATATATAGTGGTCTCAAAATTATAGATATATTTTTCAAAGATGCATTCTTAAAGCAGCCAAATTACGTGAGAAATATATATATATAATTGAAATTGGTCAAACAACCACCGCAGGGTCGCCCTGGGAGCGACTGCCATCCAGAAAAATGATACCGGCTCCCAATAGAGCCACGAAAATTTACACCCATGGCCACGCCTCACAACCGTGAGATGTGCGACCACTGGAGGTTCCACCGAGATAAAGCAGTCAAATCATATTATTATATAATATATTATTATTACATAATAATAGAATATAATTTGGCTGGTTTATCTCGGTGGGATTTCCAGTGGTCGCCCATCTCACAGTGGTGAAGCATGGACATGGGTGTAATTTACCATGATTCTACTGGGAGCCAGTGTCATGGCGCTGTCAGCAGATAGACTCAAATTGAATGCAGGCGTCGATATATGAAAAACGAGTGACTTCTGAATATTCAAAATCTTCGTTATTGTACCCAAACCTAATTAACTAACTAGACAAAATTTGGAACCTCTAAAATTTTCTCCAGTAAGAAGAGAAACCTTTTCTAGTAGAATCTTGGCAAAAAATTATAAAAGGAAAGATTTTCTAATGATGTGCTTTAAAGCCCCAAGCCCTCTTCAAAGACACAATTTTATAACGCAATGATAATTGATAGTTATGATCTTTGCTGCAATAACACTTAGATAATTACCATTTTCGTAACATGCAAGCTTTTTTTAAAACATGCAAGATTACAAAACGTTATATGTGACCGTCAGCGAAGAAAAGGACCTAACGCGTGGGAGCTATATTTTACAGGAGGATCGATTGAAGAGACGTTCACGCATAGAAACTCCATAAGAAGGTCTCACTTTGCAGCTTAATTACAACTCGAATTTTGCAGATAAAAAAGTAATTTTTTTATTACGAAAGAGCAAATCGAAATCAATCGATTGGTGTAAGAAACTAAAAATTGGTGTTTTACGCGTTACGTCCCTTTCTTCGCGGACGGTCACATATAGATGCTTACTCTCTGCATAATCATAATCTTTACTTACATCCGCATATTTCTAGGTTTGTATTGTTTACTTATTTGTTTGGTTCATTTTCAACCATGAGAACTACAATTCTACTACCACAGCGAATCTGCGCTCTCAGAAATGCTTTAAGAAAGACGAGGTATAGTTCAGCAGAGATGACTACTGGCTATCATAGAAAACTGATAGTAAACATTAAAAACAAAAGTTTCAGACCTCTACGAACTAGAATTTCAATTACATTGATAATCTGCTGAAAGATCTAAGCTTGAAATAGAAGTGTCAGATTTGAAAATGTTGAAAAATTGATAGAAACGCCATTTTCGAACTCGAAATTTCTGGATATCAAGAAAGTTATATATTGTGTAAATTGAAAAAAAACAACAAACAACACTATTGTATACCCGAAGTCACAATTGTACAACTATTTTACTGAATCATGAACGTCTTGTGTGATTTTAATGCGATTAAAGCTTCGGCTCACTCAAGAGTTAACACGTATCACTGCAACTCGCACCGATGTATGCACATGAGTGTATTAATACGAACGCTGAGGAATCAAATCTTCCATTCTTTCCTAAAAGTGTTCAATAGTATTGTATTTTCTGATACAACTAGAGGAAAATTCTAATATTTTTAAATAGAACTAGCTCATTTAAAACTTCGTTTACCAAGCGTCCTGAACCTTAGATGCTTTTAAATAAAGTGACCCAAAGAACGTCCAACAAATGGCACTGGCCAGCAAAAATTAGAAGTAAACGCGTCCTAAATATTTCTAAATGTGGCAGACATATTCCTGAACATTCTAAACAATTTTACAACATTTCTTGTAAGGACATTTGAGACGATTCCAGAACATTCTAGAAAATTGCAGAATATTTCGAGGCGTTCCACAAAATTCTGTATCCCTAAAGAATATTACAGAATATTCTGAGTCACCTTCAAATGCACACCGCACGACTGACACCTGTATTTTTGACAACAGGTTTCAAAATTCCGGACTTTTGGCAGGAGCAAGTGGATAATACTGAAACTTTTGATACTGGTATATGTTTGATGTTGTCAGAAGTTTCAACACCAAGAATTAGAAACGACTAATGAAAGTTTTGAAATCAACGATTTTCGTTATTCAATATTCAAATGATATCAGCGTTTTCAATGAGAGGGTTTACCCATCGCCAGGTTGCACTCGCGAAGCAGAGCGAGCTACTTGGTAAAGGTTAGGGGAATAACTGAAAGTATTTCTGTGACTTATCACAGACATGTCTTCCCGCCCCCCGCAAGACTTTGGAAGGGGTTAGGGATGTGACCTAAATTATTTCTGTGAATAGTCACAGGGTTACCTCTTCCCTTCCCCCCACGTAACATTGGAAAAAGTTAGCGGTGTGACTTAAAGTATTTCTATTAGCTGGCGCCGTAACAGCCTGTTAGCGCAGCTCTAGTTCGCGAGCGCCGCCTGGTGATTGCTAAACCCTCCCATTCGATTTTGAATGTCGAAAGCAATCAATGGTTTCAACTACCCCTTATTAAATCATTTGTGTTTCTAGAATATTTAGCAAAGATGCAATATATTTCCAAAAGTATAGATACATTGATTAATAAAAGCATATTTGTTATCAAAAGTTTCGCATATAACTTTTAAAAAAAATAGTTCCTGGAAATTTTTTATATCGGCCTATATTTCTAGACGTTAACAAAAAGTTTTAGTTTCAATTTTTATTTTAAAAATTTTTTGTTTTAAATTTTGATATTAATTTCTTTAGAACTAAAACTCGCTGTTCTTCAAGAGTTTCACTATTAGCAACTTTTGATAACAAAATATTGAATAATGAAAATCGTTAATTTCAAAATTTTCAACATTAGTTTGTTTTTCTAATTGTTGATTTTGAAACTTTTGACAATATTCAAAATATGTGTATCAAAAGTTTCAGTATTACCCACTTGGACGTTGGACCTTCTTTGGGTCACTTTATTTAAATGTGACTAAGGTTTGAGAAGCTTGGTAGTAACAAAGTTTTGAATGAGCTAGTTCTATTTAAAAATATTAGAAATTTCTTCTAATTGTATCAGAAAATACAATACTATTGAACAATACTTTTAGGAAACAATGGATGATTTGATTCCTCAGCGTTCGTATTAATACACTCATGTGCATACATCGATGCGAATTGCAGTAAAACGTGCTAACTCTTAAGTGAACCGAAGCTTCAATCGCATTAAAATCATACAAGGCGTTTATGATACAGTGAAATAGGTGTACTATTGTGAATTCGGGTATGCAATAGTCTTTTTGTTCTTTATTTTTTCAATTTACGCAGTAAAACACTTTCTTGATAGCCAAAAATTTCACGTTCCATAAGTTTCAGTTTTAATTCTTGATTAAGAAAAAAATTTGTTTTAAATTTTAATATTAATTTTTTTAGAACTGATACTTGCTGTTGTTCAAAAGTTTCAGTATTAGCAACTTTTGATAATAACATATTGAATAACGAAAAGCGTTAATTTCTAAGCTTTAAACATTAGTTTTTTCTAATTCTTGGTTTCGAAACTTTTGACAGCATTCAACATACACGAGTATCAAAAGTTTCAGCATTACCCACTTACGGTTTTCAAAAGTCCGGACTTTTGGAACCTGTTGTCAAAAGTACAATAAAATTGTCAATCGCACGGTGTGTTTTGATGCACTCCCGAATGACTATCGCAAAAAATTTCAGAACATTCTATAACATACTAGTGATAGTCTATAAAAATCTTCGAAAATGTACAGAGAATTCTAGAAATAGAAGAATATTTTTAAAAATTTCAAATCATTCGAGAATGTTCTATAAAAACCTAAACATTCTAGAATTAAAGGCCCAGATCAGGAAGCCGGTTACTAAATTATTCTACCCGAAAGAAATTGATCTGAGCTCTCAATTCCCGAATAATCTCAAAAACATTAGAATATTTCAAAACATTTCATAACATTACTGAAAAGTAAAAAATATTCCCGAATAGAAAATTCCAGAACAAAAATAAATAAAAAATACTCTAGAAAAGTAAATAACGTTCAAGAATTAAAATTCCGGAACGTTCTAGATATTCCAGGGTATACTCATTTTAGAATTTATAATATTTATGTATTCTAGGAGGTTCCTGACTATTCTTTTATTTCTAAGAAAATTCTCTGATAAGTCTAAAATGCTCTGGATTTTTTCAAAGAAATTTCCCGAATTTCGTCTGAATTTCAGATTGCTGTCAAAATTACCGAACATTAAAAAAGATTTCAGAAAATTTCAGAATGCTCAAGAACCATAAAAGACATTCTAGAATGTTGCAGAATATTAGAATATAGTCAAAAAAATTTAAAATACGTAAAAATTGAGGGTGTTCACTAGCTATCTCAAATTGAATATTCAGAACAGTTTCTGAAATCAAGGAAAATAAACTCATTGTTTAATATAACAGATTGTAGAAGAGAAATCTAAGTGCAATGTTGAAAAAAATAGTTGAACTTTTGATGAATTAAATTTAAGATGTTGATTTCTCTACAAAAGATTGAAAAAGTCCGCGAAAAAAATCACTAAGAAACAAGAAAAACGTTACTGCAAACTTCTTTTCATTGTCCATAAAGTCTCCATTCCCAGTTTGTCATAAAACAATTATTTTAAAAGTTACTGTTGACTGAATGTATACAGTAAGGATATTTTCATCTTCGTCATAGGGAAGCGTGAGTGCGAGTGAGCAGACAATAGATGGCGCATAACAGCGTCCTTTTCGCACATATGGATATGACTGGTATGAAAAGGACCTTACTGTATAAACACGGTCAACAACGCGATTTTGAGGAGACTAAAAATTCAATTGTTGTATTTAAAAAAGAAGTAACAAATTTTGAAAAAAATCACTCAGTTACCTAGAAATTTTCTGCAAAGCTACGTGTCATGAAAAATTTTAAATTTGAATAATTTTAGCTCACAAAGTTAATTATAGATACAGAGATCAACAAAAAATAACTTTTTTTTCTGTTTCAGAAAAGAATAACTGAAGGGTGTCAAACCATAACAGCCTAAACGGTATCTTTTGACAACAGTTTTTATTGCCTCACAAATTCTGCAAATTCGAGATAAATATAACACAGTGAAACGGCTTGTTAAAAACAAGTTAGAAGTTGGTTTTTTGAAAATATAGTATGCTCGTAAATAAGAAATTTTTTAAATAAAATCAATAAAACGAAAAAATAAATTAAATCAAATAACACTGTGATCTTTCTCTCGTTAAATTTATTAGAATACATATATGTCACAGTCCAACAAAATTATTTCATTAATCTAGAGCTTCTAAACGGAAAAAAAAATTAAATTCTTGACAAAAAAACACTCATTAATGACATGAAGTAATAATTTATGGGCACATATTTTAGGAGATGCATTCATTGAAATTCTCAAAGATTACAGTTCAAAAAAATTATTTCATTAGCCCAAAGCTTCAAACTGAAAAAAATTCTTGAAAAAAATTCCTCCAAATTCTGAAAAATATTTATCAATGAATTAAAATGATAATCTACGGGCGCTTTCATATTTCTGGGGATACACTCATGAATATTATTAAAGATTACAAGTAAAAGAAATCCGTTAGTTCAAAGCTTCAAAACTAATACCTTTTCAGTAGGATGAGAATATAAAAATGAAAACGGCGCCATATTCTTCAAAAAACGTACTGCAATGAGCTACAATAATAACACAGGACAACAAAAAACATGGTCAACTATACCCGTACCAAGAGTATAGGCCCGTACACGCTTGGTTGCCGGTACGCCAGCGTAGCGGCGTTTTGCGTTTGCGTCTGGATAGAAACCATGGGGCAGAGGGCTTGTGGACACACTGGACAAACGCAGGACGCTACGCCCCGATTTGCCGTCAAAAATCCTAAATTGACGCGCGTCTCTCGATGTGTGGCTGCGCTGCAGTGTTCGAGAAATGGATTTTCGCGGACAAATAGCTCCACAGGACACATTTCTTAACCGATTTAAGATTTTTTTTTTAAATTACTCTGCATTAAATTCCTCACAAATGAAGCGAAGCAAATTTGTTCGTTCTTTTATTCTTTTAACAATACTTTTGCAAACACAGCGGCAAAATGGTTTATTTCAACGATATGATTTTTGATCCTTGAATAAATGTCTGAAATGAAGTAATTGTTATTCAGAACTAATGAAGACAGGCTTAGGAATCACAAATATAGTAGTACACTTATGTTTAATTATTACACTTTATTTAAACAAATGCAACCGTATATCACTTTGTTCTAGAAAAAAAATTTTACTTTGCCTCAAAGCCGTTGTCATTTGCTATTCGAATGATATTAGTAATGGAAAATTGTAACAAGTGGTCAATTATAAACAACTCATAAAGTTACAAACAATTCCGTTACCTATTAAGTAATGAAAATGAAATGCAATGATAAATAAAGTAATGTAATGAAAACATTAAGTAATGGAATTTGATGAAAATCTACTAGGTACTAATTGTTCATAAAAAAATTAATTAAAA
This sequence comes from Melikaiella ostensackeni, assembly GCA_032362435.1. Lineage (NCBI taxonomy): Eukaryota > Metazoa > Arthropoda > Insecta > Hymenoptera > Cynipidae > Melikaiella > Melikaiella ostensackeni. Next base: position 19,634,357 of record JAUMHM010000071.1, on the reverse strand, counting down.
TCAATTTGGCTTCTAGAAAAACTCATTTCTTGAGAATTTGTTCATGAAATTTTGTGTAAAAATATTTAATGTTAGCTTATGCCAATTTTTCGTTGTAAATTGTCACGCTTTGGAAAAATCTCAGCAACTGCCGTGGAGCAGACAATTTTTCGTATGAAAAAAATACACTAGAAAGAATTTGTTCATAAATATTGTTTACAATAATTAGGTTAAATATTATCAGAATTACTTCTGTTCTTTGAGTGCAGATGCAATAATTCCAGCTATATTTTTCCTTGAGATAAAAATTCACAAAGCTGAAATGGTCAATTTTGTCAATTTGTTTCATATATAATTTCTCTGTTTAAAAAAATATATATAACAAATCGCAAACCACAGTCCTCTGAAAAATTTAATGCTGAGCATTCATGAGAAAAAATTTTTTAAATCGGTCAAAAAATACGATCTGTGGGTGATTATGAACAATAAATTCCTATTCCAGACAACCGTGCGGCGCTTGTCAAGAGTGGGATAACTACGCATTTTGCTGGCGCGCCTTCACTAAGTATAATTTGAAATGCGTTCGAAATTGCGTGACGTACGGCATGAGCGTCAGCGACCGAGTGTACAGGCCTTACGTATTCCGCGTAGATTTTTATTCGCTGAATCTGAATCCAAAAGCGAAATCTTTCCATCACGTTAAGTTTTCGAGAAAATTCCATTTTTAGTTTTTTTTTTAAACAACGTAGGACGCGAACCTGATGTTCTAGAGACCTCTAATAGGAGCGGTAACAGGTTTTTGCTGTACACGCTTGCTCACAACCCCTCACCACCTGGAAACGGTATAGTAAGCGAGCGCGTACAGAAAAAACATATTAACTCTCAAGAAAGACGAAGGAAACAATTTTTCCAATATAATCATTTGAAAGCACAATGTCCAACCTTCAATTCTATCCCCATTAGAAGTCTCTAGAGCGTCAGGTTCACGCCCTGCGCTTACAAAAATACTAAATCCTCAATTTTCTCGAAAACTTGACGTGATAGAAGGTTTTCGCTTTCGGATTCGGATTCAGCGACCAAAAATCTGCGGGTGCGCGTACTCTTGGTCCGAGTATAGTTAAAAATCATTCAAGAGCATTTTTTAACAAAATGCAAAATTTTAATCTTTAGGGGTCGGTAGTTTTTACCAAAACTCCAATTTTACCTAATGTATCTCGGTACTGATTCACTTTTTCGAATCAATCCTTTCATAGTTCAATCTAAGTTTCCCAATATCTCGAGAGCATTTTCATGTTCTTCTTTTAAATTCATAATCTGATTTTTGAGTTCTTTTTTTCTCCTGCACAATTTCAATTTTGTGAGTTGAGCTGTTATGTTTTTACATCCTTCAACTAAGATACTGACAAAAGATTGAAGTCTGAAAAAGCTACCCGTACTTTATAACAAACTTAAAATCGATTTTATCATATTTTGACGCGTTAATCAACTTCAAATTGATGCTGATCATCATTTCGATGGGTCCTAGAAAAAAGTACGCAACTCAGGCTGACGGATAGAAACAATGTACCTCGCGTGAGTTGCGTACTTTCTTTTGGGATCCATCGATTTTCTTGTTTTCCTATTTTAGAATATTTAAATCTGTCAATGTTATGCTAAATGAAACTTTTTATTCCCAAAATTTTTATTTATGAAAATTCTTGAGACACAATTTTACATATTTAAAAGTCGAATCAAATATTAAGATTATTGTTACGCTTAAAGAGCATTTCAAGAAATTTTATGGTGCCATTATCTCATTTTCGATAAAAAAAGTGTAACAGAACCCTCTTGTTCTGAGCCCACGATATGTTAAATAAATAATTACAGATTCAATTATTTTTATCTAAACCGCACACAAATTTCACTTTTAAAATTCGCTACATTTCGACGTGTCTAAATGACAAGGTTCTATCTCGAAGCATGCAAATTGAAAGGTTCCATCTTGGAGAGGGCGCTGATAGAGAACCTTGTCATTCAGTTTTAAGATTCACTGTAACTATTCGCCAGTGCTACACGCGGAACAAGGATTTGTTCGAAGTGTAAAAAATTTGTATACAATGTTTGTCAGTTACAATTTACAAAAGAAACTACCAATATGGTATTTTCGTCTGCAGATTCGGAATCAGTCTGCAAAAGATTACGCGAAACAGACTCTCCTGTTATAAATTTAAATCTTACCACCCCCATTTTTGCATGACTTGTTAATTAAAGTGGCGTCATCACTTCAAATATAATATAAGGAAATTAAATACACTATAAGTTGTTGTAAATTGTTTTTTAGAAATAGATAGTGATACATATTGCAAACTTCCCAATAGTCATGCTCTTAAAACACGTCCAATTGCCCTTTCTTTTCAACGACATTTATTCTCAGTCTTCGTAGAGGTCTCACTGACGATAATGACTATCATTAGTTTATTAATAAAAAGTAAATTCTGGGTAACATTTGTTTGAAAAATACTGTATGTACTTTTGAGGCGCACCACACGAAAGGGTGGCATGACGAAGGTGGATGCGCGTATTTGCATAAACACGCGTTATCGTAAAGAATAACGCGAATATCACAGTTCAATAGAGAAGCCTTCGCGACTTTAAGTAGGAGAGGAAAAAAATGTGAAAGCTGAAGGAATGAAGAGCGACAATATGACATGGTTGCTTGAAGGTTTCTAAAATCCCAAAACAATAGAGTTAAAGGGTAAGGTCAACAAACATTAGGTCGGTTAGGGAAAATAGAATCAATTTTATAATAGTAAGAATTTTTTCTAAAATATTTTTGCTTTCTTCAACAAATTCAAGTAGAGCTGTACACAGCTTTTTCCATAGTTTCAAATAAGCCATCCTGTACAACGACATTCGCCGTGGCTCAACAGCTATTTTAATTCGATATAACTTAAGTTCATTATTGTGAAATGGAGCCGTCATTCATGCACAAAATCCTATCAAGACCGAAGAGATTGAAAGAATTACATGCGTTAGAAAAAGTGTAGAAATAAAAAGAAACTAAAACAAATAGTACACTGATTGCAGTTCACTAACGAAAAGGAAATCAAAAGCTTCTTATAAAATTGTCAAGTTCATAGCGGTCTGGCAATCTTGCTTTAAATTATAACTCGCCATTGCCGTTCACTGGAGAATATCAGAAACAAAACATTCTAAACTGAGAAAATATATCGAGACTAATTAGCCTTCGGGCAATATTTATTAATTTCGATTAAGAATCGTATTAATGTAGGCCAATGCGGATGAAACATTTTTTAGCTTCTGGAAGTTAAACATATAATTATTAAACTCTAAACAGAATGACGGTCCCTAGAAGAGCTATTATTCTGAATCTACATTCCGCATGAGGTTTCTTCTCCTCAAACTCTCCCAATATTAAATAACAAAGACTTTATAATTGAGAAATAACTTTTGTGCCCTTTCGCACAAAAAGATAACAGCAATTCTCAAGAGCTTTCACTACAATGTTTTAAAGTGGAAGTGTAATGAACTTGTATACAGAACCGTCTGAAAGCTAAGCGTAGCTTTAAAAAAATAGATTATACTTTACTTTTAAAAATTGTTTTTAAAAAGCGTTCATTATTAGTCGCAAGGCCTCTCTTTTGGTCTTTCTAGTAGACTTGACTATTATTTATATTAGTAGCATTATTTTGTATTTATCCAAAAGTCTCAACGACTATCGGATTGAAAGCGGTCCTCGTAACAATAATAATTAGGTACTAAAAATCCCTGAATGTATTTTCTCCATACGGTTTTTATTGCTTGTGGCACACGTGAACGACTCTTCGCTTTTCTTAACAGCACAGCAATCTTGTTTGAGGTTCAATTTATACGAAATTCCAAGCGTAAATTTTTTAGTTTCCCCTGAACTTTTTCCTTTCTCGCATGTATTTTTGTTTTTCTTTTTCCTTCATTCGAAGGCACGATTCGGTGGTTTTTAAACTACAAAAATAATTTGAACACTTCGACTTCCGAATAAGTGAAATCGAAAAAAAATTATTGTAAATTTTTAATCGAGTTAATTTGTTTTTATACAAATATACAAACAAAAAATTCTGATTTATTTTTATAGGGCTGTTCTCCTCTTTCGGTGATTAGAAACTAGCTGAAGAGCCGACTAAGATAGCAGAAGCGACTTCAATTACTACAGACAACTTCCAGCCCTCTGAGAAATCAATATATCACCGAATCGTGCCGTAGAGGGTGATATAACGAACTAGTCAAATCAAAATGACTTTAAACGCCTTAGAAAGCGGATTAACGATCATTCTCACTCATCGATAGCCAGCGGCTTCGAGCATTTCAACAAAAAGCTTGTTCATCGGCACTTTGCCGGTTCGGTAGACACTAGACCAAAATCTTCTGACAATTCCATCAGCTTGCCTGAGGCCCGGCATAATTAGGAACATATTTTGCGTCACACGTAAAGCTTGACCAGGTCGCACTGCAGCTACACAATCCGACAAGGAATTGAGGATACTGTCTCGGAAACGATAAAGTGCCTGGGGCTCATCCAATCTTGCGTCACTATTTGACAGGATCAAAGCTTTCAGGATATAATACTCCTCTCGTGCCAATCCCAATCTTTGAACCCTCTCGACTATCTGTACACACTGAAAAAACAAAAAATGGTTATTTTCTCACAAGATTCTAACTAGAATTTTACAAGTGAATCGAGAAACTAAAGACATATTTTGGAGATTCTTAACGTTCTGCTTATTAAAATCCATAATTTTACTACAAAATGTGAGAGAAATTACTGTTCGATTATGACTAATTGAAAATGGATGCGATTTGGTGATTGCTTAAACCATTTTTATAAAAAAATTCACAGTTTGACTATCTTTTCATAAATTACCTCAATTTTTGTTTACAGAATAAACTAAAAATATCATTTCAATGACTCCTTACTATGATACTTTGCAAAATGATAACAATTGTCGATTATTTAAACAATTTTCATGAACCAATACAGAGTTTGATGATTTTACCAATGAATAGACTCATTTTTTTCACGAACTCAATTACTAATAATGCCTTACCAATGACTCTTCGCAATGATACTTTGCAAGGTGACCACAATTGTTAATTATTAGAACAATTTTTATAAACATATGTACAGTTTGACCATTTTTCAGTGAATAGGCTCAATTTTTTTACGGAATCAACTCGAAATCTCTTTCCGATGCCTCTTTATCATGATACTTTGCAAATTGAGAACAATTATTAATTATTTTATAAAACCTTATAAACTAATGAACAGTTCGACTCTATGTTAATGGATTAAGGACCATTTTTTGCGGAACTGTTTACTTAAATATGCTGACAAAGTTACATCGATCCACTAAAATATAGTGACAATTTTTTTGTTCAATGATTCCCAATTGTTGTCAATTTGCAAAGAATAATTCACAAGATAGTTTTAGTTGATTCCGCAAACAAATTGAGCCTATATTAATTAAAACGAAGTCAAACAGTGCATTATTTTATAAAAATTGATTAAATAATCAACAATTGTTCTCAATTCAAGTCTCCATTTGCAAAGTATCATAGTGAAAAATCATCGAAACGACATTGTTAGTTTATTCCGTACACAAAAATTGAGGCTACTCACTGAAAAATAGTCAAACTGTAAATTTGTTTATAAAAATTGTTTAAAAAATTGTCAAATCGCATCTCTCATCAATTAGTCGTGATCGGACATTAATTTTTTTCACATTTTTCGCCAAAAGGATGAATTTTAATACGCTGAACCTTGCAAATCCCCCAAAAATGACTTTGGTACATTAATTTCTTTACACCATTAGAAAAATTTTCAAAAATATTTTCAAACTCAATTAAAATTATTGCCAGATAACTCTTGCACTGACTGAAAACCTTTCCTAAATCGGCTTCATCATCATAATTATTTTAAAAATCTAAATGATCAATAAGTCGATGAAAATAATACCTTCGGGAAACAGAAATATTTCAGATTTCTTCCGCAAAGTTCCAAGCACAAATATAGAGGTAAGGGAAATTCGGTTCTTCCCTCTCACTCAGTATGCGCATGGGCAGTGTGGGTTAACAGTTTTTTTTTAATTTGACTATTTCATTTTTTATCACTGTCTTAAGTCGACTCGGACACTGTAAAAAAAAGTGGCATGTGATTTCGTCTAATTTGAACTATATTTTCTCATAACTCGAAGGTTATTTGCAATCAAATTTTTTTGGAAGCGATTCAGCAATGCATCAGCTCAAAAGCTTATGCTTGTTTTTCTTTTTAATTGCGAATTCGACTTTACAGAATTTTTTTTGCTCTCCTGTAAGATTTCCATTTTTTCTCTTGCCTTCTTATGATCTGCTCCTCTTCAAATTATAAACCGTTTTTCGTTCAATAAATGTTTCAACATCAAGATAAAACTGCCGTCCAAATTAAAAAGATATGCAAGCGACATTGTCGCTGAGGTCGACTGTTCCATTGCCAAGCATGAGAGAATGACCTTCAACAACAATGTCGCTTCTCCATGTTTTTCTGTTGTAGGGCAGATTTGATCAAGTATTTTAATAATTGTTCATCTTTTTGAATTTGTTCTGGAGGCATTTAATTGAAAATTGTGTAGTTACAAATCCTTTTAACTAAAAATCTTGCAACTATCAAGTCTTTCAATTTGATAGTATACCATTTTGAAGAATTTAAAACGCCAGACAATTTTGTGCGTTGGAAATTGAAACCAAACAATTAAGAATATTTAAATCGAAACTATTAAACATAAGATTAAATATCAAGGCTTTCAATATGAAATTTCGCAATTTTCAAAGATTTGATAGTGGAATTGACATGAAGTTTGTAGTATTTCAATTTGAAACTATTATGTTCTGGGAGGATTTCAATTCAGTGAGAACAACATTCTTTTAATTGATATTAAAAGAACCATAAATTGTTGAAGAGGATATTATCCGCTCAAAATGATGATTTTTACCCCCTCCCCCCAACCCCTTCCACCGATAAATATGTGTCCCAACGACAAAATTTTGACTTCATAAACTATCTTTGAATATTACCTACTTCAGAATTAGACACTTTTTAAAAATAAAACATTCAAAATTGTGCGACATTGTGAAACTTGAAATTGGAAACCTGCAAAAATTAGGAAAGTTTAAACAAAATATTATTACTGAGTATCATATGATGTATTATTAAGTGACACTTAAAGTGACTGGATAGATTTTTTCACTAAAAATGTGATTTCTGTCCGGAAAAAAATCACTCACATTTTAACCGCTCAAAATTTAAGTATTTCAAATATTGTGAAACTCTAATGTTTAAATATTCTAAAAACGTTGAAGATTATAAGCTTCCTGAATGGGAGCTTTCAAAATTAATGAATTCATATTTGAAGCATTAAAAATTGAACAGTCCCAAACTTCGTTTAAAAAACGAGATTAAAAATATTGAAGCATTCCTATCAAGATTCGCGGTAGTGGGTCACCGCCAATTAAAAACCGCGAATATCTTATCTCGAAATATCTATGCACTTAGCCCCTTTTATGTATATCTCAGCCAATTCTTTATCGTCTTGCATGAATCCTTTTGAAATCAATTAAAAATTTCTAAAAAATAACTTTTGTGCATACACATCGTTTATTTCTTATAAACAGGACGTATCAGATTCAGAAAACATGAAAAAGGTATCACTTTTAGCATTTTAGTCGACCTGCAGCCTACAATATTCAGTTAAAAAATTTTAATTAATCACTTATTTCTAGAGATGTTTTACATTTCAAGTCCAAAATTCGTTATTTCAGTTATATCATTAGTTATTTATTTGCACACAGTCACGGCTAATTTATAATAGAAAAAAAGTAGTTTAAAGCCATCATTTCTCCTAAAATAAATAACCGAATTCATCGACTTATAAAATTATGTGATTAAAAAGAAAGAGCTCTTTTCCATACAAACTACTTCTATTATCATTAACTGGAAATTAATATCAGTAAATGCAAACTTGCAAACATGCAAAATTGAATTCTATGAAATCATAGAGCATTTCTTAATGGAAAAAATGAGCTATTGTAAATTAAAATCTGAAGACTACCGTAATCTAAACTTGGAAAAAACTGCATTAAAAAACAAGCTCGATTAAAACCTATAAGTCAAGCACAAAATGCATTTTTATCTTTGAACCAAAAATAGAAAAAAGATGTCAACAACAGGTGAAAAACAGCAGCAGCTAAGTTTATTTCTTTCTGAAAAGATTTTGCTGTCGTCGTCGGTAGGGATTGGGAATTTTATAAAAACAAGTCCATAAATTTTTGAAACATCACAGTTTTAAGCCTTTCAATTCAAATTTTTTTTCAAGTTGAGTTTGAAATATTTAATATTTTGGAACATTTTCAATTTTCAATTTTGAATATTCAAATCGAAACTATTAAATAAAAAGTCGCCTATCGAGGCTTTCAATATGAAGTTTTACAATTTTCAAAGATTTGATAGTGCAATTGACAAGACATTTTTAATATTTGAATTTGAAACTATTATCGAATTGGCAGGATTTCAATTTAGTGAGGACAATATTTTTTTAATTGGTATTAAAAGAGTCATAAATTGTAGAAGAGGATATTATCCGTTTAAAACCTACTGAATGCTTATTTTTACGACTATATAATGAAATGTTGTTTTTTTCCACCCCCCGGTAAATATGTGTCCCAACGACAAAATTTTGAAAATTTTGATAAATTATCATCGAATATTACCTACTTTAGAATTGGACACTATTTCAAAGTAAAACATTCGAAATTGTACAACATTGTCAAATTTGAAATTGGGAACCGCCGAAAATTGAGAAATTTCAAACCAAATATTTTTGTATTTAAGCTTTTAAAGCAAAAAAAAACTAACTATAAGTTTAAATTGAAATCATAGAAATTTTGAAAATGATAGATATTATTACTGAGTATCATATGATGTAGTATCGAGTGACATTTGAAGTGACTGGATAGAGTTTTTCACTAAAATGTGATTTTTGGCCCGAAAAAAAATTACTCTCATTTTCCCAGTTCAAAATTGAAGAATTTAAAATATTGTGAACCTCAAAGGTGTAATTATTCTAAAAACGTTAAAAACTATATGAATTCTAATTCGGAACTTTCAAAATTAATGAGATCAAACTTGAAGCGTTTAAAATTAAACACTTACAGACTTCGTTTAAAAACAAATTTTCAAAAATTGAAGCATTCTTATCAAGATTCGCGGTAGTGAATCGCCGCCAGGTAGAAACCGCGAATATCTTATCTCGAAGTATTTATGCACTTAGCCCCTTTTGTGTATATCTCAGCCAATTCTGTATTAATTTGCATGAAACCTTTTCAAATCGATAAAAACTTGCTTAAAAATAACTTCTGTGTATACACATTGTTCATTTTTAAGAAACTGGACACAGCAGATTCAGAAAACATGAAACAGGTATCATTTTTAGCATTTCAGTCGACCTGCAGCCTACAATATTCAACCGATTCATCTAAAAATTTTAGGATAAATTGACTAGATGAAGCTCCAAGGGCATTTTTCAGGAAACTTTCAATCATTAGTTATTTATAGAGATATTGCACTTTTTATGTCCAAAATTCAAATTTTGATAATTTCAGTCGATCTGTAGCCTGTAATATTCAATCGATTCGTCTGAAAATGTCACGATAAATTGACTAAATGAGGATCCAGGGCAATTTTCCAAAAACTTTTGATTCATTACTAGTTTCTAAAGGTATTTCACTTTTTAAGTCTAGAATTCGTTATTTCAGTTATTTGTTATTTTTAGGTACCTAAGAAGTGTGGCTATATGTACCGAAATTTCGGTTCACTCAACCACAGCCAATTTATAATGAAAAAAAAACAAAGTAGTTTAAAGCTATGATTTCTCTCAAAATAAATAACCGAATTCATCGATTTATAAAAGTATGTGAATTAAAAGAAGAGCTCCTCGTTCATATAAACGACTTTTGTTATCATTAGCTGGTTGCTAATATCAATAAATGCAAAATAAAGTGCAAACTTGTATTTTATATAATCCTAGAGTATTTCTAAAAAGAAAGAATGAGCTATTTTTAATTAAAATCTGAAGATTCGCGTAATCTAAACTCGGAAAAACTGCATTAAAAAAACTGAAAAAAAACAGCAGTTAAGTTTATTATTTTCTGATAAGATTTTGTTGCCCTCGTCGGTTTTACAGCGGGCTTTGAGTATGCGTGATTGCATTGTCATGTGCATAATTTTTGTTTTTCCATACCGCCATTTCTCACAATTTTATGGATTTTTATGCTGAATTTTGAATACAAGCAGATCACATCTAAATTGTGACTAAAATAAACTGAGAAGCGATCTAATAAAATAAAATTGTACTTCAATCCCAAAAATGGTAATGTGACAATGGGTGGATTCCAGACCATGTTCAAAAATGAAATTTAAACCCTCTCATCAATTTTTTTGTCCCACGGGGTTTCATGAGATATCAAAAGATTTCAATGGATTTAAATTGATTTAAGGGATTTCGAAAGAATTAAATGGATTCAGAAAATTTCCCAAGGATTCCAGGACATTCGGCAGAATTTTAAATACAGGTAGTTTCATGGGATTCAATGAAATCATTAGTTTACAAATTTTTGGTTCATCGCATGTACCTGGAAGAAAAAGTGTTTTCTAGACTAATTTTGGGTCGCTGAAAAAGAAAATGACACTCATTCATTTTTCCAAAGAAGCGTTTTCGAGATATTTGAAAAAAACGTGTTTTGTGGCTCTTTTTTCAGTTACTGGGAGAAATCTCGAGAACGGTTGATCCAGCTAACATGAACTGCATGACATCCGAAAGGTATGTTCTTCTTTCCGACGATATACTGTTTGTGTCGATCGGATTAAAATGTATTGGGCTATAGGCGATGAAATTTGAAAAAATGGAAGAACTGAAAGTGAGTGATTTTAAAAGAAGGTCGGGAAATCCACTCTTTTTTTACTTTCCTCGCCTGTAACCCAACAAATTATAATGCGATTGACACAGACAGTACGTAGTCGGAAAGTTGAAGATCATACCTTTCGAATGAAACACAGTTTATGTTAATTGGATCAACCGTCATCAAGATTTATGCCAGTAACTGAAAAAAAGACAAAAAATACGTTTTTTTGCAAATATCTCGAACAAGCTTCTTTGGAGAAATAAATGAATGTAATTTTTTTTTCAGCGACTCACAATTAGTCTAAAAACTCTTTTTTTCCTCCTGGTACATTTTTCGTGTGAACTAGTGTTATATATCAACTTAAATAAGTTTCAAATGATTTCTAAGTATTTCAAAGAATTAGAAAGGATTTTCAATGATCTTAGGTTCTTTCAAAAGATTGCGAATTAATTAATATATTTTCTTCAATAAATTAATAGTTTGCGGCTATTGAATTAGTAAACATTTCGACTAATTGAATTAGTCATTTTCTACTAATATGTATTAGCTCACTCTTTCTTGAACTTAATTAGCATAATTTCACTAGTAATTAGTGAAATGTCACTAATTTTGAATTTAGAGAGGCCGGCACAAATAACTTTCCTTACAAATATTCAATATAATATTTTGGCCCATAGGGAGATTTTTTTGTACTTTTTTCGGATCGCCAAGCCCCTACGTTTGCATTAATATCATTCTTCTCAATAACCTTGAAATAATTTTAAAAAATAGATTAAAATCATTGACTGTTATAAAATGACAATGACTGTTTTAAGTTTGCTTAATTATTTATTTATGGAACTGACTAGTGTTACAGAATTTTCCGTAAGACTAGCCCGGTCAAGTATAGTGCTAGGGCTATATTTGATTTTTGTATTTCTATTATTATATTTCATATTTATATCATATTATATTTATATTTTCTATACTGATTCCAGTGTTCGGTAAGTTACTTTTTTTAAGTAACTCGTTACAGTTACGAGGGGCAAGTAAAAAGTAAGGTTCCCACATTTTTTTCAGGTGTAAGACAT
>JAUMHM010000071.1:19609136-19622243 GCA_032362435.1 Melikaiella ostensackeni | reverse complement strand
AAATTTGAAATTCCCAGATTTTTTCCCGACCACATTTTTTCCCTCGACCAATTTAAAGATGTCTTTTGGTAATTTCTCCCCAAGCGAACGTATAGAAATGGGAATGTTAACATAATATACACATACAAAATTTATGTCGTAAAGAAAACAGTTATTAATTTACACGTGTCAAACTTATCCTCAGTCACAGACTGAAATAATAAATACTAATCGCAACTACATTGTCGATCACGAGTATGGCACCAACTGTACATCGATGATTGCTTAAGGTGCTTGAAATGACTCGGCGATTTTACCTGACAAATTACGTCTACAGAGAGAAATTATTTGATTTAACATTTTTACCACATAATCTACAGGCACATACCATTTCCTGTATAGAGAGCTTTTTCCGGAAAATGTTTCAGTTGTGTTTTTTTTTAATGGATGATGAAGCATTTTTTGCGCCTGAAAGCGGCAACGAGAGGTGAGCCATTCCGGGGTCATTGCAGGTCTGCAATGGCCTTCATTCTGGCTCATTTTATAAAGAATTCTGATAGCTTTCAACATATTCAAGAGAAAAAATTTTAGCTCTCATACAGGGTGTTTCCTTTATCTTGAGACATCGAAATATCTTAAGAAATACGCATCTAACGAAAAAATGTCTGTCATAAAAACTTTTCATTTTTGAGGGTGAAAAGCGACCCCGCAAATATTTACCCCAACCCCCATCCCCTGGGGTCGGGAGGGGGTTACTTTAAAATTTCAAATAGGAACCTATATTCTTTATTGCAGATTCAGATTCTCCATCAAAAAATACGTGAGTTTTATTTAAAATTTTTAATTCGTATCACACCAGATGGCGCTGCATTGGCGAAAAATGACACTGTTGACTGTTCAAGGAATGCGCTTCCAAACAAAAACTAAAAAAGATGTGTTGATTGTTTTCAGGAGCTTTGGAGAGATTTTTTCGGTGAGTCCCCTTGCCTCTCACAATCGGGGTGCTTGTTTTCGGTGAGTACCTTCACCTCTCACAATCGAGGTGCTCTTTTTTCGATGAGGCCGCTCGCCTCTCACTATCGGGGTGCTTTTTTCGGTGAGTCCCCTCGCCTCTCACCATCGGGGTGCTTGTTTTCGGTTAGTCCCCTTGCCCCTCACTATCGGGGTGTTTGTTTTCGATGAATCCCCTCGCCTCTCACTATCGAAGTGCTTTTTTTCGGTGAGTCCCCTCGCCTTTCACCATCGGGGTGCTTGTTTTCGGTGAGTCCCCTTGCCTCTCACAGTCGAGGTGCTTGTTTTCGATGAACATTTCACATTAAGTGCTCAAAATGGCGTCCTCCCACTTCGATGCACTTGTTGATCCACGTTTCGAAAGTTTGCACATAACTGCGGAGTGTGTCTGGTGCTATTTGGTTACAAGCAGTCCTGATTTGCTGTTTTATGTTCTCCAGAGTTGTTGGCATTTCTTGGAAAACTAGATTCTTTAAATAACACCATAAAAAGAAATCCGTCGACGTAAGGACTGGCGATCTGACAGGCCAATTTACCGGCCCTCCTCTACCGATCCAGTGACCGTTGAATTCGCGATTCAGTACTTCACGCGCGATTGCCTAATAATGCGCTGGACAACCGTCATGTTCAAATCACATGTTCTGTCGCATTTCCAAGCTTAGGACTTCAAGCAATGTTGGAAGTTCATTTTAAAAAAGTTACGATATTTGTCACCGTTTAAATTACCATCAATAAAATACGGACCGAGAAGTTGGTCTCCAATTACTCCACAACAAACGTTCACGGACCAAGGACGTTGACGCTCAAGTTTGCGCCACCAGTGTGGGATTTCCCCACTCCAATAAGGCATGTTATGTCGATTAACCGTACCGTGGTTCGTGAAAGATGACTCGTCTGAGAACATAACTTGAAAAAAGAAATTCGGGTTCCCTTGTATCTGCTGAAGCGTCCATTGACAAAATGTCGCTCGTTTCTGAAAATCATTGCCATGAAGTTCGCGATGCAGTAAAATATGAAAGGGATGATATTTATTACGTTTTGATACCCTCCAAACACTGCTCAGAGACATTCCGGAATCACGGCTTAGTTGTCGAGTATTAACATGGGGGTCATGAGCGGCTGCGGCTAATATCGCGTTTTCATTATTAACTCCAGTAATAGTTTTTCGACGATTTTCGCTTGTACACTTCCGTCAGTGGTGAATTTATTGACAACCCGGTAAAAAGGAGCGCGTGACCGTACACTGTCTGGAAAACGTTGAGCACAAAGAGTGACAGCATCCTCGATATTCCTGCCACTTTCTCCATAAATGAGTATCATTTCAATTTTTTCTTGTACAGATAAAACCTCCATTGTAAAAGTAATGAGGTCAAGTAATGAGGGAATACAACGACACCCAATCAAACCCCAACGAACGTAAGCAGCACAAACAAACCACCAAAATCAAAGAAACTATGAAATTATCTATGGTATAGGACTCAGAAAAGGTTATTCTAAGATGCGCTGTAAGTTTTGTTCTAGTATCATTTGTTTTTAGATAAGGGAAAGACGTATTGTGCAATGAATGTAGCCTACGCGATTCGGTTTGAAGCCGTGTTTCTATGCACGCATCCAAATGGACACAAAATGACTCTTACAGCGGCTGCGCGCTATAATGAGAATGTCACAGGACTTTGTAAGGAAGTGGGTGAAGCGGTATGAAGAGGTAGGAAACGTTGACGATTTTCCAGCCAGGGGTAAGACGCGTGTGGCCACGAAAAAAAGAGGATAAGATGATTATCAACCTTTTTGAGAAGCACCCCACCTATAATTTGCGGCAAGCCCAAAAAGTTTTGTCTGTGCAGCCAGTAGAAAGAGGAATAAGGGGTCACTGTCTCGAACTGGCCCTCACAATCCCCGGATCCAAATCCCATAAAAAATGTGTGGTCTAAAATGAAGCAGAAGCTTCGGGGAAAGCGTATCTTCAACATTAAACAGCTGAATCGACACCTGCATGACATGTGGAGATCCTTACCCTGCACTATGGCCGAAGGTTTGGTGCAAAGCATTCCCCGACGCTGCCAAGCTGTAATCGACAATCATGAGGATTGAACGCCATATTAGGTAAACGCATCACAGTTCAAATACTCTTTTTTGAACCTCTGATGCTGATTTTCATAAATATTTCGTTCTTTAGGAGAAATCGTGACGACGCTTTTGTGGAAAAGACTATCTACCCAGTGACCACCAAGACATCCTATAGACGTCTTTAGAATGTACCTCTATATCTTGTGACTTGACGTCTTTAAGAAATCCTGTGGATCTATTCATGTCTTCAAAAGGTCTTCAGGAGGTCCTCAAGACGTTCACCAGAAGACGTCTATAGGACAACCTCAGGACTTGTGTGTCCACTGGGTAAGATACCAAATCCAATCCAAACGAACGTAAGCAACATAACGAACCCAAAGAAACCAACCCGTACGAATCAACCCAAACAAACCGACCCTTTGTCTTCTTTATCTTTCGTTTGGAAGCGCATTCCTTGAACAGTCAACAATGTCATTTTTCGCCAATGCAGCACCATCTGGCGCTAATCGAAAAAAAAATTTCAAGTAAGACTTATGTATATTTTTATGGAGAATCTGAATCTGCAATAAAAAATATAGGTTCCCATTTGAAATTTAAAAGTTACCCCCTCTCGCCCCCAAGGGGTGGGGTGTGGGGTAAATTTTTGCGAGGTCGCTTTTCTCCCTCGAAAATAAATAGTTTTTATTACGGACATTTTTTTCGTTAGATGCGAGTTTTTAAAAACCCGTAATGGGGTCATCCACAAAATACGTGATACAGTCCACAAAGAGAAATTTGAACAGTTTGTAGATGTTCCATATGATATTACATGTTCACCTATTAAATCTGAAGTCCACGGGAAAATATGTTCGAAATGTGGTGTCTACCTCGCATCTTTGACTAAATTAAAACTGCATCAAAAATCATGTGGTGTATCAGCTTCTATTCCAAAAATACGGCCTGCCAGAGTAGCTGCAATCCGCCAAAGAGAACTACTAGCTATTGTTATGAAATATGAGAATCAAGAAAAAGCGGAATGGTTGGACGAGGATATAGTTGATAAAGATGTTTTGGATCTTAACAATTCAAGTTTACTAAAAACAGAAAACACTCCTCTGATAACAATTGAAAGGCACCTGGACAATCCATGAAGCAAGTAACTTCGACGAAAATATCGATGTTAAACAAAAAGAATATATACATGAAACAAGATTATATTAAAACAAGAAACCAAATATTGTTACTTTAAAAAAGTTACTCTATACTTAAGTTACAAATATACTTTTAGAAATGCGATTAGAATGTGTTTTACTTTGCCTATAAATATTCTTCTTGCAAACTGTGGGATACAATTAAAAAGCTAATCGAAATTTTCACTATTTTTTTAATGTTAAGAAGGGGGGTGGGTTACAGTTTATCACGTGTTTTTCAAGGAGGGTCTATGAAATATCATGACCTATCATGATGGGGAGGAGGAGGGGGTCAAAAATGGCCAAAAAATGTATCACGTATTTTGTGGATGACCCCTAAGGCGTGTCAAAGGTGAGTCGATATGTGACCGATTAACGAAATGACATTATGTGAACATTGCACGCCAAAATAAGCTGTCACCACCTGTCACTTTGAAACTGACTAAAAGCTTCTTTGGAATGGTGCCCGATAGCGACACCGAAGGTACCGTTTTAACACGATAAAATCATTATTGTTCCTGAATCACTGGGGTAAAAGTACTTTTACACCGCTAAAAACAAACTGTCGTCATCTGTCAGTAATCGGCCATTTTTGTCACGCGAAACGGGTGTAAAAGCTCGCATTTTCAATGCGGGCGTTGTAAAAATAAATTAAGCAATCGTTGAAAAACTTTGATTTGTATTATATACGATACGTGAAACAATCAAATTTTTCTTTCTCTGATTTTCGAATAAACAATACAAAGAAGATAAAACAGAAAAAATTAGATTTTGCGATGGAAGAAAAAAATTCCCGACCCTAAATAAAATTCCCGGCTTTTCCCCGGTTTCTCCTGGTTAAATTACATTTCTGCATTTTTCCCCATATTCCGGTCCGCCAGACACCCTGTACATGGCCAAAAACAATTGTTCAACTATCAAGGCTTTCTACTTGAAATAGTACACTTTTGAACAATTTTAATTGTTAACGGTCCGATTTGAGAATTGTTCCATTTTAAACAAATTTAGAATTCTTCATTCTTAAAGTTTTCTGTAGTCAATTTTTATTAACACTTTTCATTTTTGTTATTGAAGCTAGTTTTTTTGACCGGGTTAATTAATTGAGTTAATAAGATTTTAAATTTTTTCGGTATACAGGTCGTATATTTAGAGAAACGAGGAAAAATCTACTTCGGCCTGGGTTCGAGCTAAGACTAACACGCGACTATGAGAAACGAGAAATTATCTATCGAGGCCTCAGTGGCGTAATTGGTTGACGCGCTGACTCATGAAAAGACAAAGCTCGCTGTTTGAACCCTGGCCGACGTAAATTTGTTCTCGTTTTTCTAAAAATGCGAGCAGTATATTGAAAAAAATTAACATCTAATTAATTTACTTTCAATTTTCAAATGTTTAAGGCTTCAAGCTTTTAAAACTGTATTTACAATTTTTTATTTGAAAGTAAACTGAATGATTTCATGCTTGGAAATGATACAAATTGGAATTCTCAAACTCAAAAGAATTTCAAATAAAATTGATTGAAAATGCTATTTTTTTTCGTTTTGTGGCTTTGGGGTCCGTAAATGATGAGGAAGATTTAAATTTCCATCAGAAGTTTCGGCTGCATATATGGGCCCCCTTCAACGATTCATTCATTTTTCTGCGCATCTCGTTGAAAAATCATTGGCCCTCTTGTGGTTCGTTTGAGCCTATTGTTGGACAAGAGGGCTCATACAGGTATATGAAGCCGAAACGTCTGATGGATATTTAAATCTTCTCCATCATTTACGGTACCTAAAGCCACAAAACAAAGAAAAGCTAGCATTATTACTGAGGATTACAAAAAGCCATGAACAATTCATTAAAAATGGCATAATTTCATGTGATATCAAGTTAATGACATTTGACGTCATAGGAAAGGTTTTTCTACTAAGAATTTAAAAAATTCATGGTTAAAAAATAAATTTACTGACATTTCCAAGTTTCTACCGGTCTCATGAAAATTCTCGGCCATTACCCAGTTTCTAGGTGCAGAGGCCACCCTGGTTTTTTCAAGAACAAAGAGTTTTACGGTCATGCGATTTATAAAAAAATTGCTTTCAAAGAACACATACCAATTATTCCAACCAATTCTCGATCGTAGAGGTCAGACAATTGTCCCAGGACTCGCTGGTCCGTGTCTAAACTGGGAGAAAGACTGGAAACCTGTAGCATATCCGGCTCACAAGCTATCAATGCCTCCACCATCTTGTTGTCTACAAGCAAAACACGCATCAATGTCTAATTATTATGTTCATCTCTTGAAAGTTATTTTTCAGGAAACAGCAGTAGCTTTCCATACTTTTCCACTTATCCTCGAAAAATAAATTCAAGAAAAAATTCTAGGTCATATTTTTTGGTAAATCTAGGTTTCAGACGTTTGTGTGAGAAATTATCGTTGAAAAGAATTTAATTCAGAAATTTTTCAGAATGCACAAACAGTAAATTTTATTACAGTTTACAAGATATTTTTATGAGAAAAAGCTGTACACTTGAATAACAACAGTATTCTTTGCAATTTAATATGTATTAAAATTTATGATTAATTGAATTTATTATCATTGCATTTATAACAGAAAATTATAAATATTCCACATATCCTTTGCACGATTTGCCTTACAAATATGTCTTTATTTTTATTTTCTATTAAAAGGAAATAAGCTCTCCTTCCCTCGTTGAACAAACGATCTGTACATTGAGTGAGTTTTCCCTGATTTACAGAATTAATACTTTGTTTACGAAAGCTCACTTACTTATTGCTTCCACTGAGCCTGCCGATGCTACGTTAGCTTGAAACATCAAACAATACGTTTATTTGCGCATTCAACACAGATTTAAGATTAATCATGCTAATGAGACAATCTTTGTGTTCAAAATTATTCAAAAACAAAAGAAATTTCTCATTACTATAACTTCTTTTTCTCATCAAATATTACAATGTTTTGCTACTTTACTAGACCGAAATAGTAGGTCAGATATTAGTGCCTAATTTCAAGGATTAAAACGAAAACAAAAGATTTGAAATTTATTACCTTCTAGAGTCGTTGTTTTTCCTGGAACATATGGGTCAGTAGCTCTTCTATATTTTTGCCTCCCGCCTCGAACTCGATCTAATCTTACACCCTCCTTCAGCATTCCTTGCCTCAAGCACTTTTGAAATCTGCAGGCTTGGCACGCTTTTCTTCTACGTTTGTTGATTTCACACTCGCCATTGGCTGGACATGTGTACTCGATGTTTCCTGTGAAGTTACTAGCTACTTTATCATTATATTCGAGCTCCATCACCAGATAGTACTGAGATTACTTGCGATAGAGCCAATCGTACCGTAGAATCCCTTAAATTAGAACTCGGGGTGGTACCTGACCTACATTTGACTTACTACATTGCCCTGTACAACACAGTTTATGTTAATATTATTCTACAATATATTTTCAATTTAGAAATATCTGTAAAGTAATGAAAAATTTTTCAAATTATAATAATAAGGCATTGCCCCTTTCTACATGCGAAAACAGTAAACGTGAAGGTTTTTATTGTGAATAAAATAGCATAAACTAATCTTTGACGAAATGTCGTTTGTTCTGTTTCTCTAACTAGGCAATCCCAGGGCCGGTCGGCTCTATCAACATTTGCGACGAATCAAACTAATGTAGACTTGGAAGTCGCAGACCGAACTCTCACTATCTTGAGGTGGCAGTTAGTTGTCATTCAATTTAATAGGGGAAGAGATCACGCATATTCATCACAGGTTAGTACCAGTGGCGCAGTCTATTATTGCGGAATGTAGTTACACTCGCCACTTTCTATGAACGCTCTGTAACTCGGCGAGAGATAAAGTGACGATTTATTATAAGAGTGTATTACCCGTTAGCAAGGGCGTTGATGTAAATTCATACCTCGAAGCCAAGGTTAACTAGATTAATTCGCATTAACGACCGGTATCTTTCAAAGAGACTCCTTTAGTGCACTATGGTTCTGTTTAGCATTGAATCCATTGAGCAAAACACTAAATAGCATGTCTCATGACTTCAGAGCACATGATAACGAGGATGGCCATTAACTGACCCATCTTCTGTACATGGATGACCTAAAACTGTACGCTAGTTCAAACCAGAAACTACACCAAGTGATCCATGTCACAAAGCAGTTTTCCAATGACATCCAAATAGAGTTTGTACTAAACAAATGCAGAACAGTGCATTGAATCAGGGGAGAAATAGGGACCACAGATTTAGAGGACGAGAACGAGGATGACATCGAGGCAATGGTTGAGGATGATTCATATAAATATCTGGGTATTCTTGAGTCTAAGGGTATTCGGTATACGATATTAAAGAAAACTCTAAAGACTGCCTGGACTACAAGACTCAAATTGGTTGTAAAGAGTTCTCTCAATGCGGCTAATAAAATCAGGGCTATTAACATCTATGCCGTCCCTATCCTCACGTAATCTTTTGGGCTAATCAAATGGTCGAACACCGACTTTGAAAAGATAAACAGAATCATCTGAGTTGAAATGACCAAGCACCAAATGCATCACAGCAATTCGGCGATTGAAAGGGCAGTTATGTCACGACGAGCACCCCAAAACGTTAGATCATTATGAAGTGAACAAAGAGGCATCCAATATTTGGCTGAAAAAGGGCGACCGGTTTCAGGAAACGGAGGGATTCGTGATAGTGATTTAGGACAGGGTTGTCAACACTAGAAACTATCGCAAGCATGTGTTACATCAAGAAGTGGTTGATAGGTGCTAGTTGTGTGGAGATACCAACGAATCCATCGAGCAAATTATTGATGACTGTCGCGTAATGGCTCAGAGAGAGTATACGCACAGTCATAATGATGTAGCGAGCATTATATATGAACAACTTGCCCTAAACCTAGGACTCTTAACAGAATGGATGCCTTTCTATAGATACATTCCAGTGCCCGTTTTATAAAACGAAGACTATATCTTGTACTGGGATGTTACTATTGAGACGGATCATTTTATCCGAGCCAATCGACCCGAAATTGTCATGCGTGAAAAAAAGGTGGATAAGGCAATATCATCGATATTGCTCGTCCACTAGACCGGAACTTGCAGGCAACCTGTACAACCAAGATCCATAAGTATAGCGAGCTAAGGCATGAAGCAAAGACAATATAAGGAATTTGAAACATGCACCTACGAAGCTCGTTTGAAGAGTAAGGTAAATTTCCCATTAGATGGCCCCAAAACGAACATTGCAGTATATGGCCAAGAAATAGCACTCTTCAAAATAACCTTTACCAAGCTTCAGCTAAAACCGACCCATAGTTTGAGTTTGGCATACATTCAAGTGAGCATGTCAGTAACTTTCGGAAAAATGGAGAAAGAAGAGTTCCGTGCAGTGATAAGACATTTTGATTTAAAAAATTGGACGGCCGCGCAGATCAAAGCCGAGTTATAGGAAGTTCACGGGGAGTCTGCACCTTTGTTGAAAACCATTTATTTTTGGATGAAGGAATTTAAACGCGACAGAACCAAAACCAAAGATGAAGCGCGCTCCAGACGCCTAATTGAGACACCACGTCGGATATGATGGAAAAAATTCATCATATGGTTATGGAAGATCGCCGAATCAAGGTGCGTGAGATTTCTAAGACTGTAAGCCTCTCCAGTGAACAAGTCTATAACATCTTGAATGAAAAACTGGAGGTTGAGAAGGTGTGTGCAATATGGGTGCCGCACGACTTTTCGCGTCGATTCGTGACTGTGAACGAGACCTGGTTCCACCAGACTTAGCTCCGTGCGACTTCTTTCTGTACCCAACTTGAAGACCTGGCTCGGTGGGAAGAGATTCCCGTCCAATGAAGAAATAATAGATGCCGTAAATGCACATTTTGCAGACCTCGAGTGATCTTACTTTTCTGAAGGGATGAAAAAATTTAAATCTCGCTGGAATAAGTGTGTAGCCCTCGACGGAGTCTATGATGAGGAATAAAGGCAAACTTTGTAAAGAAAAAATTTGACTTTCTTTTTCACCATACTCATCGCTTTTCTTACCATACTCATCAAAAGAACCTCATATTCATACTATCGTGATCTCGGCGACAGGCAATGTGCAAGCAAGCAAGACTGAATATCTTGAACATCAAGGAGTCAGTAGGGTACTGACAGCAGCTCAAAAGGCGGTTTTATTAAACACATGTCGCATTGTAAGAAACTTAATAGACCATCAGGAAGTAGGCGACTGAAACTCTATGGAGTAACAGATGGTAGCTCAAAAGAAACATCCAGCGGCGACTAATGTCACCTTCAAAGCTCTCGGCCGTTGCGTACGACAGCGGTAAACGCCAATTTGTTCATCGTCTTTTCAGCGTATACTTTTTTCTCCGCCATTCAAATTTCTTTATACTTCTTTTAGTCTCTTCAACTTCAGTCATGGATTCTGTAGAGTATTTCATTTGCAATCTCTTAGGCTCTCATGAAGGTTATTTTTATGCTTAATACATTCGACATCAAACCACGGTTCATTTTTATTTATTTTATTTGAATAAATGGATTCAACCAATTCTAATTTTTCTGCAGTATTATGTATGGTTTTTAAAAAGTTGTTAACAATTATGTCGACATCTTCGTTCAAATTATCTTCAAAGGTCGGTTCATTCAGTTCTTTCAATTATGAGCTCGGCTCCTGCTTCCATATAAGTCTCCTACAGCACGGTTTGTTTCGTCTTATAGTGTTTGTTTAACATAGAATTACCACTGGTACATAGTCTAGCCTGGGAGGAATGTGGCTTACACAGAAATCGGAAATTGAGCTCAAATTGTACAGATTACTCCAGATATAATCTATGACAGATCCTTTTCTACTAATAATATATGTGTACTTTGCAGAGTAATCATTGATTGCTCTGCCATTTAAAAGGATGAAAGCGTTATTTTCCATAAGTTCTATTAATAATTTAACTCTTATTGCAGATGTTATCGAATGATTCCCTATCCTTAGGTAAAGTGTTGTTACTGAGATCTATTTCTTCGCTAATTTCATTCAAGTTTACATCTCTGGAATAAAAATCTAGAATTATTATCGAGAGATTAGGCCACTCTGCTTCTAAACTATCTATTGCCTAACAAAGCTCTGTCGCAAGTTTGTTGAAATTTGATTCTGGACCAATATATACTGATTCAATTATATAATTACTATGCTTATCTGACAATCTAATAAAAATAAAATCCATATGCACAGACAAAACGGAATATTTATAGCTGTAATCGTTGATATAGATCGTCAAACCGCCTTTAGTTCGACCCATATCTTTTGCTCGCGTTGCAGGGCTAGAGGTTATCTTTAAGTGGTCCATACCGGCTGGCAATGCAGGTGATTCTTTGGTGCACCATGTTTCTTAGAGGCATAAAATGTTGTCAGGGTTCAAAAATGGCTCGATGTCGTCTAAATTTTTGTGTCTATGGATTTTCCGAAAATAAATCTCTATTTGCAGAAGGGGCTTCTTCTTGATGTTTGAGAATTTTGCGTTTTGTTCCCTGGGTTTTTTGCGTTTTTTCAGAGGATAAATATTGAATAATTTGATTGTTCTTCAGGAGCGTTTTAGGTTTCTCTTCTTGAGCAGGTGAACGATTAGGGGAGCATTTTCTTTTCCTTTGCTGGCACTGCTTGCACACACGGAAAAATTAAGTTATCGAAATTTTCGTTGACTGTCAACCACTTTTGGATAGGATGGAAAGTTCGTGAAATTTTTATCAACTATTTATAAAATCTTGTGCACTGTTCATTGAATTTTCTTGAACTTTGCCAAAGAGATGCACAAGTCAGTCAAAGTTCAAGAAAATTTAATAAACTTCCTTTCGAAGTTTGGATTTAGAATCCTTTAAAAGTTGCACGTCACTTCCACACTTGTTTTGATTTGCCATAGTTATTGCATTAGCTGCTGATTCGTAACCAAGGATATTGCACAGTTTAAAGTTTACCATACGAATACAGTTCACAAAACCCACCGAGCACAGCACAAGACGTCCAACCTTGGTCGCGGCTAGCGAGAAATTCATAATATGTAACTCATAAAATGTTCAAAGTGTATCTAAAGACAAATATATTTGGAAATGACAATACTTACAGTGTGATTTTATAATAAATTTATTGCAATTTTACCTTATAATACGGTGCTTGCAATTTTACATTACAATTTGTATTGTAAAGTACTGTAAAATTATAAACATTTTCAACAGTGTAGAAATCAGTGATGTAGAATCGGACGCATTTTATTAATTTCTTTAGACGCAATGCCAGGTAATGACGAAACAGATAATATAGTGTCGAACAATTTTTCCAATTAGGAATACTTGTTGTATTGGTAAATGTTAAATTGTTATGTGGAATGTAAAAATATTGTCTGCGTAACGAGATTGTACTTTAACTTTTCTCTCCTCAAACGGGAAATTCTATTGAATTGCGAGGAGCACTCGGTATGGCTATCCTGGGTTACAAATCCAATCTCTAAGGAGATATTAGGAATTGCTACTCGTAATTATCATCATTATGACTCGCGAATCCAAGTGGTGATTCCGCTCGGCAGAATCACCTTTTCCCTATTTGAAGCTACTAAAAGAAACATCATACAAATCTCCTAACGAGATATATTTACTTGAATTTCCACAATTTATTATTTGCTAAATTGTGAATTTCCCCAGAAAAAAACTCAAAATACGGTAGAGAAGAATTATTCCCTTTTGGAATACAGTACTCTAATTATTTTTACATACAATAGAATTTACTGTATTCGTGAAATAAATAATAAAAAACGATTTCACTCAACGAGCATTGCTCTTCTTGAGTATGAACAGAAAATCATCAAAAAGAAATATCGGAATTTATT
>JAUMHM010000071.1:19594857-19609036 GCA_032362435.1 Melikaiella ostensackeni | reverse complement strand
CGAGACGTCCAGAAAGAAATAGAAAACATTATTCGGAACGAGTTAACTAACGGGACATTCGGAAATGTTCGGAAATCTAAGGAAAGTGGGACATTCGGAAAGACTCGGAAATCTTCGGTAAGTGCACCCTGCACTTCGTGTAGATTCTCTCTCGTTCCGGGAGAGCTGCTCTCCCAGAGACGTGTGGCCGCAGCACTCGCGGCGTTTCCCAAGATAAGAAAAAAATGCCAGCCAACTTTGGGATGAATGCTCACCCAAAATCGTGTTGCCGCCGCACGAAATTCGAGGTGCACTGCAATACTAGGGCTAGGGCGGCCGCCATGCTAAATTTCTTTCCGTGTGGGACAGTTATCGACGTTTGAAAAGAACTCGGAAGCAAAGTTCACATATATTCCCCCCTGAGTTCCGGAATACATATTTTATAATGTTTGAAGTATTAAAGAAAAATTGATGATGCTTTGGTTTCAAAATTTTTTCGATTTATAATTTTGCTTATAACGTTTATGACGGCCTTTCGATTAAAGTTGGTTTAGTCACATCGTACGATTCTTCTTGCCGTCCATGATTAATTGAAAATAATTGACGTATATTATTTTTGATGAATAATTAATAAAAATGAATGAAAAAAAAATGAAATTAATATTTTTAAAACAATATATCATCGAACAAAGTTCTTATTTTACGTATCAAAGTGTCTCAGCGACCCGAAATTCGGGACGACTAGTAAATCTTGCGCTTTTGGCTAGTCGTCCCGAATTTCGGGATAACTAGCATTTTTCATACATTCTTTGAATTCAGCTGCATTTTATTGAAGGAAAAAGTGAAATATACATAAAACAAGAATTACTTTTAGCCGAATCACTGCCGACTTTAATTTTCTTTATACTGTAATTCGCCGTGGTCCAGTGGTTACAGCGACTTACTAGTACCGCTGCCGTCCTGCGTTAGCGTAGTCGTGCTTTTTTTATTTTCCTCATTTTTTAACAAATTCGATGCAAATTTTGAAAAATGATGAAAGTATCATTAAAAAATATTCTAAAAGTAGCTCAAAAATCACCCCTATGACTGGTCACAGAAATAATGTAGGTCACATCCTTACCCCTTTCCAACGTCTTGTGGGGCGGAAGAGCACCCCTGTGATTGTTCACAAAAATAATGTAGGTCACATCCCTACTCCTTTCCAACGTCATGTGGGGGCGGGAGGGCTCCACTGCGACTGGTCAGAAAAATAATTTAGTTCACTTACCCCCCTTATAATGTCTCGTGGGGGGGCGGAAAATCACCCCTGTGACTAATCACAAAAATAATGTAGCTTCCATCCCTACCCCTTCACAAGGTCTCGTGGGGGGGGGCTCCCCTGTCACTGGACACAGCAATAATGTTTGAAATATGAGTATGCATTTGAATCGTTTTTCTCGTTACAAATACCCTATCGGAATGAACATTAAGAAAAAGAGAAATGATTCGATTGAAAGTAATTCCTATTTTATGTATATTTCATTATTTAGTATTTCTTTTAAAAATCTGCATCTGAACATAAAGGATTAAGGAAATTATATATTAGAAGAAATGAGATTATAAAAGCGCATTTTTTCGGGAAAACTAGGCAAATGTGGGGGAAAATTTGCCAAGTGTCCCCGCCTAAAATTTTATTGCTTCCTATCTTATTCAAACCCTGCCAGACTATAGTGCTAGTGGACCTCTTTCAATTCTCTAAAGGAGGCGCACCTAGTACAACGTGAAAAATATCCTAAAACGAATATGGGATGAAAGGTATTGGTGGAGTTATATGAAGTGGTACGAGCGCGTGTGCCCCGCGCCAGCTAGTCACAACGCAACTAGGCGTGCTATAGTGTCTCAGTGGTTCTAATACTTGATGGAAATAATTTTTCTGTTTACGTATAACAAATATTTTATTTCATTCTTACTTTTATGTAGCTGAGAAACAGTTTAGATATTTTCTAAATTATATTTTCAATACGGTTTCATTGTGGGAAAACGGTAGTTAATAATAAAATAAGAAACGTTTTTGGTGGACGGTTCTTTTTGCCTGTTACATTTCGAGATAGTTCGTGAAGAGTCCCCTTGCCTCTCACATTTTGGGGAGCTTTTTGGTGTGAGTCCCCTAGCCTCTTACGTTTTGGGGAGTTTTTTGGGTGTTAATCTCTTCGCCTCTAACAATTTAGGGTGCTTTTTGATGTGAATCTCCTTGCCTATCACATTTCGGGGTGCTTTTTCTATGTGAGACCCCTTGCTTTTCACGGTTTGGGGTGCTTTTTGGTGTGAGTCCCCCTGCCTCTCACGTTTTGGGGAGTTTTTTTGGTGATAATCTCTTCGCCTCTAACAATTTGGAGTGTTTTTTGATGTGAGTCCCCTTGCCTCTGATAGTGTTACTTAAAAAATTATACTTCATTCAATTTAACGTTCACTTTGCTCTTCTCTTCGCGATCTTTTTGCGATCTTTCTCATCGGAAAAATTTCATACTGTGGACATGACGAATACTTCTTCAAAATCAGAGTCGATTCTGAAGAGGGTAAAAAAGAATGACATTTCTGTGAGCCCGGCACAGTTTTTGAAGAATCAAATCGAGTTTTGAGGTTTTCAACAATACGGGCATGAGAGGCAAGAAGACTGACATAGAAAAACCACCCCAAAATGTGAAAGAAAAGGAGACTCACATCAAAAAGCACCCCAAATTATTAGAGGCGAAGATATTAACGCCAAAAAAACTCCCCAAGACGTGCGAGGCAAGGGGACTTACACCAAAAAGCACCCCAAAAAGGTGAGAGGCAAGGGGACTCTTCAGAAACCATCACGAAATGTAACAGGCGAGAAAAACGGCCCACCAAAATCGATTCTTATTTTATTATTAACTACCGTTTTCCCACAATGGAACTGTATTGAAAATATAATTTGGAAAATATCTCAACCTTCTCTCAGCTACACAAAAGTGATAATGAGATTAAATATTTGTTACACGTAAGCAGAAAAATCATTTTTATCAAGTATTAGAACCACTGAGACACTATAGCACGCCTAGTTGCGCTGTGGATAGAAGGCGCGGGGCACCCGCGCTCGTACGACCTCATATAACTCCACCAATTCTTTCCATCCCATATTCGTTTTGGGATACTTTTCACGAGAAAAAATCGAGCTTTCTTTCTAGCCTAATTAGAAGAAAATCAAAAATGTCGCATTTGGAGGAAAACTCAAAAACGCTTTTAAGAATGAAAAATCAAGGTGAAATAATTTTTTTTCCTATAGTGATTATTTTTATTGTAAACCATGTTAAATGAACTTTCGAATATCCTGATAAAAAAGTTGCACTGGATAACTGTGTTAGGAGTTATGTACAATTGAAAGTTAGCGGTCGGGGTGAATCATCGAAAATTTGGGCCCCTGTATCCTGACAACCCGATGTACAAGGGGCGCATCCTTTACAGAATTTGAA
Organism: Melikaiella ostensackeni; assembly: GCA_032362435.1. Classification (NCBI taxonomy): domain Eukaryota; kingdom Metazoa; phylum Arthropoda; class Insecta; order Hymenoptera; family Cynipidae; genus Melikaiella; species Melikaiella ostensackeni. The sequence goes on along the minus strand of JAUMHM010000071.1, from coordinate 19,605,584 downwards.
GAGGTCCACTAGCACTACAATCTGGTAGGGTTTGGATAAGATAGGAAACAAAAAAATTTAAGACTGGACACTTGGCAAATTTTACCCCAAATGTGTAAAAAATTCTCGTCATCCCGAAATTCTGGATGACTAGCCAAAAGCGCAAAATTGCTAATAGCCCCGAATTTCGGGACGACTGGACGCAGCCTTTGCGTATATTGTCCATTGGAAATTGTTTCCTTCATCTTCATGAGTCTTTCAAAATCCAATTTCATGTTAAAATTAATTAATCTATAGCAGGAAAAAAAAGAATATTTTGCAATTCATCAACTTTCTTGAAACTAATTCTTACAATCACCATAATATTTTTTAAAACGTTGGTAAGTAATAAGAGTTCTCGATACTATCTGGAAGCGCTGCCAAAAATTATAAATTATGCGAATAAAAAAAAATGTCCTTTACCTTGTATCGTTCTTTTAAAGAAAGCCTTACACGCTTCACAAGATGCAACGCCATAATGAAACCCACTTGCAACGTCGCCACAGACAAGACAAAGCCTCCTAGGCATCATGTCTTCCTCTTTAACGCCATCCTAGATGCATAAAAAAATAAAAATTAGAATCTGGTTCTAATCATTTTCAAACTAAATATTCTATATACTAGAGTTCTTTTAGGGAGAGTTATGTCGCGTTACCCGTTTCACTGGCCGCCGCGAAACCGGAATCGGAAATAGGTAGTGACGCGCAAAATATTCAAAGTATTCTAGATGTCACACTCGGCAAAAAATTAAGAAGAGGTAATGTAACCACATGTGTCATATGTGTTAGTATGGTGTTCGTTGTAAAACTAAACTTTTTCAATGAAAAAACAATGGTGTCGTGTTGCATTTTATACTGCCGTAATAATTCTCGGAAATTCAATTTTTTCATGAATGCAGGTACATTTTGACTGTAACATGTGGGAAACTGTAAATAATGAAAGAAGACTAAAAAAAGATGCTATTCCAACGTTATTTTCCAGTCCACCATTCAGGAAAACAAATAGTAGCACCATTTTTGTGAGATCAGAGAGAAGAGTATGTGTAGCAATATTTGTCAAAAATGAATTAAGTGTGTTTTAATCAATTTATTTCAACGATCATTTTTAAATTATAGAAGACTTTTTATAACCATGATTATGATAAAATACATGTATAAGTTCATTAATTCTTGTTTATATTAAATTTTGCGTTTATATGCACGATCAAAATGTGTCCAATTATATTTAAAAATATTAGAGAGATAATGCTTTTACAACACACTACACCTCGTATAGTAAAAAGAACAATGGAAAATATAATAAAATACTTACGGCTCACACGTGGGCGTCTGCATGAAAAAGGCCCTTATGGAGGGTTCTAGGTTAGGAGATATTCGCGATTTTCTAAGTCAGGGTCAAAATTCTTATTTTCGGGTTTGAGTGGGGGATGATACTAGGACATTGCTGAATCTATTGATACTATACTCATGCCCCAAAAGCAACCGGAAGTGGGTATATTTTATGTTCGAAGAAAAAGTATAACACGTGCGCTAATGACACTCGCCAACTTCAGGTGCATTTTCCGGAGTTCTAACTTCCAAAATGCCCCGGCTACTCGCTTTTCAACCTAAAGCGTTCATCTTGCACTTGAAATGCCGGAAATTTATCCGGCTATATGATCCTAATTGTAACTCCATACCGACCATAAGGGCACTTTTCATGCGGATGCCCACATATTATGAATGATTAACAATCGAACTTCAATAATAAAATAACATCAAATATTATTTTTAAATTAATGACATCACAAAGTCGACGGTGCCGAGCCGGCCACGTTTAAGGTATCATGGGCGCAAATACAGTTTTCTTACTGATTTTCTGAAACTTCGTCTATAGATTAATTAGAGTCTCATGTACCTATACATTTTTGCAATAAGAAAAAAACTGACTTCCAATTTGAGAATGAGAAGTGTGAAAAATATTTAAAATTTCCAAAACTGCAAATGATGGGTGGTAGGAACCTGACAGAAAAGTCGAAACTTGAAACGGCCTAGGGCAGAAAAGTCCTTTCGGGAAGACAAAGTGAGGGGATTTTTTTAAATGTGTGAATATTTGATCCTTACACATCGGAGTTAAAGTTTCCATATTTGACCATTTTTCTATGGGCCAAAAAATTATGGCGAATTTTTTGTAAGTACCGTTTTCATTAGTAAACAATAATGTAAAATAGGGAGACATCGTGGCTCAGATGATATCGTGATTAGGCTATGTTTCAACACGGAAGCCTTGGCAGCCACCGCTGGCGCGGGTTCGATTCCCAAAACAAGAAGCGAGGCTGGACGCGTTTGCAGAAAGTTTCGCTTCTCTCTCTTGGCTTACTGTCTTGCAGATAGCCTACAGTTATAATCAAGCCAATAGTACAATCGTTAATCACATTGGCAGTCGATGCATCTATAAACCTTCAACTAATAAAAAGAAATCAAGCTAATGAGGTTGATAAGCGCCCTCAAGGAATGGTCTCATAGGCTTCAGGATTCAAGACTTTCAATCATGCCAAACCGTAAAAAACCAAATTTCCTCATTTTCTTATTTTTCAACCGCTGATATAAAAAAAGAGAATATACCATAGCAAATATTATTTTTCAGCGAAATTCTACATGCTGAGAGCTTCAATTTCAGCCGTCCTCGAGGAAAATCGGACTAAAAACAAGGCTTCCCGTATAGGGGTCTGAAAGGCCAAATATGCTACGTTTTCTTATTTTTACCACTGACATGAAGAAAGAAGAATATATCATAAGAAATTTTATTCTTTATCGCAATTCTACATGCCAAGAACTTCAATTTGAGCCATCCCCGAGGAAAATTGGACTAAAAAAAAAGCTTCAATCATAGGGGTCTAAAAAACCAAACTGCCTCATCTTCTTATTTTTCTTATTTTTTAACCACTGATGTAAAAAAGGAAAACATAGCACAGCAAATAATATTTTTTTATCGCAATTCCACATGCCCAGAGCTTCGAATTAAGCCATCCCCGAGGAAAATCGGACTAAAATTAAACTTACAGCATGAGGTCTAAAAAGCTAAATTTCCAAATGTCTTCATTTTTCTTAGTTTTTAATCACTGATCAAAAAAAACCATAAGAGATATGCTGATGAAAATAGTTTTCGCCGAATACACTACAGTTGTTTAACATTCATGACGAATTTCAACCCTCTAGCTGTAGCACAAATAATTGTAGGAGCTAAGGAGTCGTAAACGACAGACGGACGGACGACATCCGACCGTCCTTCCAAAGGTTTCCGGCGTAGCCTACGAAATTCTAAAAATAATATAAAATTAGAAAGTGAAGAAAGAATTAGTGCAAAAAGTAATTAATTTTTCAAACATGCGCGAAAAAAACTTTTTTTTGGAATTGGTTAATTGCACATTAAAAAAAAAATGAACGCCTGCAAGGCCGTAGCCAGAAAATGTTTTCGGGGGAGATTTGCAATAGACATTTTTGGGGGGGGGGGATTCCAGCGACACACTAGATACAAGTAGTAAAGTATACGTATATTATTTATGTATTTAAAGAATTTCGAGAAGGGGGTAAACCCTATTGACCCCCCCCCCAATCCCGAAAATAGCCGCTTTTGAAAATTTTTTGATTGAAAAAAATAATAATAAAAATCTGAATTTTGTTTTAAATATTTTTTCTGGTACCCGGGTTATAAATTTTCCATCTCATCTCTATTAAATATTTTTTCCTATTGAATAGAGAAGGTCGTACAATTTTGGCAATCTTTACAAAGAATGTTGAGGGGCACAATTATGATCGTATATCTCTCTGTTCCTAAGAAATCGTAGAGAGGAGACCGGGGCAAAAGAAGCATAGTTATAATTTTCAGTGAAATATGTGCAATCTATCTACTAAAAACTTTCCTTATAAATGTTATTTTTTTAAAATTTTAAGTGACTGAATCAGAATTTTTAAGATGCATTTTTCAATAAATGTCTTTATTAAAACGTGCCGTTGAATTAAAATTTATTGGAAATTTTTCATTTACAATATATTTCTACAATTTGTTAAAAATAATTCATAAACTGTTTTTCTTAATTTCACACCTGAAGACCCATAGTTTTGCACTGGATAAAAATGGGAATTTTTTATGCAAAATTTAAAGAAATAATTTTAAATATAAGTTTTAGAAACTTTCTGCAACTCATTAGTGTCAGTGAAAATGATAATATTGCCTTAAATATGCTGAAAAAACAACTCCAAAAATAAAATTCATAAATAAAACTAATTGCAGCTGCTCTCAAGCTAGAATTTCTTTGTAAAACAGATTTTACAGCAGCAGGCATAGACTTTCCTGACGACGAATGTCAGTTTTTCTTCTGAAAAATCTCAGTATTGTAATTCTACTTTTAATCTTTACCTATTTTCGAACATTGCACTCGAAACGACTCAAACCTGGGGAATAAAAACTTTTTGGCCACATTCATAAAAAGGTTAGGAACGCTCAGTGACAAGCAGGACACGAGCGTCTAATCTCGCCCCATAATCCTGGCTCTTTATGCCCCAAATCACAATTATTATTGAGACTACAATGTTGCCTATTTTTATTAATTAATTGTGTATGAATGCGTTATTACATTAAAGTTCGATAAATAAATTTTACGACAAACCTCAGATTAGAAATATTATCTGTTATTTTCAATCATTTATTTCAGTTTTAAAATAACACAGATCAATTATATTGAGGTGTTGAAATTTCATTTGTTTTAATTCCTAATTAATTTACTTTATTTTTTTTTGCGAGAAATTCAATATCATTATTTCTGTTATCCCTGGAAAAAACATCAACAAAAACCAGATATTTTGAGAGAAAATTCGGTGTCTCATTTGATCCCGTATACTCATTTCGTCCCGGTTCCCTCTACTTTTTATGATTTTCACTTAATTTGTTCATCTGCTTCAACTTTTGTAATCTTTTACTTTTCTTTATGTTAAAATAAACTATCTCTATCTGAAACACTCACTGTTTCTTTCCAATACTACTACTGGTCTCTCATTCACACATTTCCAAACTACCAGCGCCCTCAACTGGGACGTCGTGACAGCTTCAGAAAAAACCGAAGCCCAGAATCCATTGGCCAAAAGGGATGTTGTTGCAACTCCTGCGAAAGCAAGGACCCAATAACAATTGATAGTGTTGTCATGGAACAGGCGCAAAAATACCAGCGCAACCTGCACATGGCATAAAATAATTATAAACAAGCCACTCCCTCGGTACACAATGATTACTTACTTGAGATTCTCCGAACATACACGATCTGCCAAACGTGATTCAATTTCTGAGTTAAGCAATGTTCCTCTGGGGTAGAAGACTCAAATACGCTGAAGATCTCCAGGCTCTTTCGCTCTGCGACCGGTATTTTCCATGATGACGCCAGCTCGAGGGAAAAACTGCAGAAGTTTATCAACATGATCCTGCAGTTTTCAAATGACATCCATATGGAATTTGGGCTAGACAAGTGCAGAGAACTGCATTTAGAATGAGGAGTGTTGAACGCGGTGTTAGACCTTGACAATCAGGCGTTCATTGAAACAATAACGAAAATGAATCGTATAAATTTCTAGGCATCCTAAACTTGATAGGACCTTGTCACAATGCTGTTAGGGAAGGACTTGCAGCCGCCTTTTGTCAAGCGCCTGAAAGCCATGTTGGAAATGAGCCTCAATTCGGCCAATAGGATCAAATCCGTTAACACCTACGCGATCCTGCTCCTTACCTACTATTTGGATCTCATCAAATGGTCTAACACCGACCTGGATAGTTTAAGTAGAACCATCCGCTTACAGATGACGTAACACCGAATGCAGCACATATTTCAGTAACAAGCGGTACAATCCACCTTACAATACTATCTGTGAAGAAGATACGGATGACACACCTCTGATTTTCACGTATCCGAGAAATGTGAATATCCATGCTCTCTCACTTGAGCAAACTGCACAGGAATGGAGATAGAAATCATTACACGGATAGCATCCCAGTGTTCAAAATCAACCCGACGTGGATGCAGAGGCATCCAACCTGTGGCTACGGAAAGTCGAACTCTTTCCTAAAACAAAAGGAGATACAGAACAAGATAATCAGCACCAGGAATTACCAAAAGCATATACTCCACTTACATGTGAGGGATCAGTGCCAGTCGTGTGGCGATCCCAATGAATCCATCGTACACATGTCTGCAGAAACTTAGCTCATATTGAGTAAACTCACAGACACAATGATGTTGCAGGAAGCATACACCAGCAGATTGCCTTGAACCTGAATCTGACAATCCTGAATCGGACTATCCTTACGGACCACACTATTGTTCATAACAGGCCGGATATCGTGGTACTTGATAAGCGGTCACAACTCGTCAAAATCATTGACGTGACATTTTCTCTCGACAGAAATATTCAAAAGAGCTATGCGACTAAGATCCAGAAGTATAGCCCACTAAGGCAAGAAATCATGAGGGTGTGGCAATTTAAGAAGGTTACAATTCATCCTCTCGTGATATCAGACACAGGAAACGTCCACGCAAGGAGGAGGAATTATCTACTGTACTGTCTCTCTTCTATTCATTTTATTGCCTTACTGACCACTGCACTTTACTTTGTCCGTACAGTGGCCTCAATACTAGATCTTTTCAGATGACCCGCGATAAATGAAAATTTTTCTTCACCATAATAATAATAAATATTAAATTTATGTTCCCTTGTACCTTCACCCTATCCTCACCCTATCTTCTCTTCAATTTATCGATGAAGAAAATTTCAATTTAGTGCAAACCCGCTAATAGACGAACCCGCTAGGAGCCGAGCCTCCTCTACTCGTCCTAACCTGCGAATAGCCGAACTTCGTGAGATGCGAGCAGCGATAGGCAGTGCCCCACCACTATATACGCTATATACGTCCATGAAATCTTGCGCGTGCAGCCTGAACCGCGTCACTTGTGAAATTAAGCTATTAACAGGTCTTCAGATTTCACCAATTCGGCTATTAGCGAGTGCTCCCTACATCTCGACCATTTAAACAAGATTAGAAAATATTTTGAATTGTACTACCTTTATATACTATTCCCAATGAGTTCTCATGCAAAAAAAATTGGTTTCTCGCTCCACCCTAGTAGATACCTACGGTACTCATACTGGCGCAGTAGGTACTCGAAGTAATTCAACTTGCGCAGTAATTGCCGAAGCTACAGCTATCCATCATTAGATAGCGTATCACGTGCATATCAGGTATCAATGGTTCATAAATCTTCGCAGTGCTCGCAGGGCTAAGCACCGTAGGCATCTACTGCGCATGATCACATTGGGTACTTACTACGCGATTCTAAGTACTGTGGATATCTACTGCACACATATAAGTACCTTTGGAACCTCTTGCGCAGTTGTAAATACCTGTAGATATCTACTCCGCAGACATAAGTATCTTAGGTATCTAGTGTGCAAGTATAGGTACAGTCGATATTTACTACGCAGGTATAAGTGCTGTGAATATCTACTGCGCAGAGCTAAGTCTGGACAACGTGGATCGAGCTGTGAATGGTGTTCTAAAACCACCAATGTCCCGCGGAAACCGCAATCACGGATCGGCTGAAATTTTAACTACCGCCTGGAACGTGTCACTTCCACATCCGATACGATGGAAAAAACTGGTGGCCTACGCATTTATAATCTAAAATGTAAACCTCCCGCCTCAAATTTACGTAACTTTCTGGTAACTTCTACATCCGAACCAACGGAAAATTCCAGATAGAAGTGAACAGAAGGCAGTGACAGACATTTTGGCCGAGATTTTTCCACAATACTCTATGCGACAGATCATACATGAGATTTAGTTGTAACAGATAAGTAGCGTTAGCCGTAGATTAGGCAGTTCAAATCCCACAGAGTAACCGATTTTTAGTAATACTTGCGTGTTGTTGTATGTTGTTATGTGTTGTATATACGTGCGATTATATGTGCAGTGATTATGTGTGTTGTGATAAAGTGTATAAATAATTATAAATTAGGTATATTACAATAATAAGAACGTTACTCTGGAACTAATTCTACACAATTTGTTTTGCATGCTGAAAATATTAACAGAAACTAATTCAGCGACTGGTGGTAACTCCAGGTAGAACCAAACAGACACTGAGCGCCTGTTGGAATCTGTTTGGAATTTCCATAACAGGTACGAGAAACTTTTAGTATCCAATTCTTCGCCGATTAGCAATTCCAGGTTAAACCGAGTGGAAAAATAGAAGTTCATGTGGTTCAAACTTTGATTCAAGTGACAAAACCCTTAGTACTTCTCACAGACTTTTTTGATATCTGGTTCAATGAAGTCTTTTTTATAGGGATATGTTATGTTTATATGGATCCATAATTTACGTTTTACGAGACAATGATAATTTAAAAATCAATAGAAATGAGCCAAAACTTACATTGAATAAAAAAAATTATATACTCGTACGGTCAAGTCAAAGAAAATTCTATTGACAATAAAACATTCTCTAATATTGTAAATTTGATCCTAATACTGTAAAGAATTTCTATATATTTCATTAACTTTCATTCCAATTTTTCGAAGCGAACACAGTTTATGAAAAAAAGTTATAGCTACGATAATTATTATATACTCGTTCGTTTTTATTTCCTTTATAATGATTCATACTTATATAACACTATTACAAAATTTCTTCAAATTTGCATGTTTTTATAACACAGGACTATCAAAAAAGTATTTATATGCTACTGCCTGATGTTAAAAATTATATTATTTTGGCAATTAGAAGAAAGAGCTCGAATATGGTACTGGCAGTTTTCTGAAAAACTACAATGTTTAGTCTGTTAGTGATAGTAGCAACTTAATGCTTTTGACGGGACTAGAAAATAGTGTCAGTTTCGTTTCTTTATGTGCGTTTGTTAAGGCGTGAGCCAAAAAAATATAAAAGTGGATACCCGCGAGTTCTTCTCAGGGTAGTATTTAATGTCTATAGGGTTGATGGAATAATATTACATGGGACATAGGCATATAAAAATTTGCACCTGCGAATCACACCCAACTACAACCACGAAAATGTTATACTGAAAACATATTTTTCTACCCGTATTGGATATCTCGGTCAATTATTGACAGAATAATATACTTGACATTCATGTTTTATACTAACACTGGTCACTGGTCTCGTGATATATGTGACATACGTCTAAATGTCTCTGAAGTACTATAGCTAGATATGAAAGGGCACAAAAACAACCACGTTTTATCCAGCAGGTTTTTAGGAAACACGCACGGTTGGTCACGGTAGGGTTTGTACTTCTTGGCTTTTTCAGTTTCCACTTACATAAGTGATATCCTCACAATCATTTCGAGCCCAAAAAGAAAAAATCGCTTGGGCCGTTTTTGAAAAAGCTTATTTTTTATATTTTCAAAGAGGTTATTCAACATTTTTTCATTTAATTAAGCTGAAACTAGAGTTTTATTAGCATAAAATATTCAGTTTAGCGTTCAGAAGAAGAACCTAGGTGTTAAATATCTTACGAGAATTAAAACTGGTCAATATTTCTGAAAAATGGTGAAAAAGAGGATAAAAATTAGAGATAGGACACTCAATTTTTTAGTTTTGCAGTCAATTTTATACACTTTAATTTTCTTACAGATACTCAAGACTTCCGATGGACTGGAACGGAGTAATATCCAAAAAACTAAGTGCCTCGAGCTTGGGCTTAATCACAAACCGTTATGATTCATAAACAGGGAGAAGAAGATGATACGAACAACTATAGATGTATGGCCCTAACTAATTCCATATCTAAACTCTTCAAATAAATTCGCAACAATAGATTAAAAACATGGATAAACGAGATAAATGATATTCCGGAGTTTCAATCAGGCTTTCGCGATTACGGCTAAAGCTCTGTGCGAAATAAGAGTTTAGTAGAAAATTTATAAATATCTCTAAGAACATGTATGAGAAGTCGATCATTTTCATACGCGCAACCTCTAGTATTACTCCTACGGTAGAAGTAACAGCAGGGGTTTTGCAGGGCGAAGTTTTAAGCCCCACAACATTTTCGATTTTCACGATCGAGTTAGGTTGCAAAGCAGCTCTAATCTGTATCTCGGACCTTCAAGTGCCTATTCTATTAACATCATTCGTCCGAGCTGTGTACTTTGTTGGCAACTTAATAAACATCTATTTTCATTATTTTGCGTTTTTAAAACTTTTTTCTCGGGTGAACCCGGTGTTTCATCTTCAGCCACGGACTCAGTCAAGTGCCTGATGAGCTAAAGCTATAATGAATTTAATACATATTTGGAATTTCTTGCGACGATGTTGCAGTAGGCGCGAAATTAGGTGTAGGGTATAGTTTGAAGTTCGTCGTTCACCTCTGTTGTCCTTACGCAGTGGCCGAGAACATTAAATGTGACATCAATCACCTCTGGATGCTTTTCTAGAGCTACCACCTTATTATTATTACTATTACTATTGCTGTTTTCAATTATTATTATTATTATTATTATTATTATATCTCAGACTTAAGATGGTTACAGTTTTCAGTCGCCTACTTCCTGATGATCTAGGAAGTTTCTTACAATGCGACAGGTGTTTAATAGAACCGCTTTTTGAGCTGCTGCTAGTACCCTACTGACTCCTAGATGTTCGAGATGTTCAGTGCATCTTGCGTGAACAT
>JAUMHM010000071.1:19560692-19588497 GCA_032362435.1 Melikaiella ostensackeni | reverse complement strand
CACTTGGGTTGATTGCTAGAGAGATTGATCAAGCGACTAGTGTCGGAGCGACGTTGTGAGATTGATCTAAAACCTTTCTTTTTCTTCTCCTTCCAATCATCCCGTACCCATATTGACCATACAAGTTCTCTCATCCCCAATAGTGAAACGAGACCAGAACCGAACGAGCTACGCTTACCCTGAGAGGGATTTGGCTGAATGGTATGATAATAATAAAATTAAATGATATTTATTCCTAGCTATAGGCTCTAAAAATTTATTCAGACACCTTGGAACTTCTTACGGATAAGAGAACATTAGAAAAAAATAAATCGCTATAAACGAAATTGACAAGCCCCACGCATCAAAAACGTAAAGAATGCCAGTGTTTTACATTTCATTTTCAGTTTTCTCGAACTACGTTTTTCAAACTAGTTTTACAAAATCTTCTGAGAGTCTTGGAACTTCTAGTTACGAAAATACTGAAAAAAAGGTATAAAGTTGAAGGATGGAAAATAGATAAATAGCAGAAATTAAAAATGCTTAGTTTTGGGTTTATCTATTTTTTATTTTTTCAACTGCTTAACTTACTTTCTGGTATTTTCTTGGATCATTCTGAAATTCCGAGACACTTGAAAATGGGTTTTATTGTGCAATATACATATACCTATCTGTGTACATTATTATAACCCTATTTTTTAGAAACATAACAAAGTGTTACGAAATTTATTTATATACGAAAGAGAGTTTTGAATGAAATTTGTACGGGAATTTTCAAAAAGCACACGGGAATTGTATGGGAAATGTACGGAAATTTTATCGTAGGTCTCCGCTGGACACCCTGAAATTTGAGAAATGGAATTTAAAAAGTTCATCGCACTTACTTTATAGTATATTTAGTATAGCAACGTAAAATCAATGTGACTTTCAGATGAATGTGAAAGAAAATTAATGCAAATTAAGGACAACTGCATACTCCGTTGTTTGAAGACTATAAAAAGCTTATTCACAAATAAAAAAGCAAGCTCTGCAATAGAAAACTAATGAAATGTGGTTCAAGTTGAAATGTCAGGGACAAGAAAAAGATTAAGAGTTTCTCAAACTTGTTGATAAAATTAATTCTATTCAAAAGTTAGCTACATCCAAAAATGAAAATTCGATTTTGCTTAAATTTGTGACTAGTGAAAGTAGCAATGTGGATAAAACTAAAGCTACTCAAGAAAATGGACTTGTTACTTGCGCTACAGATAAAAATTTCGATAAGTGAAATCCGGAAAATTCAAATGAAAATTGTATGCAAATAGAGGAAAGTGAAGAAACGAAAAAGATACGGTTAAAAAAGGACCATAGAAACATACTCGAGAAGCTTCGCAAATGAAAATTCAGTATCTATAAAAATAGCTGTTTTAATTCGCGCAAGAGATGCTGGTCATAAATTGAATGAAGATGCTGATCGACTAAAACTATTGACTACGGAATTATCGATCGAAAAAGTTTCATATGAGCAACGACAAAGAACCACTCTGAGAATGAAGAAATTAAAAGCAATCAGGAACGATCAGATGCGCAAGATTTTTGAAGAATATCCGGAAGTCGCAAAAAAAAACTAAACTCGAGAGGCAAGTTTGGGATACCGCGTCTACTTAGAAGAGAATCAACCAGAACCACTTAAAGTAATATCAGATACAGCAATCTTCGGTGGAGCAGTAGATAATCGTCGAAGAGCAGATCCTATTGCACCCTGTAAAACATTACAGGATCTTATCGATGAGCTGAAAAAACTTGGTTTTGACGTGAGTAAATCAGGCGTTCATTTACGATTACTTCCAAGATTTTCAAATACTATAGAGGGCAAAAAGCATGTTAGAACAATGCCTGTAAAGCTTTGTCGTCCTCGCGCTGAACAACATCGGAAGCATTCGAATACTGCTTTTTGCACAAGTACCATTCGAGACCTCAAAAGTGTATCATCAATTGTGGGATCGGAACAAATATATTTTATCAGTCAAGATGACAAAGCACGCGGGCCTATCGGTAAAATAGCAGCCAACAAACAATCTTCGCTGTTGATGCACCTAACTTATAGCAATATCAGACATGGCAATTTTCGGTGCAGTAGTAGATAATCGTTGACGAGTAGATCTCAAAAGACTCTGTAAAAAATTATAGGATCTTACCGATGAGGTCAAAACATTTGGTTTTGACGTACGTAAATCAGACGTTTATTTACGATTACTTTCAAGAGCTTCGAGTACTATAGAAGGCAAAAAGCATGCTAGAACAGTGCCTGTAAATCTTTGTCGTTCTCGTGCTGAACAACGTCGGGAGCATTTGAATACTGATTTTTACACAAGTACCATTCGAGACCTCGGTACTATATAGCATCAATTCTGGGACCTTAACAAATATGTTTCTTTAGTCAAGATAAAAAAGCACGCATGCCTATCAGTATAACAGCAGCCAACAAACAATCTCCGTCGTTGATGCACTTAGAATATAGAGTTACAATTCCTGATCATGACTGTGTCATTGCAGAGCGTCACAAATTAATTCCATCAGTGTATGCGGGAATCGTCATCCAGCTTGAATATAATGACAAACCTGAAGCCGTAAACATCTATTCAGGGCCAACCTGCGTAGCAATCCGCAGTGGTATGAATTTTTCAACGTCTGCAAAATCTCATTCTTCTATTCGAAAAAGATTTTTTAAACTGGAAACCTGCGAATCAATAATAAGGACACTTGATGGAGCAGTAAAACCAGTGATGATTTTCACTGTCTTTATTTCCACTAATGCTCCAGGTCGGAGTTTATACAATCGTGTCGAACGTCGTATGGCCCCACGAAGTAAGGAATGAACAGGCCTCGTGCTTTCTCAAAATCATTTTGGTTTGAATATTAAAAACCAAAAGCAGATTTTCGATATTGAACTTGAAAAATGAAATTTTGAGCATGATGGTCAAGTACCGGCAGAAGTCTGGTCTTCGTTGATCATAGATAAATATCCTCTTATGGCAGAGTATATTTTTCCCAAAGATATAAACCCAGTTGATATGTCTGACATGGCTTGGTATGGGCAGCACGTGCAAGAACCTCAATGCATCTTACAAATAGTCAAGTGTAAGCTTGTAAAATGCTTTTGTTTCAAAGGAAACAGTTTGTGGGCTATTTAGCCTCACGATTTTCTGCCAGCTCCGTACCCTCTAATTGAAATTCCAACGTTGGGAATTCTCAGTTCTGATGGAGAATCTTGTTACTGCATCAGACTCTTGAAATCAAGCCAAGTTTTGAGGAAAACACCTAAATTTCTTATGATCTTTATCGTCCCTCGCTTAACAAGCAAATTCTTGGAAGATGTTGCAAAAACTGTGGATCATGTCACGAATCAATGATATCGACAAATAATCACACGAAAGGAATTCACAAATCATAAACAGGATTGTCACAAAAGGTGGCTGTAGCAAGAAAAATCAGACCAGAACGAGTTGCAGCACGACGGACCAAAGAACTTACGTGCATTATAAAAAACAGTGTGAGTATCCATACTTTCAAAAGTTTAAATTTCCTTTAATTTATATTCCAAACTTTCAAACAACTATAAAAATATTCAAAGCGTTCAACATTTTCCTAAATTTGCTTTCTACTTATTCTACATATATATATAGTATATTAGCCGGATATTACCCGGACAGTAAGTGCCGTAGGTGCTCAGAATGTGCATGACACGCTCTGCACCAGTCGCTGAGAGCTTCTTGACGTAAGATGCGTCTACTGTATACCAAGTTGGAAATGACACCGCCATGATATGCGAAAATAGAACCCTCTGTGCCTGAATTGAGTACGGATGATTTAAGGGAAGCAGACCTGAACTCCATCGACAAGGGCTGATATTTCATGTTTCCGTACATTTTCTTGTCATGGAGCTGTTCGAGTAAGTTGTTGACCTCGACTTTCTTCACTCGCGCTTCTCGAAGGAAGGCATCCAGATGCAGTAATGCACTTTCATCACTTCCGATGATGAGGTTCACGCTAAGGGTCTCAATAGCCTGCTCCGTGACAAGTCGCCTCTCTTCGGTGGGAATAAAGTGCGTCCTAACACCAGCTACTGCGGAGTGAACGTCTCCGACTTTTAATATGAGGTAAAGATCCGGGCCAGATGTTGGTGTGTAGAAGAAAACTTCTCCACCAGAAGTTCTTGACACTACCTGGTTTGGCAGCGGAGAAGTTCGTGAGCATAATTTTGGACCGTTACCGTAAGAGGCTTAACAGATATTATGTATTGAATCACACACTGAATACGGGATGCATCCTGTCTAGCTCAGCCAATCTTCTTGTTCAGTTGATGCAGGCGCCTTTTGGCCGGACTACTCCGGCAGATCCACACGAAGGGCGTCATTCATTTCAGCCAGATCTTTAGGTTTAGGAGGAACCTGGATGTTAATGTTTCTTCTCGTCCTGAAGTTGTCACCATCTTTCGGGGATGCCTCATTTTCGCGGTTGGTCTTAGTGTCGCTTCTTATTCTTCGTCTGCGGCTTATTCTCGCAGCGGTTAGAGAAGCATTTCGTTTATACATCCTGTTTGCAAGAGGTTGTCTGCGCGGTTTCATAACCTCTGTTGTGAAAAGTGCAAAAGCTCTGGCTGTTTCTGGCACCACAGAGTGTACAGGCGCGCCATGTCAACCCTGCGATCATGAATAATGCTGGTATCGTAGCAATTCAGCAAGTCATCTCTGAGCCGATTCGTCTACTCAAGACGTCGACCATCTCGTCGATTCGTCAACGTGTTTCCATCCAAATTATTTGTAGCACCTTGAACTCTAGGGCGATCGGCACTGTTTGCCGACCCATTGCCGGATGCTCTGCGCGTTTGATCGTTTTAAACCGCATTTACAACTGGGTTTGATGTTGTCATAGTTGTTTCCTCGAGCAGCTAGGGAAAGGTTTCGTCCACCCTTGCAGAGCCCTGCATGCAAGGGTAAAGCTGCAAACTCTAAGAGGTCGCTCGGTATCCCAGAAATACTATTCGAGAAAACCTCACCCAGGTTCCATTCACCTTTTCGCACGGTTGTTCACGCCTTAGTTTGGGGGTGTTTCTTTCGCGCCCATCCCTAGACAATTTTCCGCGATTGCTTATTAATTTTTTCAACCATATTCAGCAGAAACCCTCGGTACAGGGACCCTCTATCTATATTCGACTTAAGTAATGTAAAATGCACTCCTCTAAACGAAGCACAGACGAAAGACAAAATTGATACAGGATTTCGTTAATAATATCAATTCGAGATTGGTCAACTAGCGAATAGACCACGGAGTAGATACTATTCGATTAATATTGATTTTAAATTAGCGATTATATAAAATTACATTCATAGTTCGTATTTAAGAATAGGGGGGGGGGCAGCTAAGGTGTCACACGGCATTTTGAGAGGTGTTTCATCGATATGTCACAAATTGTCACAAGAGGGAGGTGTGGTTCAAAAATCACTAAAAATAGCGTCACGTAATATGTGTATGCTCCCTAAGGAGCGTACGGGGTCCTCTTTTTGGTTGAATCTACCAGATATTCCATCTACCAAAAGATTTTGGTAAAATAAGCTAGAAATTTGGTTGCGTGAACAGAATATTTTCCTGTCAATATAACACGTATATTCTCTGGTTGAATGACTCGAACCTATAAGAATTCTGCTGATTCAAGCAAATCGTTTTCTGAGTGTTAGAGCATGATTTCAACCCCTCCGAAGGGGAAATAATGTAGACACTTCCGGCGACAAAAAATGTGGTCTTACCATATGTAGATAAATATTTTTAAATGTTAAGGTGTCAACAACTGAAATAATTGTTGTTTATAACTTGGCAGATTCAGCAGTCTCTTTGAGTCTTGTCAGAGCCTTTTTTGGGCTAGCTTTGGAGAAATTGGCCTGGATACCTTCGAGCTTGCTGGTAAGATGATACAATGAGTTTTAATCGCAAAGAAAAAGTATGGTCTTGAATATTTCAGATAAGCATAATCGCACAGTGTCCCTAAAGAAATTATGCCTCCTGATTTTTATGATTCACGAATTTCGCTTATTAAATATTGTACATGAAAAATAAATTGATAAATCAAATGAATGGAACTTATATTTTGTTTTGAGACATTGTGCGATCACACCCTCCGCACAAAGCTCGGGTCTCCAATTACAATATTCCTTGTGATATTTTACCGAAATTAACTCCACAGTAAAGTAAAAATATGTAAGCAGTAACCCTCCGGATTTAACCACACAGAAAAAATAACGTTTCATTGAGATTAAAATGGAAGGTGAAAAATTCACTTGAACAAAGTTGAAACTAGATAGGGTGAACGCACCAATTGCTGATGTAGATTAAGTGTACTTGCTAGATTATTGAGAATAAACATCTTTTTATCTTCGACTTTGGACAATAAGTTCCCCACTGAAAAAATTTGTCCATAAAAAAGTCATGAACTAGCAGCTAGGTCTCAGATACGAGAAAAAATCATATAATATTGATGTAATTTCATAAATAATGTGTGAACTTTGAGGAAGAACTGACGAACTCCACGTGAAAATTAAAAAAAACGGTTCACCACTTTTTTTCATGAATAACACAGGCAGACAAAAAAGGAAAAATCGCATGTCCACTGAACCATACAACCATACCTATATGTCTTTGGGGTCGCGGAATCCAAATCTGGTGCCAGATTTGGCGTGTGCCTGTGTAATTACAAAAATTTGACGAATTATTGGAAGAAAATTCTCATAGAACTC
Source organism: Melikaiella ostensackeni (assembly GCA_032362435.1). Taxonomy (NCBI): domain Eukaryota; kingdom Metazoa; phylum Arthropoda; class Insecta; order Hymenoptera; family Cynipidae; genus Melikaiella; species Melikaiella ostensackeni. Next base: position 19,581,748 of record JAUMHM010000071.1, on the reverse strand, counting down.
ACAAGCTGTCCTGAGAAATCTGGAAACTTGGAACTGAAAATACCTCTTTTTAGACACGGCGGCGAGTGTGAGCGGAGCGCGGGCCGCATACACTCACATCTCAGGTCCGTGTCCATCCAACGAGTGGGTCGAAGTTTTATAAAACCTATATTGTTTGGCCTCCACGGCAACGTGTGTTTGCGCAGTCCGGGATTAGGTTTAGAAGCTTGGCGAGTTCTCAAGGGTTCGAATCCTTAGAGTTGCGAATTCATGAATTAAGTTGCATAAATAAAATTGTTCTTTTTCTATTCATGTCTAAAATTTTTAGAAAATGTTCGTGAAAAACTTAAAAATTTATCCATGCACGTCTGATGAAAATTAGATTCAGCATTTTATTTTGTCTCTCGTATCCGAGACCTCACTAAAAGTTCGTGACTCTTTTACAAAGAGATTTTTTGCGTATCCCTAGGTAATTGTGTCTTTACCCTGTACTCAACAATTTCGGATCAGATTTTTCTCAACTCGATCTGCAGTTTTCAGACTCGAATGTATAGACATATTCACAAATTATTTAAATAGAATAATGTATTAAGTACGATCTACAAATCCCGCACCATGACAATTTTCTTGAAATCGTTTAATTTCCACAGGAATAAAATCGTATACTCGTTTCTGGGGCCTCTTAATGTTTGGTTCATATTGTGTGATAAACGTTATCGTCCTTCTAAATCTGCTTATTGCAATGATGAGCAACAGTTATGCCGTGATCGAGGTACGTCAATTTTACATTGAATTTTCAGCGAAAAGAAAAAGACTTCAAGAATAGTATATTGTGCGTAAAGTAGGCAGTTCCACACGAGTGTGAAGTTCAAAGTACGAACCAGAGGCGAGTCGAAGCGGAGTTGTAGGTGAGTCGGAGGTTAGCCGGAAACGAGCCGAAGGGAAGTACTATGAGGGTCACATGCATTATAACTGCCTACATTCTGCATCTAATACACACGATACTCTTCGTGATAAATGCAGGAAATTTTCGATTTGAGGAATAATATAAAAAATAATTACGGAAATTTTTGAATGCCATAAATAACGAAAAATTTCAAAATTCTCGGTATATTTATAAGTTACCAAAAATTATTGGTATTTTTGGTTATTTATCGGCAATTCATCAGTAATTTGTGGCAAATTATTGCTTCGGGTTGATCCAATACCAATCACTACTCACAATCAGTCTGTCAAGTATCAACTCGCAAAAGGTTATGTTGCTGTACGAGATTCACGTACTTCAGGAAAATAATTTTAAATCAAAAAGCGCATCGCAGCAGCTATACAAGGTTATTTTGCTATAAGTGCACAAGCGCAGCAGCTAGGAAAAGTCATTTTTCTCACTACTTTTTCTTACTGGTGCGGAATCGTCCACTTCCCGTATGCTACCTGTATGTATGCTTCGAGAAGCAAATATTCCGTGCATGCGTTACAAAAGTAACTTCATCGTTATAAAAAACAAAATACTTATAAATAATACTTACTGACATGTAGGAAGATGCAGATACAGAATGGAAATTTGCGAGATCGAAGCTATGGATGAGTTACTTTGAAGAAGGAGGAACTCTTCCACCTCCTTTCAACATCCTTCCTCCACCTAAATTGTTTCTCCGACTCTGCGGCTTTCATAAAAAAAAGGAAAGCAAACGACCCAGTATTCGTCGACGGGCAAGAGAGCATAAGTAATTTTTTCTTTTCCAGTTATATATTCATTTTTTTAAGTTTAGAATCAGGATTAAAAATGTATGTATGAGAACTTTTAAAGAATTAAAAATGGAATCAAAGTTGAAGCTTCAAAATAATTTCGGGATAATTGAAAATTGTAGATACAGCGGGGTGATGAGAGCACTTATTTGGAGATACGTGGTGAACGCTCATTCAAAACGTGATAAAGAGCCAGCTTCTGAGGACGACGTTCACGAATTAAAATCTGATATGTCATCTTGGCGATGCGAGTTACTTCATATCTTGAATAAAAGTGGCATGGATATCACTGGAGTTAATAAAAAAGACAAAAGTGTGACATTGATTTCAATTATATTACTATATTATGAAATATTCATGACAGATTCATAATATTTGAGTTTCACTTATTCATATTATTTCAAATCATTGAATTTCACATTTTAACTCAAACTCACATTAAAAGCTTCAAACTTATTCTAGCTGTGTTAGCTAAGAAGATGAAGGTTTGGGAAAGACAACTATTACAGGATTTCCAAGTGGCCGGGCCAACGGGGAGTCTGGAGGAAGTATCTGAGGAAGAATTCGCGCTTCGACAACCACCAGAACGTGAAGATAACAGTTCCAGATGGCATAGAATAGCTAGACTTGCGGTTCTGCAATTCGCTGATCGTCGATGGAAGAATGTAACTATTAAGATGATAAAGAAATGAAAAATATTTGTCAACAACTAAAAAGTAGGTGATGTAGATTCTGGTTGAAATATTCAGATTATTACGAGGCCAATTTAATTCTAGATGATCCATGGTGTCGTACCAAATTCTCAAATTGGCAAAAGCAATAGCAAATCAGCAATACGAAATCAGGAGAGCCTAAAACGTGCGATGGAAGAAGCTCGTCGCTTAGTTTTGACAAGTCCACTTCCTCCAGTCTCTCCTATTAAATTACCGGAGTCTCCATCAGCTATGATTTTACAGGTGCTAAAAGATGGAGAAGCGGACAACCTTTCAAGGCCAGAGACCGCAAATACTACCATTGGTTCCGAGATTGAAACATACACTCAGGTACATTACATATTTCATTAATTTAACTTATCAAATGAATACTGTGAATTTCGGTTCATTTAACATCGGTGCGTGCAATTTTTTAATTGTTGGGTCTTGTTCACTTTGAATTCCCAAAATAAACATGTAGGGGTCCCAGGAAGTATAGTTGCTTTTCAATTTTTTATTCTATAGTGAGAAGGAATTTCCCACGCTAAGTCGTCACACGTGAACTCTCTGGCAAGGGCCACAAAGTAATCTATATAATAATGATTCAAACGATAATGTCCTTTATTCTAAATATATTTTTCTCTTCAGAAACAATCGCCGGCAGCGGTAAACTACGTGGATGAGAAACATCTGAGAAGCCCTCAACCTTTGCTCTCTATCCCAAAGTTGTCTCCTCGTGTGAATAAAAGAAATGTCCCAAATTCTGGTGGTCCACAAATTCATTCCTCTACGACGTCGACTTTACCAGCAAATCACCGATCGCCAGAAATGATCCAAAATTCGGCTTATAGAGGTTCCATGAATGTTCCAGAAATAGAGATTATCCCAGTCTCTCCGGAATCGAAGATCAAACAGAACAATCGACAGCGATTGATGAAGATCGCACCCAAGTCTCCTCGAATTTCCAGTAGCAGATCTCCCAGGAGAGGAGGATGGCTCTGAAATAGTCATCTAGTAAAGAGAAACAAGCCTCAAAATTAAAGCATCGGCTGTGAAAAGGTTGCATGATGGCTTATTCTATGGATTGACTTCATCTTATGATTTTCACGGTTTCAAGTTCTGTACTACGCTCCGATATCGCCTGAAACGTTAAGAAATCGTCGTTTAGAGAAACCTGTGTTTTTACTGAGCTTCCGTGATAACAAAGGAATGTTAATAATTAATTAGTGAGTTCAAATTTACATCATTTTTCGCTGCAAAGAGATTAAATAAAAAGTCGTACTTTAGTTTTTTTATTATAATACCATTCAGCCCCTCTGCCATCATTATCCCTTTCAGGGTAAGCGTAGATTCGTTCGGTGCTAGCCTCGTTACACTACTAGAGATAGATATGAGATATAGTAGGAATTTATAAGATAAGTGTAAGGAAGAGGATACATAGGAAAATGAATAGATTTTACATCAATCTGGGAGTCGAATGATGGTTCTTGAAACAACACATGAGTAATGAGAAGCACCGATTTTGGACACTTTTTTGTAGATTTCTCATTATAAAACAATAGAAAGTGAAAAAAAAATCTGTGATACATTCTTGTTATTTTTTTATTTCTTCAAAAGTGTCCGAAGTTGGGTGACAAAATCGCAAACTTTAGACACTATATTATATTTCAAAATTTATTTTTTCTTGTAAGTGGTTTTTTTAGAAAAATATCAAATGAAGATATCTTTATCAATTAGCAACATATTGAAAAATTATGAATGGATTTTTTATGGAATGTCGTCAACTTTTATACCTGAATACCCAAGAAACTCATAGTCTTGCAAAGTTGTTGAGATTACTAAATTAAAATCTAACTTCAAAATTTAAAAGAATGAAGAACAGCACACCAATAAACTGCAAAACAATTTAAGAATATACATGAGACTTGGTTTGACAAGACTTCTGAGGTTACCAAATTCGAAGATAACCTATAAATTTCTGATAATGCAATATGCAAAACCAAATTTGAAAAGAATATCGGGTTTCACATGAAAATTTGATTTCGTGAGGGTTCTCACGTCTCTTAATTTGGATCCAAGCTCGAAAATTTTAAACGTGAACAACACAGGGTACGAGTTGTATGTACGTGTGAGAATGTGTGGCGTGCGCGCGTCGACTCAGCCAGGAAGTTCCACCACCGAAGCGTTCGACAAAGCGATGACCATCACACCGTCGACTTGTGCTCGAGTTTGATCAAATTAAAAACTTGTTTTGCATGACATGTTTTGCTCAAATATAGACTAAAAAAAGTGTTTGAAAATTAAAACATTAATTATGATAAAAAATTTAATGAAAGTATCACTGATTGACGTGTCAATTTGATGAAAACATTGTAACGTTACAGCGATTACCGTGGTGACTTTACCAAAAAAGGGTAAAGTTTCAGTGTTCGCATGGTAAGATTACACTAAATTACGATTACACTGTGGTCTCAATTTACCTCGTTTATTACTAGTATTTTTTTGCCTAATGATTTACGTAGTAATATTATATGTTTACGGCAAAACTGATACAAAAATTGTGAAATTCCACCGTTAATCGCTGCAAGTTCACAATAAACTTGTAGAATTAACACATAAATCACACTAAAACGTTTCCAAACCGACTTGTGATTTTCAACCCCTTCTTTTGCAGTGTAATTGTAACAAATCCTTAGCAATAATAGGAAAACTAAACACTATTGTTGGTATGAGATTATTATACCAAGTAAAAAAATAATGATCAACAGCCCCCAAAATTCACCCTTATCACTTTTAACGAAACAATTGCAGAGTGTCTAAATGTAAAACTGACATGAAATTTTTAAATTGAAAATAGACACCCAAGCCAACTCCAAAAACCTCCAGGTTATGTTCTCAACCCGAAAATAATATTCAACAATCACCAAAATTAAACCCTATCACTTTTAACGAAACAATTCCAAAGTTTCTACACGTAAGACAGACATAAAATTTATGAATTGAAAATCATCACCCAGGTCACGTTCACTAAATTCCAGATTATTTTATCAACCCAACAATAACATTGAACAACCCCCAAAATTCAACACCATCACTTTTAGCGGAACAATTCCAAAGAGTCTACACGTAAGACCGCTATTAAATTTATAAATTGAAGATAGGCACCCAAGTCACCTTCACAAGACTACAGGTTATGTTCTCAACCTCGAAATAATATTCAATAACCCCACACTGAAGCACGGCCATGTTCTCAGTTTGTAGGACTGTGGCATAGGTCCTCACCGGGATTGTTAAGCCCACTCCGTTTTCCCTACGATAGACACCGGTTCCTTCTATCTCCTTGTTCTTAGAGCCATCTGTGAACCAGTTGTCACCATCACCAGGCAAATATGCCTCGTCGTTAGCCCATTCCTCTCTCATGAATAGGCTAATTCGATGCTTTTTGTCAAAGAGGTAGTGAATAAGCGTTTTGTACCGGACCATGCTGAAGGTTGGCTTACTCGCGATATCTGTTGGAATCCGCAGTTCTGTCGAATTCCTTCCCCCGTTTTCCATGTTTATTCTCCAGGCTGACATCACAGCCAAGGCCTTGCTGGTGAGATGAAGGGGCTCAAACCCTGGTACTGCCCTCAGTGCCACCATGGGTGTCGATTTGGAGGCACCAGTAACGCCTCTTAAAATCAGTCCCCTAATTCTCTAGAGTCGAGATTTCACAGTGGACAGTTCGACCCTGCTCCACTAGACTACCGCCTCATAGGTTATCCTAAGTCGCATGATCGCACTATAGATCCACATTAGTGTCTCCGGTTTCAGGTCCCAGTTTTTCCCTATGGCTCTCCTGCAAAAGCAAAGGGTCGCTGTGAGATTGTTGCACTTCTTTTCCAGGTTCTCGTTCCATAACAGCTTCTTATCCAGGATCACTCCTAGGTATTGAACTCGTTCAGTGATTCTCAGTTGTTGTTCACCCAGTTTGAGTGTACTCGTGGTCCATCACTTGTACAGTCTGGTGAATACAACCACGTCCGCCTTAGACGGATTGATCAATAATCCGACCTTCTTGCACCAGGTATCCACTATCCTTAGTGCTTGCTGCATTACTCCGAAGAGCGCATCCGGATGCTGGCCACGCACGATGACCAGTATGTCTTTGGCGTAGCCTATAGCGTGGTAGTATTGCCTCGTGAGTAGATTAAGTACTTCATCAACAGCCAAGCACCACAGTAGAGGCGATAAAACGCCTCCCTGCGGGCATCCCGAGTCAACAGTTCCACATAAGGTATGTAGTATCACCCTTAGTCTTTGTTAGGTTCCTGTTGCCCAACATGTGGCAGGTCCATTCTACGACTATAGTTTGCACACCATGTGCAATCATGCCCGCCCTGATCACCTCTCTAGAGGTGTAGTTGAAGGCTCCTTCGATGTCCATAAAGGTTTTAAAAGCAAAGCCTTTCTGCTTCAGTTCTTCGATTAGGTTTACTGCTCTGTTTAGGGCCGTTTCGGTCAAGTGATTAGCCCTGTAGACGTGTTGCTCCTTGTGTAGTGGCCTACTTAACAAGACCTTGTCGCGGATGCATCCATTTACAAGTCTTTCTACCGTTACTGGTAGAAAAGATGTAAGGCTGATGGGATGGAAATCCTTGGGTGAAGTAAAACCGATCCTACCTGCTTGAGGAATGAAAACCACTTCCGAGCCTCGCCATGCCGCCAGGTCATATCTTACTGTCAGACTTTCCCTAGTACGTCTCACCAGCGACCCGGTGATGGACTCCCCAGCCTTCTGTAAGATGACCGGGTAGATGCCATCCAGACCCAGAGACTTGCATGGGCTAAAGGCTTCAGGGCCCACCTGGCCCTGGAAGGTGTAACAATCTCGTGGGATAGCCGCCATTGCGGGCCTAGTTGAGCTACAGACGACTTCAGGTGCCCTGAAGTATTATTTTCTCAGACCCTATAAAGCGCGGAAAATGTGCCTTAATCAAGTGGTCCAGGGTCTCTTGTTCCGACACGGAGTACCCTCCGTCGGGCAATTTCAGAGTGCCGAGAATAGCATCCGGATTTCGAGAGAGCAGCTTGGCCTTACGTATTGCACCCATGTAATCATCCCTCATCGTCATGAATGAGGTCCATAGTACTTTTATTTTGCCAATGTTGGCACATCTGAACCTCTCTCTGGTTTCACTGCGAAGCTCTTTCAGCTTCCCTTTCCACCAGTGCGTCTCCCCTACCTCTGAGAGTGCCCTACTTGATTAAGTGGAATACTGATCTCAGTCCGTTCTTCTTGGACTTCTGGTCCACGTAGGGCCCGAGGATACGGTAGATTCCACTTGAACTCTATCTGTGAGTGATACAAAACAGTGGGTTCGTCCGAGACACTCCACTTCTTCACTTTGTCCCTAAAACTACCGGTATAGAGGGTGATTTCAATGACCTCTTTTCTGACCGAGTTGTGAAACATCGGGTTATTCCCTGTGATGAGAATATCTGAATCAGTAGTTATTAAATATTCCAAAAGGTCATTCCCTCTTGAGTTAGTGTCCGTGCTACACTACAATGTATGGTGGGAGTTGGGATCGCACCCCAACAAAAGTGGGAGACCCCCTACCTTGCAGTATTCTACCACGTACTTTCTCTGGTGGGTTGGTTTCTCTGTTATACGAAAAGTAGGCCGATCCTATGACTACCTTCTCGATTCCTCTAAGATCTGTGAATATCACCATCAGATCTCTTAAACACAGTTTTAGCAGCGGGTCAACGTTGACTCCTTTCGCTAGAATACAGGCCCTTGGATTGGCCGCTTTGGGATTCCTGTAACAAAAAGCAGCCCCTCCTAACCCCCTTATGGTATCTTCAACTGACCAAGGTTTTTGGATTAGTGAGAAACATATGTTCCGCAGAGCCATGCCCCTCTGCAGAAACGCAGGGGTGCCTTTGCTGTGATGCAAGTTAATTTGGGTAATGGTTAGACGAGGAGCAGCCATTTACGTCTGCCCCCGATCTTCCTCCATCCCAACAGACTCCTCCTGTCCCTGACCGTCAACCCTAAAGTTTACTTGGCCAAGGTTGTAGAAGGGCCGAAAGACTACAGATGAATCTTCCAGTTCAACTGGAATCCATACCGTAGCCCTCAAAATTCTTTAGAGCAATTCAATCCCAGCCACTTGAAGGTCTGCACCTTTCCAGGGCATTGTCTCGGCCACTGTGTTCTGCAGCCAAGCTTTAGCCACTGAGTCGGCTGCAACAAATATGAACACCCCTCCCCTACAGAAGGAGATCTCAAATTTAGGTCATTGATTTGACACTTTGGAGCGCTTTCCAATTGGCCTCCCTGGAGAGCTCGAACTCATCCGTAGTAAGCATTGAGTCTGGATAGTTTGTTGTTGCTACCATCATCGTCAGGGGGTTAGTCCTCTGGGCAGTTGCTATTCCAGACCCCGACGACTCTCGGTTCGCCGACAGCTGGGCTGGTTTATGCCTTTTCATGGTCTTAGATAACTCCCCTCCCCCCTTCGGTGTGATGTCTCTAACCCAAATTGTGAAATATATTGTTGATATTTGAATTTATTCTGGTTTTTATGTTATGCGAATTATCTGTCTATATATTTCATTTTCGCAAAGTTTTAAACTTCATAGTGCTATTCCCGTAAAATAGGAATTAAATGAATAAAAGCAGTAACATGAACATTTGAATTGTTGCAATTATAACTCAAGGTTAAATTTTTTTATAAATTTTATATTTTAATATTTTAAAATTTTATTTTTCACTACATGCGAAATAAAGACAAATAATGAAATATGAAATTCATATAATAAACACTAGACTCTCTAACGCCGTTCAGGTGGTAAACACAACAACTTTGGTAACATCGCAAACGTGTGCTTCTCGAGCGGCGATCCTGTATGATCCTAGACGGTGGTCGCCTCGGACATTATGGGACCTTTTCCGAGCAGCAAATCAGGATACCACTTTCAGTCTTTCAAGCCCCCTTTACTATGTGGGTCAATGTTTTCTCTGTCCGTGCGGCTAACGGCACTACCATCAGAAAAAAATTCAGGATTTGATAGCTTTGCGTTGGGGATCTCCTGAAATTCTACATACAGATAACGGTACCGAGTTCTGTAATCCTTTGATGCAGCAGACGTGTATGGAACTGGGGATCATTCACACCACGAATTCCATTTACCACACTCAAGCAAATCCCATAAAGCGAATCAACTGAGTTTGGGGTTTATCCTCGTTTGTTGTTCATCGAGATTCAAGGTCTGAAATTGCAATTGCAATTTTCGGTTGAATAAAATTTGATTGATCAATTTTTTTTATTTTACAAATAAATTGAATGGAGTAAATTAAAGTTTCAACTGAGGCTCAAGAAAATGAATAGGAAAGTTATTATTTCAATCCAGGCCGATCAAGATAATAATAGGCTGTTGAATCTTTGTACCGAAAGATTCCGTGCTATGTTGAACTCTCACTTTGCTAACAATACCGGTGCTCGCGAGGTAGTTTCAGATAGGGCGGTCCAATATTTCAAAAGATTTGTAGGGGATGCTGTGTGGAAAGCAACATGCGAGGACACATCAAACCAGATACCATTTGAATCGCAAAAGACGTGGAATAAAGCTTGATGCTTCCCTGGTTAGCGATGAGACCTTCATCTCGGGAGAGAATAGCACACCTTCTATAGTTCGTGTAAAGTAATGATAATAATTATATATGTATTGTAACTTGCCGCTTTTGCTAAGTTAACTATGCAAGAATTTAATTATTACTCAAATTAATTCTTAATGAAATTCAAGCTTAGTGTAAGAAGAGTGATAGAAATGCCACAAGAGAGGACATAAGATTCTGTGGTATTATTGACATTTATTCAGAAAACCCTGTGCTAGCTACTGTTACATATAACTCTACTGCCTACTCTAATTTGTAGTACTTTATTAATTTGATAATACCAAAATTTCAGATTTTTTACAAGTGAATTAATGATGATTCTATTTCAATGGTACACACATTTGAAGAGACTATACTATTACATGTCTAGTCTATCTTTTTAGTCTTTAAAATCTCTAGTCCTTATTTTTTTATAAACACTCCTTTTTTCATTTTTGTATTCTTTTCAATTACATTTTCTTTCCTCTCACCTCTAGTCTTTTACAGAGATTATCTATCTTCTGATGCGCGCTTTTTAAACTTAACTCTAATATCAAAATTGAGAATGAAAATGGATTCGAGAATCTCAGCTCGTAGTAATTTTTGGTTTAAGGAAATATCCTCTTTAAAATAAAGGAATTATTAACTCGACCAGATGCCACAGTGAACTATGGGTCTGCTCTTCTATGGCCTTCGAGGAACAGGTGTTCATTTATTTAGTACATGAGCTGAGGAGCGGAGATTCTCTAGGCGACCCGTTAGATTTATTACTACATGGACAATAATTAGGATCCTAATAAGATTATTGCTTTCGTCAACGATTGTGCAATTTTAATGTGGGTTAATCCCCAACTAAGAGTCTTCAAACTTAGGAATGCGGAAGCCTCTGCCTTGACAGTGCAGTCGTAAATCCTTCCGTCGCTTCAGGAAAGTGAATATCTTTTAAAAAGGACGCTTCCCTGGGGCCTTGCCTGGCGACCTACACGTTTGGCGAACGCAAACTCTCGCTACTTTCTAGAAGGAGAGAGCAAACGATGATAGCTCGAGAGAGATTTTCTGTTTTTATCAATGGCTTCAGAGAGCCGGTTTTCTGAATGTGGAATTTAAAGAGACAAATATTAGTCTTTTGAAAAAGGAACTTTTATATCAAAAATTTAACTCACTCGCTTTCTTGATCAGAGACGGGAGTTGACTCCCTGTCTGCTCATAAGCAATTGAGATTAAATATTTGAAATTGTTTATTCACTCCGATTTGCTTCGTGGACTGGAGGGCCAGGTGGACCTTCACTCCGCTCGTCTGCGAACCGACTTAAACTCAATCCCAATAAAAGTTCAGGTAATATTCCACTGAGTATTCTTATAGTTTAATATGAATTTTGAAGGTTAATTCTCAATCGTACGGATACTCTTCGTACACAAAAATCGCTCTCAGAATTTCAAAAGTGTTAGACAACTTGTGTCGTATGACCAAAGACCAATATCAGCGATAGAGTCCTTTTCTGAACCAGGGGAAGAAATAAATTCCTATCCTGCTCCTAAAGGGCTATCTCCTCTACGGAAAACTTTTGTCAGGGTCAGAAATTTCCTGGCTCTGGCACGCCTCTCCCTCTGGGAAGATGTATGAGACAAGGTTGGAGGACGAATTCACTAGCTTCTCCCAAGGTACTTCCCTTGATCCTTGCGGTACGCCCGCAAGAAGCTAACTCCTCGTTTTCTCTCGCGTAGCGTGTTTTATACACGCTGTTACGTCACACGCTCCCACTATTCGTAATCTTACGAGTAGTGGGAAGCTGCGGAGTCTGCGTTCTCTATTCTAACCCTGAACATTGCAGTCCATTCTCATATATTCTTTTATGGCTGCAAATTGCCCAAGAGCAGGCTATACACTGTAACTTGCAGGTTACAATATATATTATAACCTTCGCGTTACATTAAGAAGCCTGCTTGTAGGCAACTCAATAAACATATGAGAAAACCTTCATTCATGATTGGTAGTGGTAGGTTGGAGTGGTAGAGAGTCGAGAAGGTCAGCATCGCGAGCAAAAAGCGACAGTCTAGATCTTTCCTTCGAAGGGCAAGCTTCGTAGGGGAACACACAAAGGCAGAGCGAGGTCCACCTCGTACTCTGGTCTTCAATTCCCTCTATCTAGAGGGAAGTTCACAAGTCCTACAAGAATTTTTCTAATTTGATTTTAATCTCCTCCTAAAAGAGGTTCAAGCGCCTTGAAGGCAGAGCGAAGTCCACTTCATCCCCTGGCTTAGAAAAACATTGAATCTTGAAGAACGAATTTTGTGCCTTCGTGTGAAGTGCTTCGACGCTTTCTGATTTTCTTTATGCTTACAGCGTATTGCGAGGGTAAACCCTAAATATAAATCGATTATTACAGTGCGATATTGAATGATATTTTTTGAAGTGAATAAAAATAAATATTTTGGTGAGAATAAAGAATCGCATTGAGCACAATTGGCACTATTATCGAGTAAGTTACTCACAAAAGGTATTGTAGGCCTGTGCGCCTGGTATAAATAAAGATTATTATTGTGTGGCACCAGTTGGCATTTGAATCTACTATATTTGGGTAGAGCCCTTTTCTGAATTGTGAATCCTAAACCCCAAGATTGACTTGTACGCAAGATTCACCTGTTGAATAGGCTATTTGTGCAGCCGATGCTGAGCTGTCATAAAAGACCATAAACCACTAAGAACGGAGCGGAGTCTACTTCCAACTTCTGTCTAGGTAGTGATTTCTGATTCTCAACTAAGACGGCCGTTCCTGGAATTTGTGTGTTTCCTTGCGACAACTTTCAAGAGCGATCTCTTACTTGAACTGACCTACCTGAACCTCGACTCAGGTTTCGAAGCAAGTCTCGAGAGAAAGAAAATATTTGGAATATTTTAAGAGGACTATCGGCTTCAAGCATTTCTTTCGTAAGCGACTCTAGTGCTCTCTATTTTGTGCATTGTGTCTTAGAGCAAAGACTCTCAAATGTAAAAGTGATTGAAAGATGAATGATATTGATTTTATCGGAATAATTGTGACATACTAACGTGTTCTAGAGCAGAGACTTTCAATTGATATGTGATTGCGAAATTCATATAATAAATCTAGTGTAGAAAATAAAGACTTCAATTTTGTGTAATCAAATGTAAAAAATAATAGTAAGAACTTTTAATGTAGAATTTCATTCGAAAATCTTTTCGTCGATAGGATAGAACCTTTATATGGAGGAATTGTATTAGCGATAGATACGTATAATTTTCTCATGCGTTAACATTATTATTGAATTAAATTAGTCTTTCATACGATATAATTATAGCTAGGGACGTAGGATCCTTCATGTATTACAGATAGAATAGAATTTCTTGAATAAATGTATTTTTAAACAGAAAATCAAGTGTAAATTTCAATCTCGTGCGATCTCCCATATTTAATTAATTGATTTTAATATTTGCTGGGTTGGTATAATCGTACCACCCGATATAGTTAACCTAACAATATAACGCGTTGGTGACAATATATATAGGCCTACTATTTCGACCACTTTCCATTCGAACAGAATTTGAGAAAATTATGTGTGACCGACTATGTCACCATTAGGGCAAGGGGCACAATTTGTGTTCAATGGAGAGGAGGCACCTTTCAATGTAGGTGCGCGGATGACAAGTACGCTTCATTAATTGAAATTGAGAAGAGCGGTACACTTTCCAAATTACATCTCCCAAAATATACCAATCCCTATACTGCCAAGGGCGGTCAATAATAGGAACTACGTCCTTTGCGAAAACACACAAAACTTAGAAATGGGGAAATTAGTGGGGGGTATATTTAGAATAAAAGCTCCCCTCGCTCGACGGCTTACGTTGATACAGGAAGGCTAATAGATTGTGATTGCCCGGATACTGTATGTTTGAAGGGGGGTACACTTTTTCGAAACTTCCCTCCAACACCACGTCTTACTGGGGAACAATTCTTAGCACAACCAGAGTCAAATTCTAGAATGGGAACTAACCAAATTTTTTTCAAATTATTTCTTAAAAGATGGGAGACCGAGACCAAGTAATCAGGGTTTATTAGGGTTTACGAGTCCCCATTTTTCGAATCACTTGGCACAGGGACAAACTGACATCACAAATGGCTACGGTATTCGAAGTGAGACGTATGCAGGGTTGAATAATTTCTCATCCCATTTTCGAAAATACGAGTATAGGGGAGATTCCAGTTACCGACCAAACGAATCCATTATGCATGGCCTCCCGACAAACGGTTACCCTTATAGGACAGGTAATAAGAGTTTATGACAAATCGCGAGGCAGTGGAATGTGTCATTCAGAGGGGGAGGTGATATTAGCGTGATAACCTTTTCAGATAGGGTAGAGGAGGGAGGGACAATAGACTCACTTAGTGAGGAAGATGTGTTTCTAGCAATGCCCTTCCTTTCATACGGAATAGCATTGGTATGGTTGAGGCACAATTAGTACATACATGGAGGATTTAGCAACAATTTAAGTATGATTTTTGTTCTAGGTTCAGAGATATCAATGATCAAAAGCGACTGGATCGACGCGAAAATTTCAGGTCTTATAGTGAGCTGGCAGCCATTTCTAATTATTATGAGCGATCGGTCGCTTGAGGTTATGAGGATACCTGTATTTTGCCTGCACTCCCAGAAGATTCGTTCCTCCCAGAATTTGCGTATAGGTTAGGGTGGTCGAAAAAAATACACTTTTGAATTTTTGAAATTAGAATGTAAAATATTGTGGGTCACATGAAAATAGAAGTCAATTATATTTTTGCTTTGTAAAAAAATGCTGATGCTTATTCCGTTTCTGCAGGAAAGATTTCGGTCTAGTGTTGGCATTTACATCTCGAGTCTTGATTTCCATTGAAATCGAGTCAGTAATGCTCCAATCTTATCGTAAGCGGAACAAAATTAAGAAGGTGTAGTGTTGAATCTTATGTCCTTGTGACAAAATGCGCGACAAAGATAATCATACGAAAGAGCATTTAATAGGAGAAACGAAAGAACATTTTTGCGGTCGAAAGCTACCCTCCAAAATAAAAGTTTTAGAAGTGTTTTTTCCTATCACCTTATGCTTTTGAAGCTGTAATGGCAGTTGATTTCAAAACTTGACCATAAAAAAGATTCAACATCAAAATTATTATTATTTAAAATTTTTCAGTCTTAAATGGAATTTGGATTTATTTAACTTTCAACGTTCCAAAGTTGTCATTGATTTTATGTAATAACAATTCAAAATTCTAGAATTTAAGAAGCTTTGACTTTGAAATATTTAATGAAGAAGCCTAAAGTATATTACCTGATATAAGTAGGAGGAGCAACAAGAAGCTTCGTACTGACATTAACGACAGTAAAGCCTCCAGTTTGACTGGTGTCTATTGTATTTTTAACTAAACCTAATTTTCGTCACTGAACATTATGGTAACGTTATATCTCGTCGGTAATATTCAGTTCTGATAGGCTATTGTCGACTGCTATGTAATTTACCGGTTTCCTACAGCTTTCTACCTAAATTGCGTTATTTTGCCACCCTGATGAAATTTGATCCTGACGGAAATTTTTATAAAATTTGTAAAATGGAAATTTTCTACTGTTATGAAAATATCTGGAAAGCATATTGCAATTTAGTTGATTGGATGAAACAGTTCAATAGGGGTGGGATTTAATGCGATTGGACCTAGTGATCGGTCCGGATGAAGCTTTTCGTGAACGAGGAAAAGGGGAAGAGAGGGTACACAATGTTTGAAGTACGCAAAAAAATTAAGGTGTCACCTAATCAGTCTAGATGCAGCAATTCACTAGCGAACTTACAATAAGTATTTGGAACTTATTCTACATCATGGGTTAGCTAATGAGGAGGTAGATTAGTGGAATAGTTTTGACCAATAAGTTGTTTGCTAGAATTTGTGCAGTCATCTCATTGGTCAAAACTATTCTACTATTCTACTAATCTGGTAGGTATTCATTTGTCCGAAATCTCGTTTTCCCTTAAACTCATTCCGCCAAAAAGATCACTAGAATAATAGGCTTTGTTGAAACAATTGATATTTTATTTTGAATTTCGGTAAATTCTGTAGCTCAAATTAACGTTAGGCGGCATTTTATCAGAATTCTTTGTCGTTTGAATTTCCTTCTACTTTTAACAATGATGGAGAAAAGAGAAGAAGGGATAAGAGGATGGATTATTTTGAAAAGAGGAAACTGGTAAGTAAATATGTGATTTATTAATACCAATTAATATAAGACAATGTTTGAGTTCAAAATAATGTAGACAATTAATTTTTTACTTGTGAAATACACTATTGTTTTACAAAGGTCCAGTCGTTCTAATTATCAACCTGAAAGTACAGATGTTGAAAATACATCTTCCTCGGGAAACTAGGATTGAGAACTGAAATTTAAAATACCCGGTGGTTTTCAAAGATCTAGTTGCTATAGTAATTAAACCTGGTAGTCCAGGTGATGAAATTACATCTTTCTCAGAGAAGGTGGGTTAAGAAGTGAAATTTGAAATATCCGGTGAAATTTGAAATATCCCGTGGTTTTTCAAAGGTCCAGTTGTACTAATAATTAAACTTGTTAGGCTAGGTATTGAAAATACATCTTTTTCGCGGAAGTAGGGTTAAGGACTGAAATTTAGGATATTCTGAAAGTTTTTCGGAGGTCTCGTTATTTCAGTGACTAAATCTGGTAGTCCAGATGTTGAAAATATATCTTCCTCGAGGAAGTAGGGTTAAGAACTGATATTTAAAATACCCGGTGAATTTAAAAGATCCAGTCGTTAAAATAATTGAACCTGGTAGCCCAGGTCTCGAAAATACATCTTCTTCACAGAAGATGAGTTGAGAACTGAATTTTTAAGCAGTAAAGCTTGTTAAATATTGCGTTATGAAGCAATAAAAATAATTTCAGTGATGATAATTTTTTTTTTCAAATCTTCGAAAAACCTTCAGAGTACCAATAAATTTCAATTTTTAACCCAACATTTCCGAGAAAGATGTGTTTTCAATACCTAGACAACTAGGTTTAATTATTAGAACGACGAGACCTTTGAAACACCATCCGATCATTTTAAATTTCAGTTCTCATACCAACTTCCTCGAGGGAGATGTATTTTCATAACCTGGACTACAGGTTGAATCATTTGAAAGACTGTACCTTTGAAAAATAACCGGTATTATGAATTTTAGTTCTTAACCCTATTTCCCAGAAGAAAATGTTTTTTTAACACCTGGACTACCAGGTTTAATTAATAAAATGACTTGACCGTTGAAACCCCACTAGGTGTCTTAAATCTCATTTCTTCACCCTACTTATTCTAAGAAGATCTATTCTCGACATCTGGGTTACCTAGATTAAAGCCCGCAGGGCCGTAAGAAGTTGAGGTGCTTATAACTTTGTTATAACATCCCCTCCCCATGTTTGGGATGAGGTTTACTTCTTCAGGACTTCTTCACGTAGGTTTAACTTCTCGTTGAAGGTAAACCAGGATTCTTTTTCTGTTATGTCTAGTTCTATATATGAATCATCTTCCTATTCACCCTCGCTAATTTGTTTTTCTTCTCCTCCCTCAAGACCGGCTTTTCTCTTCCTTCCTTTTGTTGTTGGGCCAGTTTCTCTGTCTCAATTTTTATGTCTATGATGTCCTTGAATTCTTGTTTTATTTCCCCCCAATCGCCTTTTATGTGTTTCGTTCTAGTCGAATCCAGGACTGTGTTATAATTTTTAGCCCGATTTGACCTCTTGCCATAGTAGGTGTCGTGGAGAATGTAAAGTCCCATTGAAACCATCCTCTCATAGTGACGACAATTACACATCTCGATGTCTTCAATCTTTCTTTTCTCTTGCAGAAAAATTTAATTAAAATCCTACCTCCCGAAAAAAATTAATTAATGAAATACTATTCTTTTCTTGATTCTGTCTTCATTCTTATCTTATTTTAGCTACAAGTAAAGTCTAATATCTTAAAGTCTTGATTTCTAAATATTTATTTTCTCGACTATTTAATTAATTTTCCATTTAAATTTTTTTTATCCAGATTAGTATCTTCTTCGGCTATTCTGCTCTCTTTGGTTCTTCCACTGACAAGTAACTTATAACTAAACTCTAATTTCTATTTTTTATTGGAATTCCATCTTGGCCTCTTATAGCCGTGTTTATTTTCATTTTCAGAATCTTTATTTTTATCAAATCTGACACATTTATTTCGTTTTTTGAATGTAAATTATGATTCGAATGCAATTTTTTTTTTACTGAAATTAACTCAAAAGTAATTGTAACTGTTGTGTCTGTAAAGGCTATGAAAGAATTGTTCTGTAGTGCATGTGATTAAGTAGAAAAATGTTTTATTTCATTTAAACATCTGTCTCCCAATCCGTTGACGAATCCGACTCCTCTCGAATTGGTTACAGATCGTTTTCCTTCTCCTTTTTCTTCTTCTCCTGCTCTATGAACTTCTCTTTTTCAAATTGAGGTAATACTTTCATCTCTTCTAGGCGCATTTTTTCTTTTTGTTTGGCTTCTTCTTTTCGTTTAGCTTTCGCTTCTTTCCTTCTTTCTTTCTCCGCTGCCTCCTGCTTCCACATTCTTTCTTCAAACTGTTTGATTTTTACTGCCATTACCTCTTTTTTATCTTTTCTTCCTCTTCCTTCCTGCATTTTAACATATCTCTTCAATCTTCCTCAGATATAACTCCCCTTTTTAGCCTTTCAATGTTTACCATTTTCTTTATTTTAATGTTATGTTTTTTCTCCTCCAGTCGCGCCCTTGCCTTTTCAATTTCTCTTCCCTCTTCTTTGTCTCCTCTAGCTTCTTTTTCCAATTCCTCTTCCCTTATCTTCTTAATTACCTCGTGCATCTTTCTATCTGTTTCTATTCGCATTCTCTCATCTTCTTTTTCCCGCCTTGCCCTTTTTTCTTCTGGGATTTCTGACAAGGAGGGTTGGTCCTGTGTCAGATTTCATGCTCCGCAAGTGTGACTCAAGAGTTTCATTTGCGGTATCTAAATTTTTAACTACTTCTTCTCCAATTATTCTTAGTTTTCGCATTCTATCTGCCCATTTTCATGATTTTTGGAATTCGATTTTATTTTTATTTTCTAAATCTTTATTTAATGCTTGGATCCGTTGGAGTTCTCTTCCTAAATTTTATAAAGCTGGTGTAAAACCTGTCGAAGAATGTTTACTCGTATTGAATGCAAATTGTGAATCATATTAATTTTCATCCCATACTTTATGATTTTTTTTCTAAGTATGCTTTTATTGTCTTTTTTATTAATCTATTGCAGCGCTTTATTGGGTTTGCTTGTGCATGATATTCAAGGATTTTCAAGTGTTCAATATCAAATGCTTGAGTTAAGTTCATAATTGATTTGTTCACGTATTCCCTTCCGTCACCCGTGAACAGAATTCCAGATGTTCCCCATTTTGAAATCATACGTTTGTGAAATTCTTTTTCAATTGTGGATGCTTATTTATTTTTGACTGGAATTATTGCTACCCATTTAGTAAACATATCCACGAACACTAGTATATACTGGTTTCTCGACTTCGACATTGGCAAGGGACCCATCATATTTGATGTTACAACTGTCCGTGGATCCTCAATTATTTTTTTTCCCATCAAACCTATTTGATCATTTACTTTTGGTTTTATTCTTTGACAAATGTCACATTCCTTTACATATTTTAATGTTTCAGAGTACATTCCGGGCCAAAAATAACTTTCAGAAATTTTTGCATACGTTTTTTCCACACTTGAATGTCCTGCTTGTTTATTATCGTAATTCTCAATCAAAACTTGTTCTCGTAGTTCTTTTGGTATTCGTAATTTCCACGGGTTGCTATCTGAAGCTTAACTTAATTTTAAAGGGTCGGGTCTACGAGTATAGAAATATAATTGATTGTCGCGTATTCTCCAGTTTGGATTTTCTCCTGGCTTATTTTTAACATGTAACATTTTAATTTGATACCAATTATCCTCAATTGCTTTGCAATCTTTTTCTTCGGATTCTATGACGCTAGCCAAAATCCTTGAAATTATTATTTCCTTTTCATTTGATCTTTATAACGTGACTGGGACATGGTTCAAACTTCTTTTTCTATAAATAATCACGTAATCGTATTCTAGTAATTCTAGAGCCCATCTTGCTAACCAACCTGTTAGATTTTTTAAATTATCAGCCATTTTAAGGCAATATTGTCTGTAATCACTTTAAAAGAATAACCCTCTAAATATGGAATAAACTTTCTAATTGCTCAGACAACGGCTAAACACTCTTTTTCTGAAGCTTAGTATTCACATTCTGCTTCATTTAAACCTCTACTCGCAAAAGCTATAACATAATTTTTGCCGTTCATTGTTTGTGTTAATACGGCTCCTGCTCCTGTATCACTGGCATCGGTTTCAAGTTGAAATGTGCTTCCAAAATCAGGGCATGCAAAAATCGGTGCGATCGTTAAACTTGCATCCTTGATTTTATCTAACACGATTTCTAAATATTTTAAATGTTCTTCAAAATTTTTCGAAACTATTATTATGTTATCGAGGTTATAAAATACATGTGGTTTTAATTCCGGTGTTATTATCCTGTGCAACAGGCACTAGAATGTGGCAGGAGCGATTGTTAATCCAAATGGCTTCCTCTTAAACTGATACATTTCTTTGCTCTGGACCATAAGCGCTGTTATTGCTTCAGATTCTTCGTCCAATGGTACCTAATGAGATGCTGAACAAAGATCTATTTTAGACATGTACGAGGGTCACTCAATAAATACTTAGCCTACAGAAGAAAAACGAAAATTTTGGAAAAGTGGCAATTTATTTTTTCACATAATCTTCTTTTAACTCAATACACTTGGCCTAGCGATGCTCAATAGGCCTCCGTGGCGGCGATGCCCTCCTCATTCGACCCAAATCTATTCCCGGCGAGTGACTTTTTCAGGTTTGGAAACAAAAAAAAGTCACAGGGGGCC
>JAUMHM010000071.1:19536765-19552767 GCA_032362435.1 Melikaiella ostensackeni | reverse complement strand
TGTAAGGATAGGGATGTATGGAGAGCAATTGTTTATAAGAAGAAGAGTGATGCCTGAAACGAAAGATTTTGGATACTTATGGCCCCACGTGAAGAGATTTTCTTAGTGGATTGTTATAATTATTCCGGTTATTATAATGGCTTTGCGAAGCTCTTCACCTGGGTTGATTGCTAGAGAGATTGATCAAGCGAATAGTGTCGCAACGACGTTGTGAGATTGATCTAAAATCTTTTCCTTCTCCTCCTAAACATCCCGTACCCATATTTACCATACGAATTCCTTCATCCCCAGTAGTGAAACGAGACCAGAACCGAACGAGTTACGCATACCCCGAAAGGGATTTGGCTTAATGGTATAATAATAATAATAGGGCGACCGAAAAATCCCGAAAAGTAAAATAATCGGAATAGAAGGTTTCAGAATATTCATAATTGAAGAAACGCTTTTTACTAAATATTATTTATTTATCAAAAATACAATACTGAAATATTTTGATCAATGATAATTTTTTTTTAAATTTCACAGTATTTAAAAAAAATAATTGTTATTGTGAGTTAACGAAAATTCCCAACGTACCTTAAAGAAGTTTTTTCGTTATCACTTAATAATAAAAAAACATCTTTGAATTTTGAATTTCAATTTGAATTCTTGTTAAGTTACAATAACGATAATGAAAAAATTCTATACACATTTCCCAACAAAAATTCTCATCGAGAAGTATTTTTTAAAAATTATTGTTATTTTAGACTCATGAAATATATTTTTCTAAATACTTTAAACATTTTTTGAAAATTTCCATTGATCGAAATATTTCATTATTATATTTTTAATGAATAATTATTGTTTATTAAGAAGCAATTTTTCAAATTGTGAAAATTCGGGAATCTTTAAGTTTCGGATATTTTATAATTAGACAATTTTCTGCCGAGAATTTTCTATTTCATGATTTTTCAAACTCGGTAATATTATAAAATTTCGGTTATTTTATTATCCGGGAATTTTTTAAGTCGGGATTTTCATATTGTCGGCAAGTTTATAATTATCGAATTTTTTTATTTCAAATATTTTCTTTTACGGGAATTTTACAGTGTCGGGAATTTAATTTTTGGGAATTTTTCAGTCGTCCCAAAAATTTAGTTACATTGAAAATATTTCTCGTAAATTTTTTTTAATTAGGAAAACTCAAAATTCTCATTAGTTCTAAAAAGTAATATATTTCTTCTGGGGATTCCATGCCGGATTTACGAAACAAAAGCAATCATCTCACCGATTTTTTTTGAACTTATACAACTCATTATATACACAAAAATAAAAAACCTCTCAGATATTTGGCTCAGAATTTTTTTTAAAAGTGTTATCGCATTTTAAAGTTCTTTTTATTTTTGAAATTTCCTGTAAAAAAAAGTGAAAAATTTTCATATTAATTTGTACTGATTATCTTCGTTTGAATGTAATTCATTGAAACTATACATTTTCATGTAAAATTTAATGGAAGACCCGAATTGCGAAGTCTTAATCATTTTCGAAAAAGCTTCCATGCTTTTTTTGGAATTATTTCATGAAAGTTTTCAAAAATTGATTTTTCAAAATTGCCTGATACGATTTTTTCCTATTTTTTTTTATTTATTTCCAAAGAGTCCTTTTTGAGAAAAAAATTAAAATTAGAGGGAATATGCGTAATTTGGCGATAAAAGAGTTTACAAAAATAAATACAGGTCAAAAAAATCATAAAAGAAATTTATTGATTTTTCACACTTATTAACGATTGAGTCAATAATAAGTGAAAACATCATTTAAATTTAAAAAAATTAACAATAACTCATTTTGGAAAACTTTTTTTTTTGTTAAAAGAAAATTATATACAGATTTCATTTCAAATCATGCAAGCAGTGTAACTTCAAGTTACAGAATCATTCACCTCTTAAATATGTTGTTTTTCATGGGAAACAAGACGACACGTATTTTATCGTTTTGAGAAAAAACTTTTCGCGAAATCATGAATATGAAATTTTAGGGTTGTTAAAAAAATATAATCTTTTTCTTTAAACCTTTATCACTTTTGACCTAATTAAGATATTTAAGTTTTCTTTCCTGGCTCTTTCGAGGTTAAACGTCCGCGTTAAAATCCACCGGGAAATAACAAGATATTAGAAATTAAAAAAATTGTGGTGGTTTTTCTGAAATATTAAAAGTCGATTCTTATAGAAAACCCACCTTTTTTTGCTAAAATTTTTCTCTGAAATTGTTACTCGAATGGCGAAGAAATCTTGTAAGTTTCATGCAGGCCAAACTATTTTCTTGGTCAAGAGAATTTTCTTTCGAAAAATTGAATAATCGCATTTTTCTTACAAATAATGACAGATCCGAAAAAATGCTAGAGAGAATTTCCTCCTTTTAAAGACTTCTACAAAAAAAACTTCTTACTCTTCTATGATTTATTGTATCGTTCGCGAAAAAATTCAATTTTTCGAAAAAAAATTCTCGTGACCATAAAAATGTTTTGTCCGGCATAAAATTCAGATGACATCTTTCTTATGGGAGTACAAATTTAACAAAAAAAGGCAAGAAATAAAAATGTCGAGTCTTTGAGAAAATCGACTTTTAATATTTTCATAAAAACCGCCGCCATTTTATTAATTTTCAACATTTTGTTGATTTTATGGTGGATTTCGAAAAAGAACAATTATGAACCTCATCAGAGTCAGGAAAGATTACTTAAATATCTTAATTTTTGAAAAGTTATGAGGGTTTGAAGAAAAAACTTGTATTTCTTTCAAGCAATTCTAAAATTTCAGATACTCATAACTTCGCGAAAATTATTTTTTCTCAAAACAGTAAAATACGTGTCGTCTAATTTACTTTGAAACATAACATACTCGTATTTAAGAGGCGAAAGATTCTGTGACTTGAAGTTGCACTGACTGCATGATTTGAAAGGGATTCGGTTCATCATTTTACTTTCACAAAAAGAAAACTTTGTAAAATGAATGATTGTTAAATTTTCACTATAATGATTTTTTTCACTTATCAATGGCTGAATCATTAATAAGCTTAGATTTTTTTGTATGTGTAACAAGATGTGTAAATTTGAAAAAAAAATTGGTAAGATGAATGCTTTAGTTTTGTGAATTCAACATGGAGCTTTCTGATTATTATTTGCGATACGTGTGATCGCCAAAAAATTTACCTTTTTCGGTCCCAGCTTTCTCCACATTTTTCTTGATTAATAACATAGCCACACAAAAAAAATGTCGAGAAGTTTTAATGAGACACATGTATTCCGTATTTTGAGTCGCTAAATCCGAATCTGAGGTCAGAATAGCACCTTTCACGATTAGTTTTCGACATAACCTCAAAAACCTTATTTTTGAGTATGTGATGAGAAAACATGTTTTTTTTTATGCATTTCAAGCTGCTGGATTCAGAAATGGACTCAGATTAGTGATATTATTGAAAATTTAGTAACGTAACCTCTAAAAAATATTGTTCAAGCAGCAATTTGTAGGCCAGCATCGTATTTTTATGGATTTTGAGTCGCGGAACCTAGTTTTCAAGTCTGATCAACATAATAACGAACAAATCTCAGTAATTTCATTTCAGGCAAAAAACATACCTTACTACAACAATATCCTCTTCATAAAGTCTTCCTCATAATATTCTTTGTAAGAAAACTTACTTTGTTTCTTGTAAACCATGAGTTCTGAGCCTCTTGTGTTATGATTTATTCATAAATCGTCGGACTTAGGTGTCCATTTATTTGCATTTATTGGATTTACTCAAAAATTCACTATCAGTGCCTGGCGCTGCACTAGTTACTGGGGGTGATGGCAACTGCCCCGAAAAGGGATGTGTAGAATGATTCACCTTCCAGCCCAGTCAGTAACGGAGCCAGCGAAGGCGCACTGCCTTGCAGGGGGACGTCAGGGTGTGAGAATGAAGTCGTAGTCTGTCCGGCGAAGAGTTGATATTGTCCTCATCAAAGCCGGAAAGACCTCATACTTAGCCCTGGGGAGGTATGAAGGTTATCACCCCCAGGACGGTGGACTCGCCTGCGATCGGGCCAGGATCCTTAACATGCGGGGATTAAAATAACCATGGCTCCCAAAAATAAAATAAAAAACTTAAAAAAACGCACAGTTGTGTAAACAATCAGAATCATTTTTCTCACATTTATACGAAATACGAAATCCCAAAATATCGGAAGAACATTACTGAAAAAATTTGGGACATGTATGCAAAATACTTTAACGTTAAGTTTCCAAAACGAGATGCAAGCTGGACTCCTCATATTAAATGCTCCGCTTGTCATGCAATGTTGTACAAATGCCAAGAAAGTGGAAATAATTGAAGCTTTCAGTTTATTCTACCAGCAATCTGGAAAAAACAGCAAAATGAGTGAATTCGCATGAACGATGTGAAGGAATTGGGAATCCTCAACAAAGAATCAGTTGCTTATAATACCGCCTCTCCGATAATAGAACCACAAATAAAAAAGCAGCAGATATTTTAGTAGACGCTGGCACCTCTCATTCCGACACTAGAAAAAACGAAAGCTGTGCAAGAACATGAGGAATGCACAAGAAGTAGAGAAGATTCCGATACTGAATGTGAAACAACCGATAACGAAGACACTGCATATGACACCATAACGAGACGTTCAGAGACGTGACACGAAAAGAGTTATATGACTCAATTCGAGAGTTAGGATTACCTAAAGATGGCGCTAAACACCTTGCTGTGGCTTTGAAAAAAAGGAAATTTAGCAAAAGGAACGAAGTCAAGTTTTTATCGGAACAGACAACAGCATTTTCGGAAATACTCTCATCTTGATCGAGAACTGTCTTTAGTCTGTTGCACGGATTTTAATGGACTCATGGATGAATTGAAACCAGGAGTTTACAAAGATGAAGAGTGGAGGTTATTCATAGACTTTCCCAAACGAAACCTGAAGCCCGTCTTATCGCACAACACAAACCTATATGCATCGATACCAATAGCTGATTCAACAAAACTTAAAAAAGTTTACTGTAATATGAAAAACATCTTAGGAAAATTCAAGTACGAACAACATAAATGGAAAATTTGTGAAGATTCTAAAGTTCTTTCAATGCTTCTGGGACAGCAATCAGGATTCATTTCTCTTGTGAGAAAAAGTCGTACCTAATTCTCTGCACAGCGGCTTAGTTCGGAACTAGGATCCGCGGAACTGAGAGCATTAGTTCCGAACTGAGCCACTGTACACCGTATTGGATGCGACTTCTTCTCACAAGAGAAATGAATCACGAAAAACATAAGTCAGAGCTAACTTGCGATCACAAATTAAGTTTGCCATTTTATTGACTCGTTGTTTTTGAAGTCTAAAATATTACTTAATATTTCGGATTTTTTTTTAAGTTCTTGATAGTCTCTGCCGTCAAGGAATAATAAATAATTCAATCATTTGTTGTTTTTCACATATCGAAAACAAAATTTGAAGAATAAAATAAAATTAGTTTTCACTGTTTAACATAATTTCATGTCATTTTTATGGAATATGATAAAATTGTCAATTTTCCACTAGATTCTTTAATTAATTCTATTTTTGTTAAAAGTACTAAATTCTTCGTCAAATTTTAGTAAAAATTAATTTAATTTTGAAAAAAATTTAGGCGGACACGAACCTATCTTTTTACTTAGACCTACCCAGGTCCAAGTATAGGTCTAAACTTAGGACAGACCTGGTTTTCTTAACAAAAAATTACTTTCTTTACAGATTACTAGAATCCTTTTTGGAATATGGATGTAACAGATCTAAGCAGTTTACTAAATAAATGGGAAGTTAACGACTCCACTATAAAAAAGTTCGAAGATACGTTTCATGTTTCATAAGTACACTCAACTTTCGATTTAGTTTGAGTCTCGGACATTGCCTTCCATGACCATGAGGCTCTTCCAAAAATTTCTACGATGTAAGCAGTCAGGGGAATCGCATGACTCTGCTGAGCTCGCGCGCCTTTCTCTTGGCCCCTCGGACCTCCGCACCAACGAATGCGAGGCCAGCGGAAATTCTCTTTCTCGACGTCTTCGACCCCTTACCCACGAGTGCGAGCAGGCAGACATTCTAGGAAAACAATAAACCGAACACAAATAAAGCGAAGTTCCAGTGTATTAGCAATTTCGGAGTATTGACGCTTCGCATAAAAACCAACAATATACTTCCTGGCAAGAAGGCTTGCATATAGAAGAATTTCAGATCTAATGAAAAAACTGAATATTTTTACATTCTCATCAGAGAAGGTATTAAATTTGTATGAAATTTGACTCCTCCCGTTTTTGTCAAATGCCCACGTTTTGAGACCCCCTGAACCCGAAAAACAAGTTTTTACGAATGTGTCTGTCTGTCTGTATGTCTGTATGTCTGTCTGTAAGCACGATAACTTTCGAAAGAATGAATTCTATTGGATTGGTCCTTGGTACACTCTTTGAGTATCGAAAACTGAAGGTCAAATTCGTTAGTCAGCCATTTTGGACAAAAATTCAAAGAGTGGGAGCATTTAAAAAATTTTTGAGACTACTCTTTTTTAATTTACAAATTCCATGTACGGATACTCATAGTACTCCGAAAGTCGAACAATTTATCCTCATGACTTCTTTCGCTAAAAAGAAAATTGTGAGAGTTATAGCATTTCCAAAATTCGAAAAAAAAAAGAAAATAAGAATTTTAAGCCAAACAATGCACGATATGAAAAAAAGTCAAGAAAAGAAAAACGTTTCTTTTTGGAAGCCCTACAAGATTGTCATAACAACTTTTTGAATTTTCTTGAAAAATTGAAAATTCAAATTTTGAGCTAAATAACGCGGAATACAAAAGAAAGTTGAGATATCAAAATTGTTGCTTTTACAAACACCTGTAAACTTGCCTCTAAATATTTTCTGGTGGGAGACATGGTTTGTATTTTAAGTATAGAAAATAGTATTGGAATATTATAATTTTTATTTTTGAACCAAACGACGCTAGATGAGAAAAAATAGTCAAAAAAGTAGAATTTGTGCTTTTAACAGATCAAATAAAATTGCTGTTAAACATTTCTCTATAGGACCAATCGTAAACCAAGATAATTTTTTAAATCGTTTTTTTAACTATTTATTTGTATATATCATACGGTGAGCGCAGAAAATCCAGCGCAAAGCGCGAATATTATGATATAAGAATGTGCCGGCGTAGCGGGCAGATTTTTTCTTTTCCATTTAAAACTTGATTTTTCCAGAAATCTACAATCCACAATAAAGTATTACATTTTCTTAAAATGTTCCATAAAATCTGTAAAGTTCCAAGTGTGGCTCCAATTTCTCTAAGATTAAAAATTTCAATGCAAATTAATTCAAATCGGAAGAATCAAGTGCTAAAAATAATAGAATAATGTTCAATTTGTCGATAAGATCTGATATTATTTAATTATTCTCTATCAAATCTTTTTCTAGCCGGGTTTTTAAGAAATTTCAAAATTCTTCAGTTTTTGTATACCTATATAAATAATTTGCATTCCATTTTCCATTTCAGATAACAAAATCAATCCAGTCATGATCACAGTAAGCCCCAGGAATAAATTATATCTTCAAATTGGATAGAAACGCTGCAGCACATTTATCCACTCAAAGATCAAATTTATCTGGCAAAAGATTAAAATTTATCTGACGAAAATATTTGTGTCACGTGCGTGACATTTGTCAAGCGACTTCTCGATTTAACCTAACATTTCCCTATTGAAAGAATCCGGGGGAAAATTACTCGTATAATTTTCGGAAAAATTTAAAAATCCTCGCGGAATTCCTTGTATTAATAGTGTCTGAAGATTACACGAGTATTCCCCCCCAGGATTTTTTCAATAGGGAGGTGTTTGACATCGAACTGTCGCTTCAGAAATGTCATGCATGTGACATAAATATTTTCTTCAGATGAATTTTTATCCATCGCCAGATAAATTTTATCTTTGAGTGGATAAATGTGCTGCAGCGTTTTTATCCAATTTGAGAATAGACTTTATTCCTGGGGCTTACTGTGACACGGTTGCAATGTGATGTTGGCCATGAGCTCCCGACATTCGCGCAAATCGAAGAAATGTTAATTTCTCAACGAACTTACAATGTGATATTTATAATATGCATACGATTTTATTTTGGTTCCAAATAAATGTTGAAATCGTTTTCGATAACTTTTAAATTTAATTATTTCGTATTCATTTGTATGCGTATTGCACTCTATAAATTGTAATCGGTTACTTTGCCTGATGCATCAATGTAATATCGACCAAAATGAATTATTTCAGTCATTTCGGTCGATAATACATCGAGTCTCTTCTCATAACTTCAATATCTCTGATATTTAGAATAAGTGTCTTGGATATTTAGACTTAATGTATGTGGATGTTAAATCTAAGAATCTAGATCTTTGTCCCATACTTAAATAACAGATATATTACGACTTTAGTATCCAAATGTTAGCCGCTAGTATTCATTTCTCTCCATGCCCTTACTAGGATTGTCATAATGACCATAAATATAAAAAGTGTTACTTCAGATTCCGATCTCCCATATTCTTTCTTCACTGAGAAAAATGGATTATACCCGGTAATAAAAGATATGTTACTGGATATAATCTTGGACTATTAACTATGCAACAGCGATCTATAGATCATTAAAACTACAATCTCTAGATGTTAAGAAATAGATATTACTAGATAATATCCTGCATTATAAAATTTCATAATTAAAGATATTAAAATCTCTCAGCCAAGACTTTAAAATCTAATATCCATGTTATGATCCGGATCCATTGAATAACCTTCTCAAAAATATATAATAACTTGTGCAAACGTATTGATAAAACGCATTAATTACGTTCTATACTTCTACAAGTGGCAGTGACGCATAATGAAAAGAAATACAAACTTAATTATTTTCTAAATCCAAATCAGGCGCGATTTAGAACAAATAATCACTTTTCCATTATAACCTTTTACGATGCAAGTGAATGCAAAGTATGATACCATATGACACGCGCCATGACCGTCTGAAACTCAACACACGCCTGGTGGTTTTAAAATCTGAAAAGTTGCAATTTGATTTCTAAAGATTATAAGAATTTAACATCTAGAGATTATATTTGGTAACATTGACATATATTGAAAAAAGATTATAGATTATACGTGGTAATATACATTTATTTACAGGGCATAATCCTCAAGTTGTAATATTAAGTTCATATAATCCATTTTTCTGAGTGTGCTGTGACTACTAAATCAATTTGCTCTACAATAATTTTTATACTTTTTGAAGTCACATAATTTGTTATAAAAATAATTTTAAACAAGAGGGTGTAGTTTTAGGTTTTCATGATTGAATTGTGGGCAAAGCGGGAGTAGGAAACGGGGCCAGTGACTATTTCACGCATCTATCCTTACGTATATATGGTATAAAAGTAACTGGCATATACGACAAGCAGTTAAGTAATAAAAGTCTAGCTCGTGTCTAGTCTTTGGCCTCCTATTGCATGTGTTAGAAAGAGATGGTCTAGCTTACATTGTTCCAGGCTTATATACATGACTAACACGTGTCTTGCATATTCATCATTAACTCACTCCCAAATCAATCATCTCCTTTCAAATGTTTCAAACATTCCCATATAACTACAAAAACAAACTTCATTTTAATTTTATATTTCTTAAAGTAAAGCAATTGTATGTATTTGGGACCATTTGTAAATTTTAGATTCCAGGTCGAACTAACAAAAAAGACTGACGCACAGTGGGACAAAACTGGATTTTTCTGGACAGGTCAGTCTACAGGTCACAATAAATTGTTATCCAATTTAGACGTTTCTCTTTTAGAATTAAAGCTGATGAAATTCTGCAGATGTGTGCATAGAAATCAAATTTTTCTCGACTATAATTGTTGCGATTTAATATTTGCGAGTTATATAGCAACAACAAAAAATCTTTCTCACTTGAAATTACTGCAATACTGTAAACCAGGGCTAAGCGGTGCATGTGAGGAAAAGTGGCGCACCGTTGATTCTACATTTCTGAAAGCTATATTGGCTTCTTCTAGATAAAAAAACTCAAGGCTTGCAACTAACAGTTGTGAAACTACAATTGAAAAACATAGGAGAAGCATTATCGCGTTTTAAATACAAAATTAAATGTGCATCACTTTCCCCACAAACGTGCTGCTTAGCCCCGGTTTACGGTACGTTACGAAATTTTAGCCAGAACTAAGAAATACTATAAATTAGTAATTGATTTTGTTATAAATAAATTACATTAGCAAATACTCAATTATTAACGTTTTCGCATAGGAAAAAGTGTTGTTTTTTCACTTAAATTACTGCAACACGTTATGTAAATATCAACTAGTTGAAAAAATGAAAAAAATTAACAACTGATATTGTTATGAACAAATAATATGACATTATCGAGCAGGAAAAATCTTTCTTGACGAAAATTATTGAAATTTTTTATGAAAGTTTTACCTAGTGACGAAAATTACTTGCTGAAAATAAATAATATTTTTCGACAATATTCTCTAATAATCATGTCTATAATTAACGACAATTTAAAATGTTTATTCATTATATTTGTTCATAACAATATCAGTTGTTAATTCATGGCATTTTTCACATCTATTTAAAATCTACATAACATATTGCAGTAATTTAAGTGAAAAAAATAACATTTATTCCCATGCGAAAATGTTATAGTATAAAAAATAAATTGTTAACTTAAAGCATTTATTAGTACTGGGCGTAATTTTCATAACGTATTGCAGTAATTTCAGGGGAGAAAGATTTTTCCCGTTTGAAAATATCAGACTCTGAATATTTGTTTATAAGATTTGTTCACAACAATATAAATCATTTATTTATAAATTTTTCGTTGCTACATTACTCTTAAATATCGAATCACCAAAAATTAAAAATGAGAAAAATTTATTTTCTACGCCCAAATCTCAGATTTGTGTAATTATATGAATAATTTGTTTATAACATTTGCATTCATTTTGATATATTCTTAATCCATGCAATTTATTTTTTGCAAGTTGAAAAATTATTTTGCTGTTCACAATTGTTTGAACAATTTTAATTTGTTTAAATGATGGTTGCCCCCAACTAACTCATAAATATAATGAATAACTTAATTTTTTTCTCAAACAGGCTTCTTTGCAAAATCGGAAAAAAAAATTTTTTAAGAAATTTTCGAAATTTCCCATGTAAAATACATGGAAAAAATCACTTCTCGGGGTTTTTGGTATAACCTCTGAGGGATTGGGAAAATGTTACGGGAAAGTTCGAAAACTTGCAAAGAAATTTCTAACGAAGAGTTCTATGTATCAATTATGTGGATTTGACACCCCTAATACACCTCCTTGGTGCCCCGAAAAGTACCCCTAAATACAAAAATGTCAATCCTAAACAAAATCTACACTCTTGATCACTATATTCTCGTTCTTTTTTTTGCGAAAAAATAACATTATTGGTCCAGCGGAATATTTAGAAATATTTTAAAGTAATTTAAATCATTTAAACAAATTCCACTTGTTTAAACAATTGGTTTTTCTCAAAGAGTCGCTTTTTTAACAGATTCATAATCTATGTTACCTTTTGAAATAGTTTATGTTTTCGATATCTCAGTTTCATTATTTAACAAACCTTAATTTGTTTAAGCAAATCAAATTTGTTTAATAAATATTTTTTCAGGAAATTTTAGAGTTTTCTTCCTTTTCTGTTATAAATATCACAACTACTTAGGTGTGTGCAAAATTTTTATAAAACATGGCGGGTCGGGTCAGAATTTTTATGGATCGGGTCGAGCGTGGTCGGGTTTCGGATTCACAACCCGACTCGACCCGAAAACCCGAACCGGCCCGAAAGGTCAATTAAAAAATTTCCTAAAATTTTCAGTGATTTCCGGTAACGATGGCGGTAGCTTATGGTAACTTACCATAAATTACTGCAAATTTCCGGAGATATTCTAAAAGTTCCAGATTGAAGTTTCGGGCCGGTTAGGGTTTTCGGATTTTTGAGTTCTCGGGCCGGGACGGGCTGCGAATCCGAAACCGGACCCGGAGTCTTTAATATGTCGGTCCCAAAAACTAAGCATTTTGATTTATGTAAAATAAAATGTAGGGAAAATGCTTGCCCTTACTAGATATAGTAAAATTTGATATTTAGGAGTTTTTGGATCACTGACTACGAATCTAGGGTTAAAATTTGAAAAATTACAAAATATAATATGGCGGATTGAAACTAAAGAAATGAATTGAGTGGCTCTGAACTCGGTATTTAGGGGTTTTTTCGATCGCTGATTACCAAACTGGAGTCAAAATATAAAAGTTTGAAATAGTGGATTCAATACGGCAGACTCAAACTATAAAAGATTGACTGATTAGCTCTAAACTTGGTATTTAGTGGTTTTTTGGGTCACTGATTACGAACCTGGGGTCAATATTTTAAAAATTTCAAAATTCTTTATCTTCAAACTTGGATTTTGGATTCGAAATCGGCGTACCCGCAAACCTCCGAGTGTCAAGTTTCGTTGAAATTGGACTAATAGAAAAATGTACGCTTCAAAGGGTTAAACAATTCAGAAATATAACTTTATTGTGGAATGCATAAATTGATAATGCGAAAGGAGTAAGAAGCTTTTTGTAAAAACGAGCAAGCAGCTGAAAGGCGTTTTGATTCTGTTACAAAATTGTCATCAATATGAATGTAGACTGTATTAAATATTCAGATCACGCCTCAAATAATTGCCATGAGCCTAGTGCTCCTGCAACTGTATCATGACTGTTGGCACGTAAATGTGTAGGAGGGTGACGAATCGGTAAGGAATTGGTAACAAATCGCTGTAGCCAGGTGGGTGCCGAACAGCCGAGCGTTTCACCCGTTCACCGATTGCATTCATACGTAACACCAAATTTATTCCCGACGTGCCTTGTGTAGGTCTACTGACCCAGAGACAGCAGGACAAGGCCCACCTTGGTCACCGACCCTCTTCTCCTCTCTCAGACTGTACATCCGTGCACAACCTCGGGCCCAAATTAAACTGGGACCGGTATCAGGACCGGTTTTTGTTTGCAATCCTTTATCGGTTTTTAGCCTTCCCATTCCCATAACATTACTGGCGCCATAAAAGAGGTCATTGCATTTTTCGGAAGCTGACTTGATTAGGTTCCTGCATTTCTTTATTTCTTCATTTCTTTACTTCTTTACGGTCAACCACCTTCCCAATACCATTCTTCATCGGGAATATTTATCATCAGGGAACACTCAATGAAACTGAGTATATACATTCAAACTCGACAGTCAGAAAACCGGCTTCACTCCGGAAGATGGTTTTCTGCAGTTTTCTTCTCCACTGGCCAAACGTCTACTTCTAATAAACTCGGATATGACCGCGAATTATCACTGGATGTGATTCAGTTTATAGAGTGATTCTAAGCTCACCTCAGTAAAGTGAACTTTTCAGAGGCCCTTACCGGGTGAAGTGGAGTCGTCCGGCGATAAAGATACTCATGTTACAGGCGGTCTCTGTTCTACCGGAATTTTTGAAATAAAGGCATAGTACAATAGGTCTCACTGCAGTTCTAGGGGACTTAAATGAACCAGCCTATCCATAATAATTAATATATAATGGGCCCAAACCAAAATGGTATCGAGACCGGTTTTTCTGTGCAATGCTTTATCAGTTCTTATGCTTCACATTCCCACAGCATCCCTGGCATGGCGCCATAAAAGAGGTCATTGCATTTTTCGGAAGCTGACTTGATAAGGTTCCTGCATTTCGTCGTTTCTTCAAGGTCAACTACTTTCCAAATACCATTTTTCAATTAGGAATTTTTTTATCATTAGGGAATTTTGCCAGTACTCGGGTACCATTCCAAGGCTTATTCTAAGTCCAACGTCCAACATTCAAATTTAAGTACGAAATTCTTGAAAATTAAAAAAACCTAGAATCGAACGACCTAATTTGGACAACGTGCTTCTAAATGTCTCTATTCAAATTAAGAAAAACTAAAATAAAGAAAGAAACAAGAATAGAACAAAAAATTTTTAACAAAAATGTCGAGTACGCCAGTGACTCTAAGGTAGAAAAGAAGAATGTGCAAGAAGCACCCAAAATGGCGATTATTCAATTTATTGAATCGAATCATGTAATCTTATAATGAAATGAATTAATATCTACATAAGTTCAAGAATGAAATTTTGAAAATAATAAAAAGGAAATCAAGGAAAATCAATCAGTATTAAGAGATTCAAATCTTTAATTATACTTGTGTTACTTTAGCTATCATTAGGTGTACTTTAAGAAAAATCATCCTCATACGTCAATCCTATCCAAAGTTATAGTGGAACATAAATAAAAACGTTGATAAAAAATCTATTTCCTATGTAAAATTTTTGAGGTTCTATTTCGCTGTAATTGACAAACGCAAATCTTTATGTGCCTATGTCACTCCGACTATCATTACCTGCATTTAAACAAAAATTCATGCCGAGCCGATACGTCCGATTCCGAAGGTCGTTGGATTTTTGGTTTTTTTAATTTCAAAGAATTTCGTACCTAAATGTTCCACTGTACCCTCATCCAAATTTTGTAAACATTTTTTTGTTTTCAAACAGAATATGAATTTCATTTCACATTTCCTAAATTATAAATTATGGACGGTTTCATGAGCAGAAAATAACCAAATGTTATGTAAATAAAAGAACAAAATTTGAAAATAATACTTTTTACAAACATACTATATTTACATAAACTTCGTCTGAATATTTCAATATCATGAGAATTACTCTGAAAGTGTGGCCGGTAAAATGTAAAAAATAATTTCCAGGCATTATAATTAAAAAATTCAGACTTTAAAAGCGGAACAATTTTTTCAGTTTAAAGTAACCAAAACTAAACTATAAAATTAATGTAGTAAAAGTAGAACTCTTCTGAATTCAAAAGATTAAAAATTCAGCAATTTTAAATTTGAATACGTTTAACTATAAGGATTTTAAAATTACGGATTATATTAAGACAGAGGTGCAATTTGAAACTCGAAAAAAAAATTGAAAATTTCATACTCAAAACTTCGAAGATTCAAAAATTTTTGATTGAAATCGTCGAAATATTATGTGATTAGACATACTTTGCAAAATAAGAATTTTTCAAGATTTCTGGTCAAAATTATAACGTTTTTCATACTGGAATCCTTCAAATTCAAATTATGTTATTATAAATCGTTTAAAATTATGATATTTCTCAAGTTATGATTTAAACTTTTTGAAATTCAAAAAAAAAAAAATTGCCTCCCGACCAATTCTGAAAAAAATTAAAGCAAAATAATTAACCTTCAACATTCTCCACCCTTCAACTCAATAGAAGGGTTAAAAACAGAAAAATCCCCCCTTAAAATTTAGAGAAAAAATCAAAAGTTAAAATTTACCCCCTTCCAAATCAATACAAATATTGAGAACAAAAAATTCTTTCTTTCAATTTAGAGAAAAGATGAAAACCAAAATTTCCAAGCTTCGAATTTAATCAAAATGTTAAAAGCAAAAATATTCTCTTTTCCGATTAAAAAAAAAGTCAATAACCTAATTTCAATTTAAAATGATTTTCTTAATTTTGAAGTTATTTTTGGGCGAATGAAAAATGTTGTGTTAAAGAAATAGCTTCTTAAATTCAACACAAATATTTTTCTGAGTTTACGCCTTAGAATAGGCCCTGGATACGACTACAATTTACTGGCTAGATATGTGAAATTGGTTATACAAATTTTAGCTAATCGATATCCGCAAATAAAAAACTCAGACATGGTAAGGCTGTAGGTGTGGATGGTATTGCGGCTGAAATGCTTAAGAGCGGTGGCGGATATTTGTTTGTGTATCTGAACAAATTTATGAATACGAGGTGTGTTCAAAAAGTATCGCGAATTTTGAATTTTCGCGGGTTACGTATATTCGAATTTCGATTTTTTTGT
>JAUMHM010000071.1:19521139-19532704 GCA_032362435.1 Melikaiella ostensackeni | reverse complement strand
TTATAGCCCAAAATAGGAAAGCTGAAATTTTTCTTCCACACTGAAATTCAAAATTTTCTAAAACATTCCTTGTTTTACAAATATTATGTGGGTCGTGACTAACCGACGACTTTCATTAAAAAGTGTAACAACTATCACTCGAAAGTTATGAATAAAGTTTTGTAGAAATTAAATTTGGATATATATTTCTAAAAAACGACAGTAACTAAGAAAAGTAATGATAGTTACTTTTTTTGGAAAATGAACTAAGAAAAAGTTCCATTTTGAATCGGTAACGATAACGATAACTAGTTACTTTTTTCGTGATGTAACGGTAACGATAACTAGTTCCTTCTGAAAAGTAACTTACCCATCACTGCTATTTATTTGCAATAATCCAATCCCAGCTGAAAATTCCTGTACAGGAACCACGAAGGATCCTGCACATGTTCTTGCACAGATTCACGCACACGAACCTGTACATGTAATCCTAAAGATTCCTTTGCAGGAATTTGGCGAAGGAAACTGTACATGATCCTGCAAAGGACTCTGTATGCAAAGTAAAATCCTGTACAGGTTCCTCCACGAAGTGAATTGAGGCGCAAGTTCATGTACAGGAACTTGTTCAGGATCGTGTACATGAACCTGAGGGTGAGCTGAAGTCTTGGCTCTCTAGCTAGTGAGTAGTGAGTTGGATCCTTAAGGGAAAAAAGGAAGGCAACTTTATGGCTGTAAGCGACATAAGTTTTCGTGATGGCTCTCTGTGAAGGAAGCCGTGCCTCAATTTACTTCGCAAAGGAACCTGTATAGGACCTTTCCAAATGTTATTTTTTTCAGTGCAGTTCCCTTGCAGGATCATGTACAGTTTCCTTCGCCAAATTCCTGCACAGGAATCTTCAGGATAACCTGTACAGGTTGGTCTGTATAGGAATTTTCAGCTGGGATTTAATCAACAATTCAGTGTCAAGACCTGCTGCTGCACCAGATACAGAAGGCAATGACAACTGCCCTAAAAAGGGGTGTGTAGAATGATTTACCTTCTAGCCCTGCCAGTAACGAAACTAGCGAGGGCGCGCTGCCCTGAAGAGGGGTGTGAAAATGAAGCCGTAGTGTGTCCGGCGATGAGTTGACATTGTCCTCATCAAAGCCAGAAAGCCTTTATGCTTAGCCCTGGGAAGGTATGAGGGTTATAGCCCCCAGGACGAAGGACCCGCCTGCGATCGAACCAGGATCCTTAACGTGCGGGGATTGAAACAACCATGGCTCTTAAAAATTGAAAATAAAATCAAAACAAAAGCACAGTTGTGTGAACAATCTCGACCAATTTGGTTACATTTGTACAAAATACGAAGTCCCAAAGTATCGGAAGAAAATAACTGAAAAAATTGGGGACATGTATGTAAAATACTTTAACGTTAAGGTTTCAAACCGAGATGAAAGATATATTTCTCATATTATATACTCTGCTCGTCATGCGATGTCGTACAAATGCGAAGATAGTGGAAACAATGAAAGCTTGAAGTTTACTGTACCGGCGATCTGGAAAAAAACCGCAAAATAAAAGGAACTGTTACACCTGTATGAACGATGCAAAGGAATGGAGAATCTTGAACAAAAAATCTATTACTTATAATAGAGTCTCATCGGTAATAGAACCCCAGATGAAAAAAAAACTGCAGAGGTTTTAGTTGACGCTGGCACCTCTCATTCCAACACTAAAAAAGCAAAAACAATGCAGGAGCATGAGAAATGCATAAGCAGTAGTGGAGATTGTGATACTGAAAGTGAAGCAACCGATAGCGAATACACTCCATATGACACAAAAACAAGACCTTCAGAGACGTGGACATAAGAAGAATTACATGACTTGATTGGAGATTAGGGATTACCTAAAGATGGCGCAGAATACCTTGCTTCAGCTTTGGAAAAAAAGGAAATTCAGCAAAAGGAACAATGTCAAGTGTCTATCGAAACAGAGAGCAGCGTTTTCGGAAATACTTTCATCTTGATCAAGAACTGTCTTTAGTCTTTTGCAAGAATGTTAATGGATTCATGGATGAATTAAAACCAGGAATTTACAAAGATGAAGAGTGGAGGTTGTTCATAGACTCTTCTAAACGAAGCCTGAAGACCGTCCTATTGCACAACACAAACGCATATGCATCGATCTCAATAGCTCATTTAACAAAACTTAAAGAAGTTTACAGTAATATGGAAATCATCTTGGACAGAATTAAGTATGAACAACATGAATGGCGAGTTTGTGGAGATTCCAAAGTTCTTTCAATGCTTCTGGGACAGCAATCAGGAAATACGAAGTATCCTTGCTTCTTGTGCTTAAAAGGCAGCCGGTATCGCGGTAATCATTATAAAAAAAAAGTTTGGCCAAAAAGAATGCCGCTAGAACGAGGATCCGGAAACATCATCAATGACCCATTAGTGGAGCCATCGACAGTCCTCCTTCCACCTCTCCATATTTAGTTGGGTCTCATGAAACAATTCATAAAGGCATTAGATAAAGACGGACAATGTTGCATGTATATAGTGTCTCAGTTCTCACATTTTTTTAATGCTAAATTGAAAGAAGGAATATTCGATGGACCTAAAATTCGAAAGCTGTTGACGGTTGATGGTTTCAAAAAATTGAAGTGTTTAATGAGTTTGAAGTTACATTTCATGGATTCTCACGTCGAATACTTCCCTGAAAATCTTTGACACTACAGTAAAGAACAGAGTGAAAACTTCCAACAAGATATTAAGGTAATGAACCAACGATATCAAGAAAGATGGGATGAAAATATAACGGCTGACTACTGTTGGATGTTGCGAAGAGATGCACTTCAAAAAGCGAGTATGAAGAAGAAACTGACACAACGAAGGTCTTTCAAATGCAAAAGAGTGCATTTTAATAAAAAAAATAGCTGTCCTTGCATACAGCTGTAGAAGACTCACGCTAATTTGACTCACGAATTGGATTCAATGCCTCGAAATATATTATAATTTAATTTAGTCCTGAAAAGTGCTGCTCAAACAATTTTGTTTTGAGGTTATGCTACAAACTTTTTACTAATACATATAACTGATCTGACTCCATTATCAAGTTTAGCGGCTTGAAATCCATAATGATACGAAATTTTCCCATCATACGAGTATACGCGAAATTAACGTTTTTTGAGGTTATGTCCAAAATTACGGGATGAGGTGCTATTTTGACCTCAAATTCGGATTCAGCGCCTCAAAATACATAAGAATACAATGGTCTCCGAGAAATTTCTTGAAATTTTTTTTGTGTGGTTGTGTTATTGACCAAATTCATTTCAAATCATGCAGGCTGGCAGGTGACATGTTCAGGATTGGCTTGCCAATGAAGTTTTTTGAAAATTTTACTTCTAGAACAGTGCCATTTTCGAAATTTTTGTGATATTAAGGTTTTCCTTGTTTCAGTGTACTCGGTTTTTTATACTTTCTCAAAATCCACAGAAAATTAAAAAAAATAGAAAATGGTAAAGTTATTTTGATTCTTCGAATAAAATTTTTAAAAATTTCCAAAAACCTCACATTTCTTTCCTGAAATTTTCAAAAATAATATTTAATAATAATAAGATAATAATAATAATAAAATAAATAAAAAAATAAAATGAAAAAATAAAAAAATAATAATAAAATAATAAAATTTAATAATAATATAATAATAATAATAGTATTTTTCTTGTTTCAATTTGTCAAGTCTTTTCACTCTTTCGAAACCAATGAGAAAAACGAAGAACGAATAAAAAATCGTAAAGCTATTTCGATTTTTTATCAAATTAAAACACGAAATTTTCTTAATACAGCTACCTTTTTTTTCGTTGAAATTTTCAGGAGTGATACATAATATATAGTCAATTTACCATGAATTTTCAACCTGGGGAGTACGTATTTGTATTTGTATTTCAAGAGAAACAAAATTCTATTTTTTCTTACTGTTCTCGCATTTACTGTAATTTACTGTTATTTTTACTTAAAGTCAGAAAAATGTTATCTTATTGGACATAATAATATAATGCACCAAAAACTGCAAAGCTAGTTACTTTTTCTTCGCTTTTCTTTTTGGCAACTCTTTTTCTGTATTTTCTTCTTTTTTGAATTTTCATGTTTCTTCTTTTCCTCAGTAGGTTGATTTGGAACCAATCTATTCAGATTATTTCATTTTTCAAAAAAGAAAGAGGCAATAGTCCAAAACAATGACACATTTCTATAAATTGCTGACTTCCTCAAATTCGTATACTATATTTAAATAAAAATAGATATTTTTTGATGTATTGAGTTAATCGTTAATACCTCAATTAGAAGAAATCTTAATAGTATTCATAGGCAACCCTACAGATTGAAACGAATCTTTTCTTCATGTCTTTCTTTTAAAATTTCTTGAAAATCGAAATGAAATCTACTTTCTTATGAAAATTTTTTGTGCACCAAAAAATAAATAATCAAAAAGTCTACAAATCAAAAATAGACTTTGAAATTACCCACTTTTACGGCTCATTAGAGACAAATGTACACTAAATTTATAAGAAAAAGTTACTATAGTTTGTCTGGTCCTAAATTTTTATAATTATAAAAAGAGCAAACAAATTTTTGTAGAAAAAACTTTTTTTATAATTATAAAAATTTAGGACCAGGCAAACGTTCCTTAGTGATTTTTATTTAGTTTCCGAAAATTTCAACTCGATATGCGTTTCGTGTGAACGAAAGTTGGTTTAAAGTAAATGTGAACAAAAATGTTTGAGGTTACGCTCACATGGCCTCAAATCTCAGAAATTGCAAAATCAGCGAGGTTTTGAAAAAATAATCAAAAATAATTCTTTTCTCCTGAAAAACAAAAAAATACCAAACGGGAAATTTATGGTACGTAGATTATATTAGTATCCACCATTCCTTAAAAATTCATGGGGAAAGAGGTAGGGTTTTTGAGAAATTTTTTTTTCTTGTTTTCAAACAATCGAAATAATTTTAACATTTTAAATTATTTTTTCATTTTTTGTGAATTTTGAAAGAGTGCGAGAAACTGAATATACTGAAGCAAGATAAACTTTGATATCTCAAAAATTGCAAAAATGACTCGGTCTTCTAAATAAAATTTGCAAGAAACTCATTCTACCTTACAATTTTTAAACATTCATAAAAAATGTAAAAATGTTACTATATTGAATTTATAAAATACATTTCTCCTTGTTTTTCACGTATAAAAACATATTTCATTAACAAGTCAGTCCTGAACATGTCACTCGCCGGCCTGCATGATTTGAAATGGATACGACCTATTATAACATTCGTGAATAAATAAAATGATGAATTGATAAATTGATAAATTACCTGAAATTTTGTAAACTCGTCTGCCCTCAATTCTTCTCTAGCTAAGATTAATCGTACTACATGCTGAGGTAATAATGTGAAGGATCCCAAATTGAGAACCTCATTGCCATGTTCATCAACAAATTCCAAAACCTGAGGAAAAAAATCAAAAGTACAATTTCATCAGTAAAATCTGCGAAATGAAAATTGCTCTTCTAATTTAGTCGACGTGCATTCTGCACTTTATCACTGCATTTGAGAATCCCATATATTTAACATGGGAAAATATCAATAACTTCTACTTTCCCCCCCCCCCCCCTCCCCCACGCCCCAAATATAACCCAAAAATAAAAAACTTCATTTTTATGTATTTTTGTTAATTTTCAGCATTTTCTGTTGTATTTTTTGATATAAATAAATACTAATGGACAATTTGAATATCCCTGATGACTTTCAAACTAATTTTCAATTTTTTAAATAAATGTTTCATTTGACAAGCAATTTTCTTACGAAAACTTTTAGAGAATAACTCAAAATAGAACACATACAATATAAACATATAGAATGGATTCACATTATATTTCGTTATAGCATTTGAAACTCTTTTATGAATACCAAGCTGACATTGTACTGGAAGACAGGAAAAAAAAATACTGTAACATATATTTACGAAAATAATTTTATGTGTTCTATTTTATATTATTTATCCACATTTTTTTAAAGAAAACTTTTTGAATGAATAAAAATTGTTCAAACAGTCACATGACGTTTTGAACAGTATTTACTACACCTCGAAATCATTCAATATTATGTTTAATTCAGGA
Source organism: Melikaiella ostensackeni (assembly GCA_032362435.1). Classification (NCBI taxonomy): domain Eukaryota; kingdom Metazoa; phylum Arthropoda; class Insecta; order Hymenoptera; family Cynipidae; genus Melikaiella; species Melikaiella ostensackeni. The sequence continues at coordinate 19,526,567 of JAUMHM010000071.1, read as the reverse complement.
AATGTGATTTTTTAATATATTTTTGGGGAAGAATGATTGCTTAAATAAGTTCCATTTGTTTAAACAATTGAAAAATGGTTCATATATTCTTCCTAAACACTATACAGTCAGAAAAATAATTGTATGTGTTCTATTGTATATTATTTTTCAAAAGATTTCGAGAAAAAACTGCTTGAGCAGATAAAATTTGTGTAAATGAATAGAAATTTGTTAAACATTAGAAGAAAAGTATCAAAGCTATGTAAGTATTCAACAATAAGTAGCATAGGATACCAATTTGAGAAAAAAGTGGACATCTCTGGCTCGATTTTAAGATGTTTTGAAAAGAAACAATAATAAATTGTTTAAATAATTACATCATGTTTTTGGAAAAGTCCACTACTCCAAACAATGACCAACTATTACATCTCATTTATAAAATATGATTATTTTTTACAATTTTTGGGGAAAAAAAATTGTTTAAATAAGTGAAATTTATTTAAACAATTGAACTTTGTTTAAAAAATCATGGGGGATATTAAAATTATCCATTAGTAATTATTTGCATTGAAAAAGACGGCAGAAAATGATGAAAATTAATAATAATACGTAAAAATGTAGTTTTTTTTAAATTTTTCGGTCATATTTGGGGCGTTGTGAGGGAAGGGGGGGGGGGAAGTGAAAGTTATCTCTGAAAAATTTGTGAACTTTCGATCAAATCCTGATATATCAGTCCAATTTTTCGAAAATCCAAATTTTTTCCATGTTAAATATATGGGATTTTCAAGTGCCCGGTGACACGTGTTCGTATTGGAATTTCGAAAAACAATCTGGATTTTCTTTCTCCGAAAATGAAAACTTTTGGTGGGGTGTCTTGCCCTTTAGAGTGAAAAAATTTTGCAATGCATTTTTGGGCCACCCTATTGTACACCCTATCATTAAGATATATGAAATTTATTATAATGATATTATAAAAATAATTATTTTCTTTATTGATAGCACTTCAGTTTTCAATTCTGAAGATTTTTGTATGAATTTAAGAAATATATTTCATCTCATCGACAGAATTTTATGATTTTACAATATTGGAAAGAGGAGAGAAGGTTAAAAGTAGGCAAACCTACGGCTATGCAATTTATGACAGAATTTTAAGAAATCAATCAATATTTTACAAAATGAAGGAGATGTATAAATTAATGACATCTTCATTATGCATTTGTTACTCAAAAAATAATTGGTTGAATCCGCCCCTTTTTTCTGAGTATTCTGAAATGGACATAATATATGACTTTCGACTTGATTCATCATAACTATGTTCATGAAATTATTTTAAAAAATTCTCGTTTACTTTTTTGTGACTGACTGATATGGAACCAGGCCCTAACCTCAAAATTGAATTTCCTCATTAAATTCCATAAACAGGGCTACCACAGACTAACGTATTTGAAAAAAGTGCAAAAAGTGACTAGCTTAGGCTGAAAAGAGGCTCATTTTCAACACAAAAAGTGACTAAAAGTGACTGCTATTCACAGAAAAAATTTGATGTCATTCTCTTGCTGCATTCGGGGTTGAATATCAAGGTTACAATTGATACCATTAATTTTTCAAGTTATGTTCAGACGAATTGTATAATTAATTATATCACATGCCAAATTACTAATTAAATCTCAATAATAAAGGAAAATTGTGTTTTAACAACTACAACATAAACAGTTTTCAGCACTTTCATATTCTTATTAATAATGTTGTGTTTAGTTTTATGAAATTAAAACTTATCTCGAAAGCTTAATTTTTGGTTAGATTTCAAGAGATATCAAAAAATTGAAAAGATTTCAGTTAATCAGAATATTTATGTTTTTACTTGAAAAAAAGAAACACTATATTAGAACCTTGAATTCTTGAAATTATAATTCGCTTTCTGAAATTTTTAATTTGTTTATTATAATTTATTATAATTATAATAAAATTTTAAAATTTATTATAAAAAAATTATAATTATGGTATATTGTGGCTTTAATTTACAACAGAGGATTCGTTAATCCAATAGAAAAAAATCCTATTCAATTCATCATTTTATGAAACCGAGAATGAAGCGTTTTTACTTGTTAATAATCAATTATGATTCAAGCTATAAAAAAACATTTTCAAATAGAAACTTAAAAATTTTGCGAACGTGAATTTTAAATATATAGATTCAAAATTTTGATGATATTTAAAAATAATGAAAATTCTAAAATATTTCGAAGATTTCATGAAAATTTCAACAGATTTCAAAAGATTTTAAGCAACTTGAAAGATTTTACAGTCATTTACAATATTTATATTTTTCATATTAAAAAAAAAACTATATTAGAATAAATTGTTTTTACTTGTCGATAATTAATTGTGATTGAAGCTATAGAAGACCGAATCCATTTCAAATCAGGCAGGTTTTAAACTTGAAGGCACAGAGTCTCTTAGCGACAAAATATTATGTCGTTTTCTGGAGGAAATTAGGCGACACGTATTTTTCCAAATTGAGAAAAAATTGTTTTCCGCGAAGCTACGAGTATTTTGATTGTGACATCTATTCTAAAAATAAACACAACTTTTCTCTTTAAACTTCTATAGTTTTTGTTATAATTTATATATTCTAATTTTATTTTTAGATTCTGATAAGTTTTACCGTCTTCTTTCGATATCCTTCGGAAAATTTAAGAAAAGTTCAAAATGAACAAACTGGCGACGATTTGTTTGTAAATATAATAAGTCGATTTTAACAAAAAACCCACACTTATTTTTTTTACCAATTTTTTGTTCAATTTCGCCTTCTATAAGGAAGACATCCTGTAAGTTTTACGTGGACTAAACAATTTTTGTGGTCAAGAGAATTTTTCGAAAACTAAATTTTATTTTTGGCAAATTTCTCGAGAAAAACAAAATGTAGCAAGAAGCGTCAATATAAAAAGTTGCAGGCCTAACAAATTTCCACAAAAAATACCTCTTGCACTTTTGTGATATCTTGCATCGTTTACGAAAAAATTCGAAAATTATATTTTTAGACAAAAAATTCTCCGGTTCTGAAAAATGGTCTAGCCCGAATAAAACGTATAGGATGCCTTCCTTATGTGAGCAAAAACTGTAAAAAAATATAAGAAAAAATAAAGAAGCTGGTGTTTTCCAGGAAATCTCTTTTGCACAATTTCAAAATTCAAAGAAAAAAATATAAAAGATTTTTTTGAAAAACTCGACCTTTTTTATTTTTGCCAAACTATTTTTGAGGAAATTTCGTTTTTTCCGAAAAAATTGCGAAAATCCGACTTTGTAAAAAAAATTCTCCTGGCCACAAAACCTACTTAGCCCAAATACAACTCACAGGACGTCTTCCTTATAGAAGGACAAATTTAACGAAAAATTGGTAACAAATATGAGTGTGGGTTTTTTCTTAAGATCCCCTTTTTATATTTTCAAACAAATCGTCGCCATTTTGTTCATTTTCAACTTTTTTCAAATTTTCCGACGGATATCGAAAAAGGGCAGTAAAACTCATCAGAATCCGAAAAGGAATTCAGAATATTTAAATTAGATCAAAATATAGATTACTATATAGATTCTATACAAAAATTACTTAGATTTTCTTCTTCCTTTTAGATAAAATCTAAAATGAGATGGAGAAATGTGACTAAAGTGAACTTTTCCTTTAAAAAAAGTGACTAAAAAGTGACTCGAAAAAAAAGTAACTGCAAGTGACTTAAGTGACTGTATAGCAGCTGATTGCCTTTCGCCAAAATGTTGTGTTTGAGTTTTGACGAAATACTATTTCGAAGGATTTCAAAAGATTTCAAAGATTTTCAGATATTCAATAGGATTCTGATTAGTTTCAAGGGATTCAAAAGTATTGCAAAGGATTTCAACAGCTTTCAAGGGAATTTATAGAATTTCCAAGGATTTTAATTATTTAAACGAATTTTCAAAACTTTCGAACGTTTTACGTAATCTTTAAAGATTTTCAACATTTAAAGGCAGTCTAAAGAATTTTGCGAGAATTAATTAAGGGGTTCAATATTATTTCAAACCCTTCAAGGAATTTTAAAAGATATTAAAAAATTTGTTATGGAATTGCAAAGAACTTCTAAAACTTGATAGAGATTTTGAAGAATTTTATGAGGTTCAAAAGGTTTTAGCGTATTTGTAATGAATTCAAGGGACTTGACAAAATTTCAAAAGTTTCAAAGGAATTTTATGAGACTTCGAAGGATTTCTCAAGGATTTTATAAGATATAAAAAAGTTGTGAACATTTCATAGTCTTTCTATAAATTTCAAAGAACTCGACAAAAATTGATGGATTTCCTGGGATTTCAAAGATTTTAAGAGATTTTTAAATATTTCAGGAGATTTCACTGGATTTCAAAAATTCTAGGCGGTTTTGAAGAATTTCCTTGAATTCCGACAGATTTGGAAGGATTTAATAGGACTTATAAGATTTTAGGATATTTTAACAGATTTTGAAGGAATTGCAACGGATTTCAAGAGATTTTATCAGATTTTTTTACGATTTCAATAATTCTAAGAGATCTTAAAGACTCTCAATAAGGTATTTTAACGAATTCCCTAGGATCTCAAAAGATTTCATATGACTAAATATTTCAAAGGATTTTAAGGAATCTCATGGGATTTCATGTAATTTCACGACATTTCAAGGAATTTGACAATAGTTCATTGGATTTCAAAGAATTCATTCATAAAAATTGAGAGATTTCAAAGAATTCCATAGACTTGAAGAAATTTTTAAATACTTCAGGGGATTTCATAAGATCTCAAAAATTCCATGCTGTTTCAAAAAATTTCCTTAAATCTCGAAATATTTGGGAAAATTTTATAGGATTTATAAGATTTAAGGACATTTTTAAAGATTCTAAAGGATTTCAGAGGAGTTCTAAATATTTCAAAGGATTTTCGAGAAATTTCAACGGATTTCACAGGATTTTATACGATTTCCAAAGATTTTATTAATTTTAAGGTATTTCAAAGGCTTCTCAATAAGGTGTTTCAATGCATTTCTCAGGATTTCAAAGGATTCCATAGGATTTCGAATATTTCAAGGGATTTTCATGAATATCATCATATTTCATGTAATTCCACGGGATTGCAAGGGATTTTATAATAATTTAATGGAATTCATAGATTTCATTGACAAGAATTGAAATTTCCTATATATTTCAAGAATTTCAAGGGATTTCAAAGGTTTAAAAGGATTTAAAAGTTTTTAGAGTATTTTGAAACATTCCAAGGAATTTCTAAGGATTTGAATGATTTCAAGGGATTTAAAAAAATTTGATATATATTTATTATATATTTTATATATTATTTATTATTTATTTATTATTATATTTTATATATTTATTATATATATTTATTATTTTACGGGATTTCAAAGGCGCTCAATAAGGTATGTTAATGAATTTCTCA
>JAUMHM010000071.1:19499528-19516511 GCA_032362435.1 Melikaiella ostensackeni | reverse complement strand
AAACTATTTTTGATTTTTATGTATTTTACTCATCCTGATGCCGATTTAACTTTCTCAGCAAGATTCGATCTATAATAGATCTATTATAGTATATACCCCAGCGGAAAAATTATATATAGTGAAAAAAATTAGGTATAATTTTCATTCGTTTGATACAAATAATGTTTAAAATGAATAAAAATTATATGTAATAATTAATAATTTAAAAAATAATTAATACATTTCATGCGAACCCTTAAGCAGATTAAACAAAATATGTTTGAAATATTATTCCAAAATGTAAACTTTATTATTAAATTTTTCACTCTAATCTTACAATATTAGTTCATGTATCAAACATTATAAAATATACGCATACTAATCATTCAAATTCAAATAAAAAATACAGCGTTACAATTACGAATTACCTAATGCAGCAGGGATTAGAGCCATGACATTTTGAACTACATTGCAGTTCTTTTTTTTACATTTACAAGCACTATTGATACATTTCTTCGTAGAATTATACTTTACGAATCCTTGAAAACCGAAAAATGATTCTTCACTATTTATTTGTCGCACAGATACGCTTTTGTTAGGAACTTCATTAAGGCTTATAAACTTTTCTTCACAAACAGCAAATTGATTTCGAGAATATAATGATCTAATTATACCGTTCTGAGTGCCTACTGTATAAAAACCGTCTTTGGATACCTCCATAATAATTCCAATTAAGTTTCGCGAGTCTCCCTTGCTTCTTTCCACGCTAGGAATAGGTATTTTAACCGAAGTTCCGACTTCGATTTCGCTATACTTTTTGTTAGAGGCTTGCTTCATTTCCTCTGCTTGTACTGTTAGCCCTTCCACTGCCCTTCTTTTGTTGAGACATATTGTTTTTATTAAAACAAAGTGTACCCAGAATACGCGAATTACCTGTGTATTACCTGTGAACTGTAAATCAGCCACGTGTGATGAAACTTTAATAGTAAATAAGCTATTTCTTTCTTTTTCATGTTATCTTAGATGCAAGCGACAATGGAGAATTTAAAAGTGAAAAGAAATGTTAGACCTTTTGATGGTGAAAAGTACAGTTTATGGAAATTTAGAATTCGTGCCTTTTTAAGTAAACTGGATGTGATGAAAGTGATTGACGGTGCAATTCCGGCTGAATTGACTGATGAGTGGAATAAGGCCGAACGAATTGCCAAAAGTACAATTGATGAATACTTATCGGACTCTTTTCTTGGTTTCGCTAAAGCTGAAAGTACTGCTAAACAAATTTTAAATGATTTGGATGCGATCTATGAGCATAAAAGTCTCGCAACTCAATTGGCTTTGCGAAAAAGATTACTCGGATTGAAATTGCAAGGAGATATATCATTAATAAAACATTTCAGCATTTTTGATGATATAATTTCTGAATTATTGGCGACAGGTGCGAAGTTAGATGAAACAGATAAAGTATCTCATCTATTGTTGACTCTACCTGTGGCTTATGATGGAGTAATTACAGCAATAGAAACATTGTCAGAAGATAATTTAACTTTGGCCTTTGTGAAAACCAGACTTCTAGATCATGAAGTTAAATTAAAAAAAGGAAAGCAGTGATACTAGTGCTAAAGTACTTCTTGCTGAGAGACAGGATGATAGTACAAAGAAAAACAGATTTGAAACTTCAAATTCATTCAAAAATAATCGTCAGGGACAATCTAAACCGCAATCTTTTAAATCTAATAAAAAGTCATCTTTTGTGTAGTGTCATCATTGTGGTAGAAAAAGTCACATCAAAATTAATTGTCATTATTATAAAAAGGGACTGAAATACCAAAATATTGAGAAAAATAGAACTGTTCAGACTATACAATTATCTCAACCATCATCATCTAATTACGATAATCAGGGATTTGCTTTTATGACAGGGGATTATCAATTTGAAGTTGAAAATAAAAATAAAATTACATTTCTCCTGGACTCTGAAGCGTCGGATCATTTCATCAACAGAGCAGACTTATCTGGCAGTTTCAACGATTTGCAAACTCCAGTGAAGATTTCAGTGGCAAAAAATGGGACCTGCATAACAGCAACGAAGAAGGGGACATTGATTGTTATCAGCAACATAGGCATTCAAGGAATCATAAAGGATGTTCTTTACTCTTCAGATGTCCCATACAATCTACTGTCCGTCAAGAAAATGCAAGAGGCTGAAATGACGGTTGCGTTTAAACCACAAGGTGTTGAGATAAGTAAAGGCGGTAAGGCTGTAATGAACGGTAAATCATTGAAAAATTTATATTGCATTGATTTTGTCATTGATACGAATATGGTAAATTTACTTTCTTATAACAGTGGTACAAAAAATGAGTTTTATGATTTGTGGCATCAGCGTTTGGGCCACATTGGAAAATCTAAATTTTTAGAACTGAAAAACAAACAAATGATTGATGATATAGGGCAAATAGAAAATGTCACACCTAATGACAATTTATGTGAAGCTCGCATTAATAGTAAGCAATCACGTTGCCATTTGAAAAAGCCAAAGATAAAACTCATATAAAACGACCACTATGTATAATACATTTTGATGTTTGCGATCCAATCACTCCTCCTACTGTAAATAATAAAAATTATTTTGTAATTTTTATTGATCAATACACTCACTATACTGTTACGTATTTAAGTGTGCATAAATCAGATGTTTTCTCAATCTTTCAAGACTATATTGCAAAAAGTGAGGCTCATTTTAATTTAAAAGTTGTAAATTTATATTGCGATAATGAAAGAGAGTATTTGTCAAATGAGATGAAAGATTATTGTGTGCAGAGAGGTATAAGCTATCATTTGACAGTTCCACGAACTCCTCAATTGAATGGTGTGTCAGAACGAATGAATAGAACAATAACTGAAAAAGCTCGTGCAATGATAGTTGGTGCTAATTTCGGAAAAGATTTTTGGGGAGAAGCTGTTCTTACTGCTACTTATTTCATAAATTTGACTCCAACTAAAGCTTTAAAACAAGACAAAACACCATACGAATTGTGGCATAGCAAGAAGCCTCAATTAAAGTATCTAAAGGTTTTCGGTTCTACTGTATATATGCATAATAAAACCAGAAAAACGAAATTCGAAGAAAAATCTTTAGAAGGTATTCTGGTTGGATATGAACCGAACGGATATAAAGTGTGGGATATAGAAACTGAAAAGTTTGTAGTAGTGAGAGATGTTATTGTGGATGAGACAAATTTCAAGTTATTCAGGCCTGTATCAAAGCCTGAAGGGGTTAATTTTAAAAACTCCAGAAATCAAACTGATGCATCTGACATACAGTCAAAATCAGTAGTAGAGTCTCAGAAATCTAATAAAAAGAAATTAGATATGTCAAAAGAAAGGATTGAAATGATAGCCGAAACGAAAGAAAAATTAGAAGTGGAATCTAATAAATCTGTAATTGAAATAGATGTGCACACGGAATCTTCATCTCAAGAAAACAAAAGTAGGACAGAAAATTTTTCTGAGCCTAGAAGGAGTGATAGGATCAAGATTGAACCTTGTAAATCTTATAATGAAGATAACACACTAGATGATTATCTTATGTGAGCTCAATCCATAGTTTATAAAATTCCTACTGATTATAATGAGATTAAAAATAGTGAAGATAGAGTTCAATGGGAACAAGCTATAAAAGATGAAATTAATTCACTAATAACTAATAAAACTTGGATCTTAGTATCAAACCCGGAAAATAAAAATATTGTTGATTGTAAATGGATATTTACTATAAAAAATTATGAGTTTGGAAATCCATTAAAATATGAAGCTCATCTTGTTGCCCGTGGTTTCAGTCAAGAATATTTAGAAGTTTATAATGAAACTTTTGCACCAGTTGCCAGAATTTTAAGCTTTAGATTTATACTGGCCTTTTCAAATCAGTTTAATTTGCTAGTTCATCATATGGACGTAAAAACTGCTTTTCTGAACGGGATTTTAAAAGAGGAAATCTACATGAGGGTTCCTCAGGGTGTTGAAAGCAAAACTAATCAAGTCTGTATGTTGAATAAAGCGATATGTGGTTTAAAACAGGCAGCAAGATGTTGGTTTGAGATGTTTGAAAAAGTTCTTCTAGAAAAGAATTTTAAAAATTCTGCCGTTGATTGTTGCACTTATATTTTTGATAGAAGAAGTATATCTAAAAATATTTATGTGGTACTTTATGTAGATGATCTCGTTATTGCAGCTGCTGATATTGAAACCATGGAAAAATTCAAAAATTATTTAAAGAATCAATTTTTCATGGTAGGTTTGAAAGAAATTAAACTTTTTGTGGGAATTAAAATTAATAGAAGTGAAGATAGAATCACCTTGGATCAGAGTGCATATATAAAAACAATTCTGAATAAATTTAATATGTCTGACTGTGAAGCTGTCAGTACGCCTCTTGAAAATAAATTAAACTATATAGCTTTGAACTCCGATGAGAAATTTGACGCTGCTTGTCGAAATCTTATCGGATGTTTAATGTATGTGGTGCTTTGCACACGACCTGATTCAAGCACAGCCGTCAACATTTTAAGCAGATATTTAACTAAAAGTAATTAAGAACTGTGGAAATGTCTGAAAAGAGTCCTTAGGTATCTTAAAGGTTCAGTTGATATTAAATTAAATTATATCCGAGGTGATTATAACGAACTTCTAAGCGGTTTTGTTGACTCTGATTGGGGAGGTAATAACGAAAGTGATAGGAAAAGTACGACAGGTTATTTGTTTAAATTATTTAATCAGAGCACAATATGCTGGAATACAAGAAGGCAGATATCAGTAGCAGCTTCATCTACTGAAGCTGAATACATGGCTCTTTTTGAAGCTGTTAGAGACGCTCTGTGGTTAAAATCGTTATCAACGAGTATTCATGTAAATATTTCAGAGCCAATTATAATTTTTGAGGATAATAATGGTTGCATAAGTATTGCAAATAATCCAACTTGTCACAAGAGGTCAAAACATATTGATATTAAGTATCATTTTTCTAGGGAGCAAATAGAGAAAAATGTAATAATGTTAAAATTCATTTAGAGTATAACGTTTATTTTATTTCCATAGCCTAATTCCTATAGGAAGTATTACTGTTGCAATATTAAAAAATGTATTTAATAAAAAAATGATGCATATTTTAAATAATAATAATATATTGTCCTCGAGTGTGTACCACGCTCGCTACGCTCGTGCGGCAAACTCGACGCTATCGGAATCTTCTCCTGCGCCCACTAGTCACACACAATATTTTATTCAACTACCGCGAGAAATATGTGATTTTGCGGCCCTGTTGAGAGGGGAAAAATAAAAGCTTACCTGATTGATTGACGAGAATATAGCTATCAGAGTTCTTTTGAAGTTTTAATAGGAACAGGTTTTACTTTTGAGGTTATGGCAAGATGGCAGTGTTGAGCAGTGTTGCCAACATAGTCTGCGCTTCAAAACTTTATAAATAGTGAAGTAATGGAATTTCATTATTGTACTAGTGGAAAAACATGTTGATTACCTATGCTAATGGTCAACAATCAGACAATGTATCATTTTTCCCACTCGAAGCAGGGTCGGAAAATTAGATATTTCTCGCAGGTGTTGAATAGAGATAGTTTTGCAGTTATTCAAAATGATTCTATAAAAATGATTCAAGAAGGTACGTTTAAAATTCTACAGAGAATAAGGCTTCAAACATGTTCGGAAAACAATATTGAAAGGTGCGATATTGAAACAATTCATACAAATCTATCTTTGGCCTATGGCCTGGTCAAAGCTCACAAAGCACATTTTCCTTTATGAGCGGTTAGTTCGGCAATAGGTTCACCCACGAAAAAATTAAAAGAACTTCTTCATAAAATTACCAAAGAATAAGTTACTCCATCAACAATATCAATTTAAAACAGTGCTCCCTTCTTCAAATTAATTGAAAATGTTAAAATACCAATAAATCACATTTTTGTCTCCTTTGACGTAATAGCCATGTTTCCTAATATTACACATGAAAGAGTTGAACTTGCTATTGAAAATAGATGGGATATGATCAAACTTCATACTAAGATAGCGAAAAAAAATTTTCTTGATGCTATTGAGTATGTTCTCAATTCTGTTTATTTTAAATTTAATGGTACTTTTTATTAACAGAAATTTGGAACTCCGATACTCTCAGTCTGGCCCCAATTATTGCTGCAACTATGATGGAAGATTTGGAAAATTAAGTTCTTAACATAATTGATTTTGAGTTGGACTTTTATGCAAGATATGTTGGTGATTCTGTACTTTCATTACATTAATTGATGGAGCTCTCAAATTATCTCATCCAACATTCCATGAAAAGAATAATGAATTATGCAAACAGATTCTTTTTCTCAACCATTATTCGATTACCTTTATTGACAAACATATGCGTAACATAATTGTTCAAATTAAGAATAAAGGTAATAATCAGAATAAGAACAATGAACAGGATTACAATAGATTCAATACGGTTGCCCTACCTCATTCTGGAAAAATCTCAAGTATCTTGAAATCAATATTAGGAAATTCGGGCTTACAAAAGATATATAGGATTCTTTTCAAAACCAACTTGATTGTAAAATTGGGCAAAGACAAGTATGTGAAACATGAAAAACAATGTGTGATTTAAAAATTTAAACCTCCCCTAGGGGCTGTAGCACCTTGTAGTTGGTGGAGAGGCTTAAGCGTGCGGGACAATGGGGTCAAACAACCCTCGGCCTGCATGAATATGGATATGAATGATAGGATCTCTATAAACGGGCTTTCCGGTGAGTGCGCATGGATGATTGTAGTAATATTAGAAGGGCGAAAGAGCCTGGCTTACGCGGGTATTGCTGGACCCCAGGACCGAGGATCCTCTCGGACCGACCCCACTTTGGAGTTGGAACGGGAACGACCTTACGGCCCGCATTGCGACCAAGAAACAGCCCTTCGTTGGTGTGGTGGTCCACGAACGGATATTTATTGAGTGCTTCACTCAACGTGACCACCCCCTCAAGCTAGGGGTGTTGAGTGACCGTGTCTCTGTTACTTTGGCACCTAGGGGTATGAGGGTGTCAGAACGGCCTCTCGGGGACACCGGACGACCTCCCCGAGTATATAGTCTTACCCTTGCATACGTGGCTCTGCAAGGGCGGACCGTTTATTTCCCTAGCTTCTCGCGGGATTTATTATGGAAACCACCAAAAATAAAAGGTATAATGAAAAAGGAAGAAGGCAGGTGGCGCAGGAGGGAGAGGGGTTGAGCTCGAATATGTCTAACACAACCCTTTCCACTATATCTGTCTCTCCGACCAGACAAACTTAGGTGGCGGCTGTGCCCACGGCTCTCTTGGAAGCTGATGGATCAACAGTCCCTCTGAGTGAGGCTATGGAGGCGGAATCGGCCAAGGAGTCCTCTCAAAAGAAGAAAAGCAGCAGGCTAGAATGGCGGCTGCGGGTGCTGAAACATCGGCTACAACAACGTCGACAACCAGCACAGAGGCCCTGAAGAGAGGGAAGAGCTCAGAAGACAGCCCCCTGAAGGAAAGGGGAGAGAATAAGCCTAAAAAGAGGCATAAGCCAGCTCAGCTGACGGCGAACAGAGAGTCGTCGGGGGTTGGACTGACAGCTCTTCAGGGTGGCCACTTGGAGGGCGCTCAAAAGAGTGTCCCCAGATCAATGGCCGAAATTTGATACCTCCTTCTGTAGGGGAGGGGTGTTCATATATGTCGCAACCGACCCAGCGGCTGAAGTTTGGCTACTTAACATAGTTAAGCCCTGGGAAGGTGCCGACCTTAATGTGGTGGGATTAAGTTGCTCCCAAAGATGTTAAGAGCTACGGCGTGGATCTCAGGTAAACTGGAAGATCCATCTGAGGTCCTTGGGTGCCTGGAGGGATTCAACCCCTCACGTAAGACATCATCCTGGCGAATCGTAAGGCACGACCGGCCTCAGATGGAGGGCACAATTGGAGGACTTAAGCGGCTCCTAGTTTCGCAGATTCCTGAGAAACAGGCGAGGGATCTTGCGGTCCTCAACAACAGGCCCTTCTACCCTCTTGGCCAGGTCAACTTCAGAGTTGCCGGTCAGGGATAGGAGGAGCCTGTTGGGACGGGGAAAGATCGGGGTCAGAAGTAAATGGCTGCTTCTGGTCTAATCATTACCCAAATTAACTTGCATCACAGCAAAAGCGCCTCTGCACTTCTGCAGAGGGGCATGTCTGTGAGGTGCACAGGTATCTCACTAATCCAAGAACCTTGGTTAGTTAGCAATATCATAAGGGGATTAGGGGGACTCGTTTTTGTTACAGAGACCCGCTGCTAGAATTGTAATCAAGAGATCTGATGGTGATATCCACAGATCTTAGAGGAATCGGGGAGCTAGTCATAGGATCGGCCTACTTTCCGTATAGCAGCGAAACCAACCCGCCAGAGAAAGTACGTACACTAGTAGAATACTGCAAGGTAAGGGATCTCCCACTATTGTTGGGGTGAGATGCTAACTCCCACCATATATTGTGAGGTAGCGCGGACACTAACTCAAGAGGGAATGACCTATTGAAATATTTAATAAGTACTGATTTAGATATATTTAACACGGGGAATACCCCAACGTTTCACAACTCGGTCAAGCAAGAGGTCATAGACATCACCCTCTATACCGGTAGTTCGAGGGATAAAGTGAAAAAGTGCGAAGTCTCGGACGAACCCACTCTTTCAAACCACTCAGAGATAGAGGTCGAGTTGGAATCTACCGTATCCTCGGGCCCCACGTGGGCCAGAAATCCAAAAAGAACGGACTGGGATCGGTATTCCACTGAATCAAAGAGTGTACTCTCAGAAGTGCCCAAGTCAATGAGGGACAAGGACCTTGACCCATCTGATCAATGCACATTTCCCAGGCTTTATAAGGTCTGAGAAAAAGAAAACGACACCTCGAAGGCATCTAAGGTCGTCTGTGGCACAACTGGGCCCGCAACGGCGGCTAGCCCACAAGATTGTTACTCCTTCTAGGGTCAGGTGGGCCCTGAAGTCTTACAGTCCATAAAAGTCTCCTGGTCCGGATGGCATATACCCGCGCTTCTTATAGAAGGCTGGCGAATCCATCATAGGGCCCCTAATGAGACTTGCTAGAGCTAGTCTGACACTGGGTATGTCCCGACGGCATGGAGAGGCACGAGAGTGGTTTTCATTCCGAAAGCAGGCAGGATCGGTTATACTTTACCCAATGATTTTTGTCCCATCAGTCTTATATCTTTTCTACTCAAAATGGTCGAAAGACTTGTGGATAGATACATTCGCGACAACGCCCTGTTAAGTAGGCCACTACACAAGGAGCAACACGCCTGCAGGGCTGGTCACTCGACCGAAACGGCCATAAGCGGAGCAGTAAACTTAATCGAAGGACAATTGAAGCAGAAAGGCGATTGGAACCTTTTTGGACATCGAAGGAGCCTCCAATCACACCCCTAGATAAGATTAGGGCGGCCATGATTGCACATGGTGTGCCAACCGCAGTCGTAGAAATTTACCTGCCACATGTTGAGCAGCAGGAACCTAACAACGATTAAGGGTGACATCACCTCATGTGGAACTGTTGACTCGGGAGGCCCGCAGAGAGGCGTTTCATCACCCCTACTGTGGGGCTTGGTAGTTGACGAACTGCTCCATCTACTCACAAGATAAGGCTACCACCCTATACGCTACGCGGACGACATACTGGTCATCGTGCGCGGTCAGCATCTGGATGCGCTCTTCGGGGTAATGCAGCAAGCATCTAGGACAGTGGATACCTGGTGCGATAAGACCGGAGTATCGTCAACCCGAGTAAGACAGATGTGGTTGTATTCACCAGACGGTACAAGTGGCGGACCACGAGTACACTAAATCTGGCTGGACAACAACTGAAAATCACTGAACGAGCTAAATATCTAGGAGTCATCCTGGATAGGAAGCTATTATGGAACGAGCTCCTGGAAAACAAATGCAAAAAGCTCACAGCGACCCTTTGACTTTGTAGGAGAGCCATAGGAAAAAAATGGGGCCTGGAACCGGAGACACTGATGTGGATCTATACTGCGATCCTGCGACCCAGGCTAACTTATGCGGTGGTGTTCTGGTGGAGCAGGGTCGAACTGTCCATGGTGAAATCTCGACTGGAAGGAATCAGAGGACTGATTCTAAGAGGCGTCATTAGTGCCTCAAATTCGACACCCACGGCGGGTTTGGGGGCACTAACATGGTTGAATCCCCTCCATCTTACCATCAAGGCCATGACTGCGAAGGTAGCCTGGAGAATGAACATGGTAAACGGCGGAAGGATCTCGACAGAACTGCGGATTCCAACCGATATCGCGAGTAGGCCGATCTTGAGTATGGTCAGGGACAAAACACCTACTCGCTACCTCTTCGACAAAAAGTATCGAGTCAGCCTATCCACGAGAGAGGAATGTGCTAATGGCGAGGCATATTTGCCTGGTGATAGAGACAACTAGTGCGCAGATGACTCTAAGATAAAGGAGAAAGCAGGAGCCGGTGTCTATTGTAGGAAGAATGGAGTGGGCTTCACAATTTAGATGGGGTCCTATGTCACAGTCTCACAAACTGAGATCATGGCCATGCTCCAGTGTGCCTATAAGGCACAGGAGTATGGCGAAAGAAGAAACATCCGCAGTTGCTTAGACAGCAGGGCTGCTATAATGGCTCTGAATGAAACAATGACTACGTCGCTACTAGTATGAGAGTGTTTTGAGGCACTGAACAATGTAGCGACGGAAAACCGAGTGACTTTACTTTGGATTCCTGGAAACAGTGGCATCGAGGGTAATGAGATCTCGGACGGGCTAGCAAAAGTAGCAGTAAAAGAAAACTTCACTGGTCCCGAACCTGTCGTAGGCATTTCCAGTAGGTTGGTCACTGAAGAAAGTAACAGTTGGCTGACCGAGGAACATCAGAAGGAGTGGAATGAGGCTGTTCATATAGGGCAAACAAGGCGATCACCTAGAACAAGAGAAGAGGAACATAAAAATAATTTTCATAGAAGTGCAAGATATTATTCGGTCCTCACAAAACACAGACTTACACATGGGCATGATTTCAATTGGGATGATGTTGAAATTTTGTATCATGAGAGAAATTAAAAGAGGAGAGAGTTTATGGAAATGATATTTATAAAGAGAGAAGGTAACAAAGCTATTAATTTAAAAAGAGATCTGGCGAAATACAACGGAATTTGGGATGAAGTCATTAATTTGATACATTGACTTTAGTTTTGTGTCAGAATTTTAAATGTGTAAATCAATTTCCAATTGAAGAATGAAGTAATTTAACTTTGGCTTTTATTCAGAAAAGTTCGCCTATGTCAAAATCAGTTTCAATCAAGGAATGAAATACGAGTATGTACCAAAATAACAATTGGTGTCAATTATTTCTGTTTTATTTGCAGGTAATAATGATTTTCTAATCTAATTTTTTTATATTTTTGTACCTATTGTTTTCCTACAAATTACCTCTGATGAGGAAGTCTAAATTAGCTTCGAAACATGTTGCTCCCCAGTAGTACAAAAAAACGGAGGAAAGAAAGAGTGTGAGGTTGGTTTTGGTTGACTCTTTCTTTTTTCTCTCTCCTTTTTCTTTTTGTTTGTACATTTATTGCACATATGTCTCTAATGAGCCCAAAAAGCGGGTAGTCTCAAAGTCTATTTTTGAATTGTGAACTTTTTGGGTTTTCTTTTTTAGTACACAAAAAATTTTTTATAAGAAAGCAGATTTCATTTCGATCCTTGAGAAATTTTAGAGGAGAGACATTAAGCAAAGATTTGTTACAGTCTGCATGGTTGCCTATGAATACTTAAGATTTCTTTTAATGGAGGTATTAATGATCAACTCGATTTACCAAAAGGTATTTATTTTATTTAAATATAGTTCACAAATTTGAGAAAGTTAGTCATTTTTAGAAATGTGTTATGGTTTTGGATTATTACCTTTATCTATTTTGAAAAATGGAATAATCTGAATAATCTGAAACCTACTGGAAAAGTACAACATATGTACTAGTAAATATCTCACTCGTAACAAGTGATCAATGAGGAAACATGCAAAACAGTAACAGGTTAGCTGGGTGCCTAAGTGATCAAACTTCGTGATCACAAGGATCACAATATCATATTATGTATCAGAGTAAGCATACATGAAATATTGTTGAAACCGTCTTTACATAGTGGTGTAGTCGAGGCCTAGCGGCAATAGGCCACCTCTTTTCCTTAATTGAACTATTTCCTGACTATACCTTTTTGCAATCCTGTAGAATGGATGGGGGGAGCACTGGGCCACTTAAATGTTCAGGACTACACCTCTGATTTTCGGAAAATATTGAAAGTTTAACTCACGTGCATTCCGAGCTTCCGCATCAGTCGAAGAGGAAATATTAGTGTTGGATGTTGCAGATTCGCTATAACCCCGATCAGCAGGTTCTTCCTTAACAGCAATATTTTCTGTTACATCTCCTGCACGTAGAGTTGATCCGCTGCAAATAAAATAAACGAGTTTGCATACATTAGACTGTTTTATACATTTGTACTCTTAAATTCCTGGCTGGAATTTAATACAAATTTCACAGTAATCCGGGTGAAACCGGGTAGAAATATCTAGTATGAAATATAATGATGAATAAAATTTGTGAGATCAAATTCGTTTTTAAAACACGAAAATTACTATAAATATAAAACACTCATAAGACGGTTAATCCCATGCAGTAATGAACATATCATTTTTGTATGAAAATGATTGTATAAAATTGATGTTCATAGTCTAGGCGGCAGAGCAAAAACAATGGTAATTTTTCAAGTTAAATCCGAAAAAAGGAATTATGTTTTGAAAATGTTTTCTTGTGAATAAAAGAAACGATTGCTACCTTTCGACTCCCGTACTGCCGCGTAACTTTTGGCAGTGGCGAAGACTTTCAAAAGACGTGTTTTTATTTATAAGTCGTTTTTTAATGTTTTTTTTTTGCAAAAACACCATCTTCAAAAATGTGTAAGAGGAATTCCTTATAAAAAATGTTCTAAGCACTTTTTACCCAGAACTCATACTGTTGAAATAAAATCCGGGCAAAGTAGCAAGTTTTGTCAAAAGTGGTCAAAAATTGTGCTTTCAATTAGTCGCCCGAAGCACGAGTCGTAGGTTAGCGCACGATTACACTATAATTTGGGGAATTTTCCACAAATATTGTGGGGAAAGTCCCCAATTAAATGTGTGAAATATTTCCAACAAGCTGGGGAACTTTTCACAAATATATAAGGGAAAATTCCCCAAATATTGTGAGAAAAACTCCTCAATAAATGGTATGAAATATTTCCTACAAGTTGGGGAGCTTCCTCCAAAAATTGTAAGGAAAATTCAATGGTGTAAAATATTTCCTACAAACTGGGGAATTTCTCACAAAAACTGTAGGGAAAATTTCTCAAATATTTTGGGGTAAACTCTCAAATAAATGGTATCAAATATTTTTCACAAGTTGAGAAACTTTCCCCAAATATTGTAAGAAAAATTCCCCAATAATGGTGTAAAATATTTCCTACAAGTTAGGGAACTTTTCCCGACATATTTTTGGAAATATCCCCTACAAATATGGGAAATTTCCCCCAATATTTCCGTGAAAAATTCCCATTTTTGTGTAATTTACCTCGATTCAAAGAATGATTTATTTAACTCATAAAATGCCTCCATTGTTCAATTAATTTTAATAGTTAGAGTACAAAAATGAAAGTGTTCCATTTATTGAAAGAAGATTTAATGCAATTATAATTATTATAATTCATAATCATATTTCTATTTTTATTTTCACGGAGCAATCATCACCAATCACCACTTCTTTTCAGACTAAAACTAATGGTGAAAATTTGTGGCTAATTTATAGACTTGCGAACCAATTTCTATTGCGAGAGTATACGCTCTGTGCACGTAGTGATATTTGCTTCGAACTTCTCGGTACAAATCATGAGTTTTACAAAAACATTTTTTTGATTGAATTTTGTATGAAGTTATTTCAAAAATATATTTCTTTACTTGAAGGAAATATTTATTTGACATGAATCGCTTCATTTTATTTACGAAAAAAAAACACTTGTTCCAAGTAAATAAATCAATATTTAAATGAATAAACCACTTCATTGAACTAATGACATATATCAGAATACCAATACCAACTCCCTCACATGAAAGAAATATCTTTTTCACTTTAATAAAATCGCTTTTATAGTTATCTCAATATTTCTTTAATTCAAAGAAACTGAAATATTTGATCCACTTATCGATGAATCAGTTATTTCAAATGGGATTTTTTGCAATTCAAAGGCTCAAAATCATAATTTCATCATTAAAGTTTATTGCCTTTAAACATATTCATTACAATTGAGCAAATATTTTCCTTAGCTCAAAGAAATGTATTTCTTTGGATCCAAGAATTTTTTTCAGTGTAGAATTATTTTGATAATTTTCCATTTTTTTTTAAATCGTTGAAATGGTACAAACTTACAAACATGATTCTACTAAAAACTATGAGTTTCTGTTAGAATTCGGTCACTTTAGAAATTTTACAAGTAATTACAAATTTTTACAAAAAATTGCAATTTTTTACATTGTTGTACTTTATCAAATTCTATTGCGAAAATACAGTTCCACTAAACAATTTACGAAAATTCCGTTACAATTTCGTAATTTTATTAAACATTTTAGAAAATTCATTTACAAATTTCCATAGACGATATCGCCACACATAAGATCATGCATATGCAGAAGAGCTTGCATATCAACTCGTCCGTTCATCATGAACAAGTTTTTTGAAATGGTTGTTTGAGAACCGAAAATAAAAAAAAACATTTCTTCAATTCATAGCGCTCAAGAATAAAGGGGACTTGTTAAAACATCATGAAATTCGGAAAACAGTTGCTTCAACTCGTCTACATTATGAAAAATAAGTCTCCCACTAAAAACTTGAAAGTCGATTTTTGGCCACATTTCGAGGTTTCTCAGCCCACTGTGCGGCGGCCTTCGGTCGGCGTGAAATGCGCATGGAACATTAGTCGCACACTAGAAGTTTAACGTTCCTAGTTCTTCACCTATTAATTTCTATATGTAATAAAAAATGTCGCCGCCAACGCCATTGTGCCAGGAATTCAGAACCCAGCCCTAGTCCAGCTCTGCCTCGGCCCTGGCAGAGCCAGATCAAAGAATACATGGTCTAGCCATCAGCGCTCCCAACTTCGTCCCAAAAATCGCTCCTTTGACGGCATCAATCTTAGACGACTTAGTTATCATGGCTACGATAGTAAACAAAGCTTATTCTCAGTATAGCGCAAGTGCAGCGTTCTCACTTATCTTATATGGTTGCCGTCAACTGAAAGCTTCTTATTGGTTCACTTTTCTTCAGTTGCGCGTGGCGAGACCATGTATTCTTTGATCATACTCCAGAGCCTCATAGGAGAGCCTCCAGAGCCTTCTACGAGAGCTTTCTACGAGGGCCTCTAGAGCCTACTACGAGAGCTCCCTACGAGGGCCTCTTGAGCCTTTTACGAAAGCCTTCAGAGCCTCTAACGAGAGCCTTCAGAGCTTCCTCCGACAGCGTCCAGAGTCTCCAACGAGGGCCTCCTAATCCTCTTACGAGAGTCTTTGAAGCCACTTACGAGGGCCTCTAGAGACTCCCACAAGGGCCTGCAGAGCCTCCTCTGACAGTCTTCAGAGTCTTCCTCGAGGACCTCCAGAGTCTCCTATGGGGGCCTCTAAAGCCTCTTACGAGGGCCTCCAGAACCTCCTAGTAGAGCCCTACGTAACCTCTTACGAGGGCCTTGAAAGCCCACTCCGAGAGCTTCCAGAGTCTCCATCGATGGCCTGGAGAGCCTGCAACGAGGGCCTCCAGAGTCTTGCTATCCATCCATGCATACTGCTTTCACCCTTTCCATCAATCCCTAAGGGTATAATGGATTGAATGGGAATATAAAAAAATGCATCAACTAAGATACCTTATCCTATCTTCATGAAAAACTTGAATGGAATAAGAGTAGAATCCTCAGATACCATCTTTTAGAGTGTAATCTTTAGATACCACCTTTTAGAGTGGAATCCTCAGATACCACCTCTTATAGTGGTATCCATAGATACCATCTTCTTATCTACTCCCTCAGATACAACCTTTTCCTAATTGGAATTGGGATATCACTTTTTGTGAACCGCCGCTGTGTCAGGAATTGCCCTGTACCCTCCATACCCTCCATCGCCCAAGCCCTCAGGTCCTCCTGTGAAACCTACCAGGGTGTCCCATCGAAGCCCACAGGCCCTCAAGGTCTTAGTTCTGAGACAAGGAGTAAGATGATTAAATAAGAATTTTTAATTTAAAAAATGAAAGTAAAAAAATTAATAAATAATTAACTGTCTTGAGTAATAGATTTAATGCTTTCACGATGATTTATTATAGTAAAAAGGAAATGTTTCGGGTTTCAATCGGCGTGTGATTGGCCAGAGCGCTCCCCGTGGGGACTGATCGAACCTGATTGGCCAATCAAGCCTTTTTAAAAAAACCCGGGAGGACGGAAAGCCAAACTGGATTGGTATTATATCCATTGTCCCTGTTGATGTTATTAGGGTGTTTCGAGACTTCGATTGCTTCTCTATGTTCTCTTGGAAATATATTGCATGTTTTTGCGATGATGGTTCTTTTGTCAAATAAAATGCTATGTCCTGTTTCGATATGATGCTCAACTAGTGCTGATTGCGTGAAAAGTTTTAGCCTGACTTTATTCTCATGTTCTTTTACACGTTGGCTCACCGCTCTCCCGGTGTCTCTAATGTAGACTTTGCCACAAGAGCAAGGGATTTTATATAATTCCGGATCACTGAGAGGTGCCTTTTTATCTTTAGGATTGTTTAGAAGTTGTCCTATTTTCGCAGGTGGTTTAAATATGGTATGGATGTTGTGTTTATTGAGAACTCTTCCTAT
>JAUMHM010000071.1:19484169-19499428 GCA_032362435.1 Melikaiella ostensackeni | reverse complement strand
GGGAACGACGTATCTCTACAGGCACAATGCGGCCCTAAGAGTGCTTTACTACCATCTTTGCTGCCCTTATGGTGTTGGTCACGAACCTGCTCTGCGGAACGCTCCAGGGGCAATAGAGTCAATTTCCAAAATGAGAAGTGCCAAATTTTTTGGAACTACGAGTTTTCGACAGCTGTCTCCGTCACACATTCGAGACCTGATATCGTTTTCCGAGACTTCGAGGCGCGAGGTATGTTCGTGATCGAATTCACAGCTCTGGCAGAGTGAGGTTATGTTAGCTGAAACTTCTACGCAGTACAAAGGAAATTGCGTCTCTACAGTAAATTGTTTATTCAAAACATGAGTCATTGAACTATTTTTACCCTCGTGAAAATATTGAACTATTTTTACCCTCATGAAAATAAAGACCGAAAAAAGGCCGATTCCAAACCGTTTGCAGACAGGCTGTGAACTTTTTCTGGTATGCACCTTTCAGCCTGTACCTGGCTTACTATTATGGTATTGAAATAGATACTACTCTCTCTCTCTCTCTGTCATACATACATAACAAGACAAAATTTTGAGTCATTTTATTTTATTTATCATTTGCCGATTGAGGCGAAATCTGTTCTCTCGGCACGTGGCACGATACTCCAAGTGCACATTTAAGATAATTTTAAGAATTTAGGATTAATTCGTAGGGTATTTTTTTTCTGTTATTTATGAACTTGCCTCATCTCTATTCTCAACGAGGGACATCGAGGAATTTTAGAACTGTGAACGGCCGTCAGAGAACTGGGATGTACTCGCTGCCGCCACTCCAAATTAAGAATCGAGATTTGAATTTGTCTCTAACAATCCCGGAACCTGGATGGAAACCTGAGATACCTCCAGAGCCAGGGACGACTCCGGATCATGTTCCCTAGGCTTTGGGAACGAACTTAGTAGCCAGGAGTTATACTTGGATCTGCACCAGAGATTCTTATGTGGGAGGAAGTCCTTACATCCCCCAGCAGGGCTCTCGACGCTTAAAGCACTGGACCGAGAGCCCAGCCATACTTCAAGGCTCCCGCGATGAGGATGAGAAGCAGGTCTGATTGTCCTAGACTTGTTGCCGTATGTTTTGCCAATGCGGACACTCTCGCTCCAGAGAGGACGAGAGCTTCCTCATTTACCGGAAATGCTACGGATCTGCCCTGTAGATATCCTTTATTAGTTACAGACTATCCATTGAGCCGCCCCTGCTTCTCCTCTCAAACAGGCACCACGAGCGGAAAGAGCGAGTCGAGATTCGAACCAACCAATCCCAAGACAGCGCCGAGCAAGCAGCCAATCAGCGGCGTGCCGGGGAAACTCGCCCATAGAAGACGAGACCACCAGCTTGGCGACGGACACGCCGAGTTCTCTTCCGTTCGGCAGCCACGTGCGGAAGAACATTAGCGACTCGTTTGCGCTTTTAGAATTGCTTCCGCTTTCATAAAACTAGTTCCTCTCGATTATATGAAAAAATCTTGCAAAGCCGGTGAAAAATTCTTGATTTGAGGTAAGGTCCACTCCACTATGTATTGTTAAGCCAAGGATTCTCGCGGATCCTCATGTTCGCTTACCTTGTATTTAAGTCATTGATTATCGTTTCTTTTTCGGATTTCGTATGCTGAACATGAGGAGCCTCGCGTGTCTCCAAGACCCTTTGGCATTCTGTATTTCTGATTATTGTAAATTATGAAAACAAAAATCGGGTTTTATTGCGTTTTTCATCTCGATTGCTCTCGCTCTCTCAGTCTTTTTTTTTTGCAACCTGTGTGGAAATGTGCTAGGATTTTGTCATCACTCTCATTGCTGCCAGGATCTTAATTTTGTAGCAGAAGAATTTTCGCTTTCACGACGCCAAGATGGCCATTTATAGTATCAAATCTACTAGCAATGTAAGCCTATCAGCCCGAATTTTAATTCTTTTTCTTCAGCTATCGGAAACTTAACTTCGCGTAAAAATTTCGTTTTCAGGTAGTTGTATGTTATGTAGAATACTGAGCTCACGTGTTGAAATTCCGATTTAAAATAGCCCTTAAAGAATCGGTCGAACGATTGAGCATTATACTTGTTTATCGCGTTAATTTTCGTGTAATTTACTACATTGTGACATTTTGTACCGATAGGAAAGTAATGTAAGATATATGCCACCAAATTTTACAGTCAATCCTGCTTGTCATTCATTTACGAGTAAGATGCAGGTTGACAAAAGAGAAATTTTCTTCTGATTCCTTTTTTTCGATTACGGCTGATCCACTCTCTCCACCATCACTTGTCAGAGGGCTGAAGCTAGCTAGAAATTGTGTAATTTTCTGTATTCGCAGGCTACGCGAGTGATTCACAGTGACCTCTGAGTTATTCAGTCCCGCGCGAGTGAAAATAAAAAAACGCGACACTTCAACCTCTAAAATGTCAGATCCACAGGATGCATGGATTTACGAGCTCACGAACGAACAACTGCTCGACGAATCAGAGGATAGACAACTACCCACGTTGGGTATAGTCCCTACATTACGCGATCGCCTACTCCAATATGTGCATTCTCGAAGAGAGGCGAATGAAAACGACAACCCAGACCGTGTGCAAGACAAGGACAGATTAGCTACCGCACGGAACGCCCATCCCCACTCCGCGCGCGCACAGTACCGGGACCCACGTGACATACACGGGTCCGACGGGGAGCATCCCTTCGCCCGTCGAGTCGCCAACCAATGCAACAGGCTCGCGTGTCACCCTTCCCCTCTCTAACCGTACCGGCACAGTGCCATGCACTGGCAGCAGTCGTGCAACCCACGTTGCGCCCCAGTTGCGACGAGAAAACTACCCTGATTCTCGTCCGTTTTCGAGGCCACATTCCAACTACTTCTGCCTGCCACCGAACTCAGCGGCACACTATAGTGATGCAGTATTGCTAACCGGACAGAATGACAGGTCCGCGTTACATAACCGCTACCGCTCACCGGGCGACTATTCATTTTCGGGAGATGACCATTAGGCAACTGCGTATAATAACAGCTGCCATGAAAGCGAATACTTAACCCCCCAGACCTGTCAAATGAACCATGCATTCGCCGATCATAGTTCACCTCAAGGGAATTATCCTCACCACAGCACTGCCTCACGGGGTTGAGCTTTTTATTGAATTAGCACGAATTCGCTTCGGTGATCCGGACTACCAATTCGAATTACGGCAAGAAATAAACAATCGTACACAAGGGCTAAACGAGCCCGTTGCGGAATATTAATGTATATCCGCACCTTGCTAAACCGATTGTTGCCGCCATACTCGGAATAAGAGCAAATAAATTATGCTCACCGGAATATGTTGCAAAAATTGCAATTAACTGTCCATCGAAGCGTGATAATTAATTTAGACCATCTGGAACAATTAGCAATTCGAGTTGAAAAATCCCTACGAGTTCAGAGAACTTTTAGACCCCCACCACCACCAGAAGAATCACTGCTATCCAGTCTAGCCTACCGCGAACCGGAACGAGGCTCTTTTCCTCGCAGAGCTGCTGCAATAAATTCTCTCGAAATTACGGATGAAGATCCGACCGCAGTTCAAGTCGATGAATCAAATTATACGTCTTCTCCCGTGACCGGAACTCCGTCAAATTCTGAATCCGGTAACAAAACTAATAACAATAATAGACAAAAAGCTGCGGTAAAGGGGACACATCTTAAGACTATTAGTAATACCGAATATCAAGGCCTCTCCGGTAGAATCAACAAACCAATGGGTAAAAAATCGATCAATCTTTCGGGAGTAGCAAGGACTCTGCCGCTGGGTGCCTCTCCCTGCATCCAGCCACGCCAGTCCGCTGCAGAGCTATTTTGTTGGAATTGCCACCAATCAGGGCGCAGATTGGGAGATTGTAGGGAATCGCGAGGTACCTTCCGTTACTGCAATAAATTGCTCTAGGTGTCAGAGAAATGCTGGCGAGAGTCGTTAAAATGGAACGTGGCGCCTCCTGGTTGCTCTAAACCAGGCCTTAAAATAAATAATAATAATAATGATTCGGAAAATTTATATTCAGTTTTAATAATAACAGATCCGGCCGAACAACCTGACTCGGGGCCTCTCATTTATTTAACCTTGTCCATCAAAGGCCAGCCCCTGAGCGTCATGGTTGACCCTGGTTCTAATCGATCTTTTCTAGGCCAACCGGGCATACAACTTATCGAAGAATTGGCCCTGCCGGTCTCGCGTATTGAATCAGGCCTGGTAAACTCCGCGTTCGGACAACTTGAGTCAGTAAACGAAATCGTTGAATTATCCATCGCCCTAAATGAAAAACGGAAAATTTCAAAGCTAGAATATCACAAGCCTTAAATTTACAATGCGCTTTTGGCACTGATTTTTTTCATTATTTCGGGATCCTAACGTATTTTATTGATTACCGATGATGCTTCGCTACCGACCCTAAGACTTCCTATGATTTTGAATTAGAATATTCTTACCAATCTGCGGCGTCTATGTTTTGCGCGTTATTTTCTCTAACCGACGAGCAATCAGAAAAATTAACCGTTTTTCTAGATAAACTAATTCCTCCAGTTTCGGACACCTTGCCCTTAACGCATCTCATACAACATAGCATCAATGTGGGTAATAGTCCCGCAATCAAGTAACGCTGTCGCCTAATGTCGCTGACAATTCACGAGGCTACAGTGCAAGTAGCAGGAGAATATTTAAAGAACGGTATTGTCGAACCATCTACTAGCGATTGGTCATCTCCGATCGTGATGACTCGAAAACACAACGGAAGTTATCGATTTTGTATGGACGTTCGGAAATTAAATTCAGTAACCAACAAAGATGCCCATCCCCTCCCTTACGTGAGTGGACTACTAGATAAGCTCAGATGCGAGAGATACAAATTCACCCTCAACCTGAGTCAGGCCTATCACCAGGTCCCCCTCGATGCGAAGAGTCGCGAACTTACAGCTTTCACTGTACCGGACCTGGGTCTACTACAATTTACTCGTATGCTCATTGGTTTAACCAACGCTCCTGCTACCTCTCGGAGATTGCTGGATCGGATAGTTACTCCAGATATTAAACCTTTTGGTTTCGCTTATCTGGATGACATTATCATAGCTACCGCAGCCTTTGAAGAACACTTCAAGTGCTTGGGCCGAGTATTCACCAAACCAAAGAAGGCCAATCTTACCATCAATCGCGAAAAGTGTGAGTTCTGTCATTCCCAGGTGAAGTACCTCGGTTTCCTGGTGAATGCGGAAGGTTTACAGATTGACCCAGATAAGATTAACCCCATCTCACAATTTCCGGTTTCAAATACCGTCCATAAAGTTAGACAATTTCTAGACGTAGCCTCCTGATACTGCCGTTTCCTCTCGAATTTCACCACTACCGTCGCGCTCTTCACTCTCCTTCTTCAAAAGAACCAGCCTTGGGTCTGGAAAGAAGAGCAACAGATCGCTTTTGAAAACATACGCGCCTAGTTAGCCACCAACCCCGTACTAGCTCGCCCTGATTTTTTTAAGGAGTTTGTACTCCAAACCGACGCTAGTTCCACGGGTCTAGGAGCTGTCTAAACGCAGACGATAGAAGGGGTAGAGAGAGTTATCGCGTATGCCAGACGAAGTCTGATACCAGCAGAACGTAACTATACCGCCACCGAGCGAAAGTGTCTCGCTGTAGTATGGGCGATACAAAGATTCCGATGCTACATTTTGGGATCCCACCTTACAGTTGTTACCGATCACAGCAGCTTACGATGGCTGGAAAACTTGAAAGATCCAGCAGGCCGGTTAGTAAGATGGGCATTGACTTTACAGGGCCACCAATATACTATCGTTCATCGCAAAGGGGCGAGCCACCACGAGCCTGATGCCCTATCGCGTATGTTTGAGGGAAGCGCGGATAGAGTGACCTCACTCATTGATACGGACGACACCTGGTACCACGATCGATGCGAGGCCGTTGGAAAACTTCCCGCTAGGTTCCCTGAATGGAAAATCGAGAATGCTAAATTATTTTACCACCGGCCAAACCCAGTATTAGATGCAATCTGCGAAGACTTGAATGCCTCGAAATTGGCTTTACCGATGAGCAGGCAAAATCAAGTGATGCAAGGAAATCACGATGACGCCCAAGCCGACCATATGGGTATCGATAAAACCTACGCGCGTATCGCTACCGATTATTACTGGTCAGGGATGTTCTGAGATATCTTCGACTATGTGCGGAAATGCCCGAATTGTCAAACGGGAAAAGTCAAACAATTAGCTTCTCCTGGATTAATGGGTCGCCGAATAGTTAAAGAGCCCTGGATCATAGTAGCTGCCGATATTTTAAGTTTATACTTTCGCCCTGCTCCCGGATTTGAATACGTTTTAGTCATGCAGGATCTTCTTACCAAATGGGTGGAGTTTTGTCCGTTACGACGTGCCACAAGTCCAAAAATTCATGCTGCATTTAAAGAACTTGTTTTAATGCGCTGGGGAACAGCGCAAGTTCTACTCACCGACAACGGGACCGAATTCGTAAATTCCTCACTAAAAGGATGGCCTGGGAGTATAACATTTACCATACTACCACCCTACCCTACCGCCCTAGGGCACCTGAGAATTAAAGGGCCAGCACAACAACGAAGGAAGCACCGAGAGGCTAAGGTCACACATCGACTACTTCGACCAAGTTTAGTGGCTGATTGCCCCCTCTTATATTTTTTTTGCTGCCGTCACTGTAAAATCCACATTTCTCTCTATTAAAACTTAAATTCTCTCAGAATATCGTCTTCAGGATATCTCTCATAACATCAATTCCACTCGCAATGTAAGCCTATCAGCCCGAATTTTAATTCTTTTTCTTTAGCAATCGAAAACTTGACCTCGCGTAAAAATTTCGTTTTCAGGTAGTTGTAGGTTATGTAGAATACTGAACTCACGTGTTAAAATTTCGATTTAAAATAGTCGCTGGAGGATCGGTCGAACGATTAAGCATTATTTTTAGTTATCGCTTTAATTTTCGGGTAATTTACCACATTGTGAAATTGTTTACCGATAGAAAAGTAATGTAAAAAATTTGTCTCCAAATTTTATAGTTAATCATGCTTGTCATTCATTTACGAGTAAGATGCGGGTTGACAGAAGAAAAATTTTCTTCTGAATCCTTTTTTTCGATTACGACTGATCCACCCCCTCCACCATCACTCGTCAGAGGGCTGAAGCTAGCCTGGGCTCAAAAATCCTGCCCCCGTCCCGTTGGGTATTTAGTGCCTATCTGGTTGGCAAATGCGCGCCTGGCGCTCGACAAACAAAATTTAAAACTATCATTTTCTGTTTTTGAAGTTTTTCTCGATTTTAGATAAGGGACGAGAGGAGGTAAAAATCAAAATAGATATAACAATAAAAAAGGTCATTGTAACTTGTAAAATTCGCGATTTCGCATCCTTCATCGAAACATCAGGATTTTGCTGTGCATCAGCCAACTATGGTTGGGCTCATGCTCTTGCTTAGAATTGACAATACGACCGCGATTACATATATTAATCGAATGGTCGGAACACAAAGTAGAAAATTAAGCCATTCAGCCGAAGAAATATGGGATTGGTGCAAGTCTCGTGACATTTGGTTGTACGCCTCTTACATTCGATCACAGAATAACTTTCAAGCGGACTTTGAGTCGCGAAGATTTGAACCTGAAACGGAGTATGATCTCTCAGACACTGCTTTCCAAAAAATTTGTGCGACTTTTGGAATTCCTGAAATAGACTTATTTGCGAGCACAGCAGAAGCCAAGTGCGAAGAATATGTTTTGTGGAAGAGGGATCCGGGATCCGTATCAATAGATGCCTTCATTATCGATTGGTCCCCCTTTTTCTTTTACGTTTTCTCACCTTTCACCCTAATTTCGAAAGTCTTACGAAAAATACACTTTGAGAGTTCTCAAGGCATTCTGATTGTACCAAATTGGCCTTCTCAGCCTTGGTACCCTCTTTGCATGGAGATGTTTGACTCTGATCCTATAACTCTTAAACCAAAAGCTAATCTCCTATACTTTTGCAACAGGAATCCACATCCTCTTTGGGCTCATCTTTCCCTGGTTGCAGGTACTTTAACAGGGAAGCATTCGTGAAGAGAGGCAAGTCTGCGGGAACGTTCGAAATAACATTATCCTTCATTTCTAAATCAACACTTCGTCAGTATGAAGGACCTATAAGAAGGAGGTATGATTTCCGCAACAAGAAAGGTTTTGATCCTTTCTTAGCAAACATTCCAGAGGTTCTCAGATTTCCAACCGTCGAATTCGAAAGAGAAATCTCATATGAAACTATAAATTCATACAGATCTGCTCTAGCCTCAATTCTGAGCTCCAAAATCGGAGAGGACCCAGGGATTAAAAGATTCTGTGAAGGTATGGCTAAATTTCGCCCACCTTTACCAAAATATAATTCCATCTCGAATCCAAAGATCGTACTTGAGCATCTCTCTCAATTATCTCCGAGTCAAGATATTTCATTGGAGCTCGTCACACTCCTTGCTCTGGTCACTGGACACAGAATTCAAACATTGTCACTAATTGAGCTGGAACATCAAAAGAACAAATGAAAAAATAATGATTCGTATTCCAGCACAGATAAAGACTTCAAACCCGAGAAGGAAGCAACCATTGCTAGTTCTTTCATTCTTCATAGACGAAACGATTTGTGTGAAAACAGCGATGAAGGACTATATGGAAACGACAAAGGATCTACGAGAACATCAGAAAAATTTTTTCATCTCAAACAAGAAACCTCATCACTCAGTAGGGACACAAACGCTGAGTCGATGGATTAAAAGCGTTCTCAAAGATAGTGGCGTAAACACGGACATCTTCTCTACTTATAGCATGCGCCATGCGTCAACACCTACAGCAAAATGATCAGGTGTCAACATAGATACTATAAGAGCAGCCGCAAGCTGGACGGAAGATTCGCAAACACTTACAAAGTTTCATGATTTGAATGTCGGCATCAACCACAATTTGTTTCCTCATACGATCATAAGCTTATAAGACTAAATTGAACAATTTTCCTAACAAATAATCGCCGCAACGTTGCTTGAACATCTACTTAGTGATCTCAAGAAAGTGGCGCAAAATAAAATTCACTGAACAAACAAACTCATCTGTAAGTGAAGTTCAATCGGAATTGGATGTAGAGACTCTTCCAAAGAGATCAGTCCTATCCCAAGGTTCCTTACCTCTGGCTGAACATCTCGGCCCCTCGAGGTTGCGGCAAGGCTTTGAAGTATGAGTGTTGTAGCGTCAAAACGACAGACGAGGAAAATGTTGATAAGGTAGGAAAAATTCTTAAATTTGACGGTAAGCCTGTGGCAGCACGGACATGAAGTGGGAGGTACTACTTGGTGATCTCTTCGGAAGAGGCTCTACATACAATTCCGATTGAACTCCACTTACAGGTAAGTTCGTTTAATCAGTGAATTCTTAATGACTGTAGATTGAAGGAAATTAAGACTTTCAAAACAGTTTTTTTTCAAGTTAATACTGTAAAACTATCTGGAGTAAAAACAAGTTCCACTGAGATCTTGTCAGTATTTCCAATAAGGATTCACTACCATTGAAACAGGAATGAAGTACCAAAAATGTGAAAAATACGTCCTACTGATGAAAATCTTTTTTTGGAAAAAAAAACTCCCAGAAGTGTCACCCTTACATATTGCTCTCTGAAATTCTGATATGCGTTGATTCATTTTTCGGGCGCGACTGCATTTATTTATTTTTCATCTGAAATTCATAGTCTGGCGGATAATGTAACCAATTATGCATTTCGCGTTATAAATAGGGGCAATTTCTTTTTTAATCATTTGGGAGCCCAAAGAATGTTTTTAGCGTCAAAGGCAATCGAGGTAAAGGACTTATTTACCTAGACACTATTTAAAAATATTATGTAAATTTATGTTATACTTGTTGAGCAAGAGTTGTGAATATGGTTCTCTCATTCATTTGGAGTGTATATTGATCAACTAAATCAATGTCATGGAATTGGAATGAGGTACTAGTTATTGAAATGTTTTATGATTCATGTGAAAAAAAAACTTTTATCAAATTTTTGTGAATAAACGTTTCAAAAAACTCTATGCTAACACACTATGTCCTTATTGAAAAATGGTCTCGAGAAAACTATTAGATTTTTTTGAGATGAACAATTTTGCATAGCAATATTTTTCCGTAGCTTGTATAATTTGGCCGAAAAATGGAATTTTTTATTCTTAATAACATTTATCACAATTGAAACAATAACTTCGCGACTTATCAAAAAGTGTTCTGAAGGAAATGTGTAGATCTTTCCGAGGTGTACAATTTTTCATGTTAAAACTCTTTAGTATCTTGTATAGTTTGACTGGGAAATGTGATTATCTATTTTCAATAATATGCGGATACCTCCTAACTTCAAAACATTTTTTTATTGTTTATATGGCTAACAAAGTAATAAAGTTGCTTGGGACACGATTTGCACATTTCACTTGAAAATGGTCACTATACGCCTATTCACTATTCACTATTTTTCATGCGGCCCTAGAGGCATGGAATGCGTTCACATCATTTTTTAATCATTTGAAACTTTGCAAAGCACCATAAACAAACTAAGTGTCCGATCAAAAATTGAAAACACCTTTGCATTTGGTTTCGAAATATTCACATGCGACTTCTTTCATTTTCAGAATTTTTTTTTCTCAGTTAAAGCATTTGTTTAAGTTCTGCAACTTTTATAAACAAATATTATAATTGCACACCAATTTTGAGTATGTAATCCAAATCAGCCTGTAAACCCATCTGCGAGGCCTTTTATCATTTTGAAAAACCAATTGTTTAAATAAATAAATTGTTATTAACTTATTATTGAGTTTTCAGAGCAATGATCAAATTTATGTCAACATATGATGTTGTAACAGAGTCGTGAGTCTAAGCTTCCAATGTAACAGAACAATGTTGTTAACAATTTTTCTACCTTAATCATCCTAAGCGTATATGTGCGTCGCCTCATATATGGATTTCAAATCGTTCGTAAAGAATTATAAACGATTTGAGTGCCCGTCAAAGAACCAAAAACTGTTTCGTTTCTTTGAGTTCTAACAATTGCATACATTACTTCTTTCAGATTAATAATGAGTAGTAATATCATATCGAGACACTCCACTTTACGTGAAACATCCTTCCGATTAGAAGAATGCACTCGAGAATTTTATTCATATTTTTACGATTTATGTGTTGCTTGTATAAAAAAAGAGAAATCACCTTCATGAAGTGTGGTTGACATGAAGGGACTCGCATGAAAGAAAATTGTCTCATGTTTTGCCGTTGAAAAATTTTTGAGCAACTGTTAAATACGCAATAATGTCAGTTTTATTCTAAGCTTTCATGATAGCATTTGTTTTATTGACCAGCCAAGCGATGTGACTATTTGTGATTATATAAAATAATGGAATTAGTCAACTAAAAATTTCAGGCCATTTCTATTAATCAGAAAATTCGTGAATAATGGCCAATTTAACGATCTGGGCTAGATATCACGAAATTTCGTGATAATTAGTCATTTCAACGATCTGGGCTATTTATCACGAAATTTCGTGAGTAACAGCCGATTCAAAGATCTGGGCTATTTATCACGAGATTTCCGTATGGATAGCCGATTCAATGCTCTGTGAATAGCTCAGAGTTCTCACCTAGCTATTGATACGAAAAATGTTATTCAATATAAAAATTGTATTTTTATGAATTTGAATTAAAGTGG
Organism: Melikaiella ostensackeni; assembly: GCA_032362435.1. Taxonomy (NCBI): domain Eukaryota; kingdom Metazoa; phylum Arthropoda; class Insecta; order Hymenoptera; family Cynipidae; genus Melikaiella; species Melikaiella ostensackeni. The sequence goes on along the minus strand of JAUMHM010000071.1, from coordinate 19,487,657 downwards.
AAACGTTGAATACTTTAGTTCGAATTAATTTAAGTAAAAAATTAATAATGTTTAATAAAAAGAACACAAAATGTCTATAAGGAAGAATTCGACACGAAAGCAGTACATTTTTCATGTTCCTTTTATTGTAAATTAGTTTTCTAGAAATTTGCCATTCATCACGAAATTTCGGTAAAAATAGCCAATTCAAAGATCTAGGCTATTTATCACGGAATCTTGTGATGAATAGTTCAGAAAGTTGTATTGTCTATTTGTACCGAAATTTTGGAATAAAAAGCTATGAACAATTAAGAAAAATCTCTGGAGTCAAATAAATTCACTTCTCTTCTTACTTTGCACATGCTTTGCATCCTTTGCATGTTGTGACAGGTGGGAGGTTATGTTTCATCTATAATTTTGTTCCTTCGTTCCTTTCGCGTTACTTACCTATGATATTGAAGGCCTTTCCATACCGCGGGAAAGGGGTAGGGGTTTGAACAACATTATTTCTGTGACCAGTCACAGAGGCGCTTTCTCGCCCCTCACAAGACGTTGGAAAGGGGTGGGGGGTTGAACAACATTATTTCTGTGACCAGTCGCAAGGGTGCCTTCAGACTCTCAGTATCAGAGGTAAGTAACGTGAAAGGAACGAAATTATAGACGAAAGATAACCTCCCACCTGTAACAAAATGCAAAGGATGCAAAGCATGTGCAAAGTTAAAACAAAAGTGAATTTATTTGACTCCAGTGATTTTTCTTCATTGTTCACTGCTATAAATTCCAAAATTTCGGTACAAATAGCCCAGATCGTTGAATTGGCTATTAATCACGAAATTTCGTGATTAATAGACACTGCTAAAATTTTAATGATGCCAGTATACAAGTTAACTTTAATAGATTCGGGCAATAGTTTTCGAATAATTGCATCAAATTTTGAAATAATTTCATCTGAAGAAAGTTTTTTTCGGTTATAGCATCGTATGTTTAAATGAGTCTGGAAATGTCTGTAAGAATGCAATAAAATGTTCATAACAATCAATTTTTTCAAACAAATATTTCAACAAAATAAGTAAAAAGTCTCTAATGGGTGTTTACAGGTTGATTTTGATTGCATTCACAAAGTTGGTGTGCGATTATAATATTTGTTTGTAAAAGTTGCAAAACTTGAAAAAATAATTTAATTGTTTGAAAAATGGTTCGAAAAAGTCGCGTTCAGATATTTCAGAGCCGAATCCAAAGGTGTTTTCGGTTTTTCGATCGGACACTTGGATCGTTTATAATGCTTCGCAAAAGTTTAGAAATCCATTTACGATGCGACGCACATATACGCTTAGGATGATTGAGGCAGAAAAATTGTTAACAACATTATTTTGTTTCATTGAAAGTTTAGAAGAGACACTTTTATTGCTAAGGAGTCTGCTATAGAATCGTATGTTTACATGAGTTTGGAAGCTGTAAAAAGTTAATAAACTGTCAATAACAATTTATTGGCTTGAAAAGTTGGTTTTTCAAAAAAATAATGACGTTTCTGAGAGGTGTTTACAGGTTGATTTTGACTGCATGCTCAAACTTGGTGTGCAATTTTATTTGCTTATAAAAGTTGCAGAACTTGAAAAGGCGATGTAGTTGCTTAAAAAATGGTTCAAAATGTTGCATTTAGTTATTTCCGAACTGAATTCAAAGGTGATTTCGGTTTTTTTATAATGCTTTACATAGTTTTGACATCCATATAAGAGGCAACGCACATATATGTTTACGATGATTGTGGCAGGAAAATTGTTTACAACATTGTTTTGTTACATTGAAAGTTTGGAGGAGACACTCTTGCTGCTAGCGAGTCTCTCATAGCATCGTATGTTTACATAAGTTTGGAAATCGCTGTAAAAAGTTAATGAGATGTTAAGAACAACTTATTTGTTTGAACAATTGCTTTTTCAGAATGATAAGAAAGTCTCTAGGAGGTGTTTACAGGCTGATTCTGATTACATACTAAAAGTTGGTATGCAATTACGATATTTATTTATAAAAGTTTCAGAACTTAAAAAAAAAGATTTAATCGTTTGAAAAACTGTTTAAAAAATGTCGCGTTTAATTATTTTAGAGTCGAATCCAAAGGGGTTTTCGGTTTTCTGATGGGACATTCAGATCGTTTATAATGCTTCACGCAAGCTCTGAAATTATTAAAAAATGATATAATCGTTTAGACAATTGATTTGAAAGAAACGCAACTAGATATTTTGGAGATGAATCCAATGATATAGAAAACTTCAGGGTCGCAAATTATCACCATGTAGTCTATTCAGAAGCCGCGAAAATTTCAGAATTTCACTGAGGTTTCAATAAGATATAGCTGAAATATTTCCCATAATAAATGTCACCGGAATATTTGCATGAAGGCACTTGCTATACATGTACCGAAAAATTCTGCATTTTGTTCTAAATTTCGGTACAAACAGTACCTTTTCCAGGTCCCGCTATTCGTACCCAAATTGCGGCGCACGTAGCCATGGCCTTTAATTACGAATGATGTTAAAAAGTTTTTGTTAAAGCTTATTCTGATCAACTAAATTTACCAAATTATTTTGTTTTATTTCACCCAACTGAAGTATTCGTAATATCCACAAGAATTGAAAGTTTTAGAATATGTATTATTTTTGATGCTCACCTAAGAGGGTTTAATTTATTATCATATAAATTCAAAAGCAGTGAAAATTTATCCTTTCTAGTTGAGTATGCGCAGCAAAATGAAGTCTTATATATGTTTGTATAGATTTTCTTTCATGCTATCTATGATTTTATGATTCGATGATATCTGTGATTTTCGTATCGGTATGATTTTTTTTAAATGTGGGTAATAATAGTCGAAATGACGTAGGCAGATAAAGATCAGTGTTTGTCAATCACAGCCTAGTAGAACCTCGAAAAAGTTACACCAAAAATTGATTTTTCATTAACGTTTTTGTTCATGTGTCGTCATAACTTTGGACAGGATAGAAGTATCGGGATGACTTTTTTTCAAATGCAGGTAATGACAGTCGGGGTGAAATAGGCATATGAAGATTCGATTCTGTGTATCATAGTCAAGCAAAGTGAGAAAAATGTTGCATCAAAAATTCATTTTTTTCTACCTGTATTCGATATCTCGGTCAATAACACAGGCCGACAAGATTCCAGAACCAGAAACCAGAGTACACGTTTTAGAAGGTTTTTGGTGCGCTGAACAAGATTCTGGCCTCATAATTGCTCCATCACGTCAGGTTTTCGAGATATCCTAAGTTGAACGTGCGAAAATCGCGGTTTTTGCCTATATTTGAGGTTATGTAGCATAACTATTTTAACTTTCATTCCAAAATTACTGCCAGCATATTAAAGTACAAGCCTTGCCCTTTTAAATGCGCTTTAGTGCGCTCAAAAATCCTTTTTTTTTCTCTAAGATATCCAATATTGAAGTTTACTAAGCGTGAAGGTGTACAAAACTTGAGAAATTCATGTGTATTCCAAACTTCAAT
>JAUMHM010000071.1:19443688-19461310 GCA_032362435.1 Melikaiella ostensackeni | reverse complement strand
TTAACTCATCAGGCACTTGACTTTGTCCGTGGCTGATGATGACGCACCGGGTTTTCCGAGACAAAGTTAAATAATAACGATAATACACTTCAACACTTTTGGTCGAACAAGCTTCAAGTATGGTTGCGTAGCACGGCGGGTACCACGCACGCCTTGTAAAATTTTATTAAGTTTAACCACTGTGCGGATCTATCGTTCATTTGGTGCGACGCACCCTTGCGTTTGTTGTTTTCTTGATTTCCGTTTCAGGACGAACATAAAAGTATTTTAAAACCTCTGAAAGACAGTTTTTTAAGTGTTAATAATCTAAAGTAAAAAAGATGTTAAGAGATGCCAAAGGATTTCAAACAATTCCAAGGGAATTTATAAGATATCACGGGATATCATAAGGGGTGTATACCAGATTTCGACGGTGGTTAACCCCTCGTACTCACATATATTGTAATGTTTCACATAAATCGAATATACGCCTTACTTTTCAAACACTGCATCCTTAATATTTTTATGCACTGGTACCATTGGAATTCCCATAAGAAGAAAATTAACTTCCGCTTATCTTGAAGGTTAATTTCATCCTAAACTTCAAGTATTCGCTAAAAATATACTTATAGACATAGTAAAATATGATACATTAGTAAATTAAACTCACTATCGACTATTGTATTTGACTGCACGAATATTTTCCTGGGTTGTTTATGTGCCAGAACTATATCCCTCCACTTTGCCCAAGGCTGCGGACCAGAATTAGGTACATCACTGTACTTATCGTACATTTTCTTAGCCTCTTCGTAATTTGCAGTACTCTTATAAATCTGAAGCTTCTTCAAAAACTCGCCAACCGCTCTCTTTCCAACTGTATTAAGTTTACTTCTATCAACTGTCAACCTCAAATTCTTTCCTGGCTCTGTTTCCTCGATTTTCACAAAGTCTTCACCAGCTTCCAAGCAAACTCTCATGAGGACATATCTTGCTTGTGAGTGCGATTGCAACCATGCCCTTGTCGATGGCTCATACATTTCAAGAGCCTTGGCGCAGCCGGTCCATATTAGTGACAGCCAATTTACGTAGATGATGTTATCAGCCTCCTCCTCTAAGTGACCGAAGATCTTCAGAACATCTTTATCCAGGCTCAAATAGAGTCCAACCGCTTCGGCTCTGCATTCTTCATAGCTTGAGCCCATGGAACCGAATATCGAATCATAAGTCTCCCCTTTCAGGAAGAATTTCTCGATCGGTTTGCCCGTGAGTGGATTCATCACCTTGCTTTTATCAAAATTAAAAGAATCTAGATCTATTTTCCTAAACAATTTTCCACTTCCGTGGCCAAGGAGTTCGTGGAGACCGACTTGAACTTCGAAACTCGGGATTCGGTACTTATTCATCAGCACCTGATCTTCATCACATAAGAACGGCAACACATCTACCTTCATATTGGCAGGAATGACGTTTCCTAAGGAGACATTCTTAAAGCCTTCCGACTGCCTTATTTCATCGTAGTTTGGAATGTTTATTCCAGATGGAATTCCAGACCCACCGAAGGTAAGTACATCCAAGGATGTGAAATCGGGTCTTAGAAATTTATCTTTCTCGAAGTGTCGATTCCAGGGCAACCTAGGTAAAAGTTCCTCTGCTTTGTTTACTAGATCAGAGAACTTCTGAGACATCTGTTTATTTACCATTGCCACGAAACCTTCAAATTCTCCACGCTGACCAGCTGGGTCTCTGTAATTCTCAATGAAACCAATGTACGTCTCTATAACTGGTGACTTGTCTTTGATCCAAAATCGAGAACCATTTTTGTGCTCGTCGAGGGAACCAGTTTTGAAATGGATGATGTACTTCTTTAACATATTTTTTTCTATGTCGTTCGCTGCATATTTCTGCGCTTTTTCAAGGTTTTCGACGACTAACGTTAGCAATGTACTGTAGTCTCCTCTCGTTATTTTAAATTTCGCTCCTGTTAAAACAAAAATGCTTTCATCATCTCTTCAGTAAAAGACTTTTTTAATTTTTAGTAGAAAAATCTTACAAATCACTTTGTAACTCACTAACTTGATATCACATAAAATTATGTGATTTTCAATGAGTTTGACTTGAAAATCGTTTGAGTTTGGAAAGTTCAATTTGTAACATTTTCAAGTATTTTATAAAATCATGCAGTTCGCAATGCGTATTTCTAAAATCCTTACTCTACAAAATCGGAATTTTCCAGTCTTAATTTCTGATCGTTTTCAAATTTAAAAATGTCTAAAAACAGTTTTGAAGGATTGAACAATTAAAAATTTAAAAACTTTGAAATATAACAATTCTAACTTTCAAAAATGTACAATGCTAAATCTGTTCAATATTGAACGTTATAAATTGCTATCATGCAAAATGGTACTATTTCCAATCTAAAGCCTTATCAGTTGTACAATTGTAAATTTCGTAGTGGAGCTTTTTTAATTATTTTAAATTTTTTAATAATTTCGAATTCTTAAGATTCATAATTAGACGATACTGACAATTTGAAAACGTTGCAAACTGAGAAATTACTAGTTAAAAACCAAACAAAATAATTCTCTAAAAAGAAGACCTGAGCGACCACTTGGCCTTGTTACAATGATAGCTTATGCGCGCGCAACATATTTCTTAGTGCTATCGTGACATGTCAAGTATTATATGCCGAGTATTTTACTTCAGTTGCTAATATTGAAACTGTAGATTGAATTTATGACAGTAAAGAAGGACAACTTATCTTTTTCTTTTCAGTACTCATTTACAAAAAAGTATCTAAAGTGATTCAAATTAGGTCCCATATTTACTAGGAATGTGCAAAAAACGTGAAACTTTGAGTCGAGTCGAGTCGAGTTCGAGCTGGCTCGAACTTTTGATTTTGCGAATGTTTTATATTTGTCAGTTTCCTATTCTAAGTATGTGTATTTATGTTGGTACCTTAACATCGTTTAGATGATCTTGAACTTAATAAACTTTATAAACTTCTATAACTAATTGTAAACAAATTACCTTTGAAAGTCTCTTCGGGCAGAGTTATTTTTGGATCTATGCCAAGATCTATAGATGCTAGTCTGATTTCATAAACGTCAACATGATCTTCTGATGTTTTAAAGCACCGGGCATTATAGGACTCCAGTCCTTTCTGTTGCATAAATTCGTTAACGAGACCTGCATCATTTGGTGTGCAATTTGAGGAAAAATAGGTCGTAATACCGTTGTCTCCCAGTCCCAAAGTTTTGAGTTTTCCTTCTACTGAGAAAGTTAGATCTTTTATTTTATCCCAAATGGACTGCAAATTTATGGGATCTTGTTTATAAGCAGCAGATGCTTTCACTATGTCTTCGAACTTGTTTTTGGGCAAGTTCGGGATTATTTTGCTATCCCCGAATGACTTATAATTTCCAGCGTTTGATAGAAATCCATTCGTATAAACTAAAAATGCCTGAAACAGATTTTTTGTAATTTACAATTTACAATTACAATTTACAATACAATTACAATTTACAATAAAAATACAAAAAAATCAATAAAAAACTAATCCCAAAATCATACCAGACATATCCATGCGTGCGAAAGAGACGCTCTTTTGCGCAAACTACTAGTGTTATAACTGTTAAGAATTTGACCATACGGTATATATAAATAGGTATATTACAGAGATAGTTCCCTAACTCGCTTCTCTTCCCCTTCTAAGAAAGCTTCTTCGTGCCTTCTTCAAAAAGAAAAAACTTTAGAATTTTTGAAATTGGATTTAACCATATTCTACGTAACATGAAAATAGAAAACACGTATTTTTTTGTTTAGAAAACAATTACTTTAAGGACTACGCATCCGAATATGAACTCAAAATATCAACAACAAAAATGGCGGATGAGTATTTCAAGAAATTATTGGTTTCAATTCATCCATCAATCCATTTATATCGTGACAGTCAACTAATGAAGGCTCTTTTTCTTTTGTGAAATATTTCCTGGAATCTCTTTTTCTATTCCTATAGTCAGTTGCTTCACATTTTTTTCCACCAAGTTTTTCTTTTAGAGTATAGAAACCAAGAATTCACTTGTTTCCTTGGATAGTCCTAAATCTCTGATGAGATCGTTCAATTCTTCTTTTGAAAAATATTGTGCTTTCTTTTCTTTACTCCCTACATATTCGTCATCAATATGAGATTCACTAGAGCATTCTTCTTTGCTAGTGTCTTCTTGGATCTCTAAACTTTCCCGAGAAGAAATACATTCGATTCCTTCGATACCTTGCTCATCTGTCTTGCACATCTTGATGAGTCTTATTACTGTCGGAATATTGACGTAAGCAATGCTTCTTTTATTTTATGCCCTTCTGCAAGGCAGTGCGCTCCTACTGGCGGCTTCGTTATTTCAACAGATGGTGATATGAATCATTCTACGTGATGGAAAACTTTCATTTACACGTACGGATTCAGCACACAAAAGACTACAGGGAACCACTCTCATTTCCCAGTTCGTAGAAAAGAAGTTAAAAAGCGCAGAGCTATGTAGTTTGTACTTTGTCGAAGAATTGTTCAGAATATTTCGTAATTGGAGTATTTATTGATAATTCCTCTACTTACCATCATATGTGCATCTCCTACAACTCGGAATAGACCAGCGACCACCGAGCAGTAGTCCCTTCCACATGGAGCCTTCTTCTCAGTCCCCAGTAGAAGAACATGAAAAAGTTTCTATTGTTACCGGCACAGGGATCGAACCCCAGTCCTCCTGCTTTGAATCCTGACGCGCTATCGCCTGAGCCACCGAGACTCTTATGCCTGTGATTAGTCACATAAAAAAATATAAATGACATCCCTACCCCTTTCCTATGTCTCGTTCTGTGGGAGGGAGGTGGAAGTGTGATTGTTCGTAGAAATAATTTAAGTCAAACCACTAGTTTCTGCTAATTTCTTGTGGACTTAAAATTCTCTCTAATAAGAGATACCTTAATGAAACTATGCATCCTCTTATCAAAAAGTAGAGCTGATCAGATATTTTTGAAATTGATATCACAGCTCCACAAAAAAAAGTTGTCAGCCCCAGAAACCAGAATAGGCTTACCCCACGTTTTTGAGGTCGCTGAATCCGAATCCGGAGCCGGTTTGGCTCCATCACGTCATATTTCACCCCTAACCTCAAAAAACATGGAAAATCGCTGATTTCAGGTGAAACATGAATCCCGTCTATGGAAAGTGGTCATATTCTAAGTTTTCGAGGTCGCTGAGTACAAATCCTGAGTCGGTTCAGTACTACGTTCCTAGCATTTAATTTTTGATACGTAAACTTGGAAAAACTTTGAATCCAACAGACCAGACTCCAATCGCCCGATTTATTGCTTAGCGGAGATTGAAAGCTAGTCAAAAATCAGTTGATGCCGTCGACAGCATTATGCAGATAACAACCGTGCAAACCAGCATTTCGCACGTTCTCGCACTGCATGATTATGTTTGATCCCACAGTGATATCAGGTGATGCATGCATCTTTGTAAATTTTATAATGCTGAATGAGAATTTCTGCCCTGAAAGATGATGCGTGGAATGATTCGTATCACTATCTGTGGGAATAACGAAGCCAGTAAGAGCGTACTGCCTTGCAGTAGGGCATAAGTGTGTAAGGATGAAGACGTAACAGTGTCCGACGACAAGTTGACTTTGTCCTCGTCAAAGTTGAAAAGCCCTCATACTAAGCCCTGGAGAGGTATGAGATGAGGTCTAGCTGCGTCGAGAACTAGTATATGGAAGACAATTAAATAATAATTCACATAAACACAACTTGATGCCATGCAGAGAGGTGACACCTCAGTTTTTCCAGACCTTAGTGTGGTGAACAATCTGCAAATTTGAATTTCCATGATTTCACTTTTTAACTTTAGTCAACAGTGTAAATTTCCGACGTCAATGTTGTAAAAGAAATAACTAAACATACTCAAAACAATCATAGTCCTTTCACGACCTAAAAAATGTAAAAAATGTACCACAAATAATTCTGAAAACCTCTGCAAAATAGTTTAGGGGTGCTCATTTTCCTCATGCACTAATTTACAGATTTCCATTATTTTTTCAAAACACTTCTCGTAGTTAGAGTCACATTTTAACAGAGAAAAATTTCGGTGTCTATCTGTCGTTGCCCTTGACATTGCCATCTGTGAACACGATTATTTTGGAAGAAATTATACGATTGCATTTCCCTGCGGCATTCTGTCTCAAGGCCTGAAAAGAAAGAACATCTTCGTCAAGCAGCAATTTTTGACCAACGGTTCTGGTTTTATCCATCGAAAATGCTGTTCAAGAGATGAAAAATTCCATTTTTCAGCGAAACTGTACTGTAAAAACTTGAGATCTTCTTTTTTACTGTATCATTCTTTGCGTGTCCTGTTTTTAGAAAGAATAACTTCATGCTGTTATTTCCATTGTAAGACGAATGACTGTGAGTTTCCACCAGTGGTCTCATTTTAGTACCACTCGAGACTGTCTTTTTAGTCTCATTTTATTACCTAAAATGAGCCCTGAAATAACGCTCTGTTTTTACAGTGTTCACGAAGTACGGAAAGGATGTTAAAAGGCACAGATGTCTTTCTTTGGAAGATTTACGAAATTGCTCAAGACTTTTTTCTGAATGAATGCATAGCTTTTCTTTTAATCGTAAGAAATATTATTGAAATTGAAACATTCTTTTTTTCAACGAAATTATGCAAAAAATGTGCGATAGAATGTTAAAACAGAAGATTTTTCATCTCAAGAATTTGTACGAATTTCTTAGAACCATTTGTTAATGAAACGCTTATTCTTAATTTCAATTATTAAAATTATAACTAAAACTGAAAACTCAATTTTTTGGCCTAATCTATGCATGAGAAAACTATTTCTCGATGAGACGATGCATATTTGTTGCTTCAGTTGTGAAATATAGTTCGAAATTATGCCAACATTTGCCTTCACATTTTTTATGTGTTTAATAACAGTTCCCGAATGCAAGATGCCGCAATCCGCGGCAATGTTTTCTTCCTAATTCTCAATTTGAGAATATAAAAATGATTGGCCCTTTCCGACTGAAGTAAGGAATTTTATCTCTTATGCGTTTAAAATTTGTAAATCAATTTCTATATTGAAAGTATATAAGACAAAATGAATACTTTTGTATGAAATTAAAAATTTTCGATATCCATTTTCTTTCTTCCTCTCCTTTCTCATTTTAAGTTCAATGATAAATTTAGGACTAGTCATTTTCCTTATCATTATTTATAATATTAGGAACCTCATATCTATCGAAAGATAAAAGTTTACTACATCGAAGAAATGATAAAATTCATATTCGGTTTCTATTTTTGAAAAATCGTAAGCCATGTGTGCTGCCAAAAGGCAGAGTTTTCATCTTTTTCGCGTTCAAAATTCCAGAATGAATTTCTATTCAGAATATTTTGAAAAAATGAACACATTCAAGTTGAAATGAAATTGAGTTAGGAAAGTCGTAAATTTTCAATAACTATTATCTTTTTCTTCCTTTGCTTCTTCATTCTTAATTCGAGGATATCAAATTACTGGCCATTTTTCTTATTAATATCTATAATTTTAGAACTAGATTTCAAATAAAAAAATTGTGAATTTTCAAAAACCACTATCATTTTCCACTTCTTCTCCCTCATATTTATTTAAGTATATGCAAATAAATCGCACGGTTACTTATCATTATTCATAATTTTAAAACACTCGTATCTTCGGAAAAATAGAATTTTATTACATTGCAGAAGTAATATAATTTATTATCAGTTTTTATGTTTGAAAAGTCGTAAGACATGTGTGCTAACAAAAGGCAGAAATTGAATTTTTCCGGCGTTCAAAATTCCAGAATTCATTTTTATATTAACAACATTCTTGAAAAAAAATACCTTTAAAGTAAACTGAAACTGAAATAAGAAATTTCTAAATTTTCGAAACTTTATGTCTTTTTCCTACTTTTCTTCCTTATTTAAAATTTAAGGAAACAAAAATGACTGACGCTCTTCCTCATTAATATTTATACCTCAAGAACTAAACTTGAATGAAGAAATTTGGGATATTAAAAAACGAGTATCATTTTCCTTCTTTTCTCCAATTCTTAATTAAAGGATACAAAAGTGACAGGCACTTTTCCTTATCATTATTCATAATTTTACAACACTGCTTATACCTTTCGACAAATAGCATTTTACTCCATGATAGAAATAATGAAATGTATTATCTGCTTTTATTTTTTAAAGACGGTAAAGCTATGTGTACCGACAAATGTCAGGAGTTTCATCTTCTATGCGTTTGAAACTTTTAAATTATTTTTCCTACGTTGAGTGTATTTGAGAAAAATTGAATACTTTTAAAATGAATAGAAAGTTGTCGAAAACTATTCATAGTTGCAATTTCTTGAAACCAATCATCTGCTTCCTCCTTTTCTTCCTCATTTTTAATTTAAGGATACAAGAATGACGAGCACGTTTCCTGATCATGATTTATAATTTTAAGAACCTCATATCCATAAAAAAGTACAAGTTTATCACATGGCGGAAATAATAAAATTCATGCGTCAGTTTTTATTTTTGAAAAATCTTAAGCCATGCGTTTTGACAAAAGCAGAAGCTTTATATTCTTTGCTTTCAAAATTCCAGGATGAATTTTTATTTTAAAATATTTTTAAAAATGAATGCTTCTAAAATGAACTGAAACTTAATTAAAAAATTCGTAGTTTTTTAAAAACGAGTATCATTTTCCTTCTTAACGTCTAATTCTCAATTGAAGGATACGAAAATGACTAGCACGTTTTATTATCATCATTTATAATTCTGAAACACTTATATCTTTCGGCAAATATAATTTCATTACATTGTGGAAATAAGTAAATTTATCATCAGTTTTTATGTCTAAAAAGTCGGTAGCCATTTTTTGCTGACAAAAGGCAGAAGTCTTATCTTTTCGGCGTTTAAAATTTCAGAGTTCACATTTATATATATATATAATATATATATTATATAATATTCAAAACATAAATAGTTTTAAACTGAATTGAAACTGAATGAAGAAATTTGTAAATTTTCGAAGCCTGTTATCTTTTTCCTATCCTATTATTATTATACTATTACTATTATTTCCTATTCTATAATGAAATGTCTTATCTGTTTTTATTTCACAAAAGTCGTTAAGAGCAAGCACTATTAATTTTTATCAAAGTTTATTCGTATATTATTACATCAGAATACTTCTACTGGAATTAATGAATTCAACCTATTTTGACGCTGCAACATTTGAATATATTTTAACGGTTGAGCATTCAATGCCGACAGGAGAACGTATAAATTACAATTTTTAAAATCCTTATTAATGTGAAACAAATATTGTTTATAAGTGTGTTTGTAGACATAAATTCAAATGTTACAGCTACGTTGAGACAGATTACATTTTTTAAATTAAAATAAAAATATGTACTATAAAAATCGATGCATATACCACCTGGACTACTAAGAAATCGTGCTAGGCTTTTCCATCGTTCTTCACAAGATATTACATATATAAATTTTATTGGCATTTTATTTGGTATCGTTAAATTACATGACACATCTCCAAATTACGTATCCATGACGAAACATTTCCGATCCCTTTGTAGTGTCATGTACTGTGAAAATTGTCACATAGTACGGCCCCTACTGAGGAATCGTACTTGTTATTCTCATGGTTGTGTCCGCTTAATGAGATTTTTCTTTTCTTTATATTTCATGGCAGATCGTTTTATAAAAAAATTGTTTAAATAGCTCAATATCTTCGGTTTGGTTTTTGAATTTGAAAATTCAAAATTTTACCTGTGGGTAAATGTTCAATAAAAAACATGTTTTTATAAAATTTTAGTTGATTGCACATTTTTTTATAGAAAAATTGTACATGGTGACAATCAAATTTCTTCAGTTTGAATCGCAGAAACGTGTCACTATTTTGTTGTAATAAAAAAAAAATATTTTAAAAGTTCAAAAGTCGTTTTTAAAAAGCAAAATCTACGACTTTAAAACGCTTAAAAAATTTTGTATAATAAAAGAATAATGGAGTGTTTCTTTGATTGAAAAATCATCATAAGTTTTTAGCTCACAGGTAAAATTGTATGAATCTTAAAATTCAAAAGCCGAGCAGAAAACGTTACCAATTTTAACATTTTTCTTAAAATTTATTTCGAGTGCTAAACAATTTTTTGTTTTTCATAGCTCAAATTAATCAATTAATGTCAGCATTTTTACTCTGTTGTAATGTTTACTGGATTCCTGTTTGCAGAGATAATTGGAGAGAAATTTTTTTCATTATTTCATCACTGTCTTGTGAAAAAATATGCTAGAAAACATTTGATAAGTCTAGGGAATCATAAATGTAATCGCTTTGGCGTTGAAAGTTAATTATTTTATTCTGAAAGTGTTTCTTTAGATTTACCTAGTTACAACTTCTACTTCTAGAAGATTTACAATATTCTAAGACCAATAGAAAATGTTTAAAAAGACGTTGAAATTTTATAAGTTTAGCTCAAGGAAGAATTTATAATATTTATTGCTTGTCAAATTTGAAACTTCTTTCGGCAAATTGCTGAAAAGAATCGATCAGCTTGGACCAGTCGATTGCTAACCAGAAATTAGGTTTCTGAAGCAATTAATATAACTGGGAGATGATCATAGTCTTGTTCAAAAAAGAAGCTCGTCCACTAAAAACTTTTCCTAATATTTCGTATAGTAAAGCTAAATGTTTTTGGATATGTTATCACAATAAATGACAGCTTATCAACTCGATCTCGAAATTGAATTAAAATGATATGTAACGCTTTTTTTTACAAATTTTGGATTTTTTATTTGATCATCAAATTGCGCAGCACAATAAACCGATTCTAAAGATCAATTGCCTGTCATGAATTTTTAGTACTCGAACTACGTCAATCTGAAGAAAAACTTTTTAAAAGTGACAAAAATTACTTCCAGAGCCCTGTAGATTTATAGTCCAATATAGGAAAATTGGAATTTTCCTCTCACCGGGAAATTCAAAATTTTCTAAAACATTCCTTATTGGCCGTAGGAAGCTGTAAGTCTTCCAGAAGTAAAGAAACACTTTTAGAAAGAAAAAACATTAATTTTAAAATTCAAATGTTCGTTTTTTGTTTTTGAAAATTATCATTTTAACTGAAAATTTAACCATTCTAGTTGAAGATTCATCATGTTAATTAAAAATTCATCTTTTTGGGTCAGTAATTTTTGTATTTGATTAAAAATTTAAATATTTCGTTGAAAATTCAACAATCATGTTGGAAAGCCATTCTTCTTTGGTTGAAAATTCAACTGTTTTGCAGAAAATTCAACAATTTGGTGGAAATTGTTTGTCTTTCTTGACTGGAAAATCTTTCTCGGTCGAATATTCAACTCTTTTATTAAAAATTCGCCTTTTTCTCACTTTTACACTTAAATTCGAAGTGAATGAATAGAATTAATAAGAAAACTAAACTATTTTTGGTTGAACGTAAATTCTTTTATTATTTTCGATTGAAAAGTCTACAATTATATTCTTTCTTAAGAATTAATTCTTTTGGTTGAAAAATTTATCATTTGGTCAAAAATTTTATCATTTGATCTAAAATTTAATTATTTTGTTACAAAGTCATCCTCTTTTGTTGGAAAATTAATCTGGTTTGATTGAGGATTCAACTATTTTGTTGAAAGTTTGACTTTTTTGATTGAGTTAAACTATTTTTCATTTAAAATTACCATTTTTTTGGTTAAAATATGCACCACTTCATTTTTTGTTTGTTAATTCATCTTGTTTTGTTAAAAAAATTTTTTTACAGAAAATTTAACTATTCTATTTTCGGTTTGAAAATTTATATTTTTAATTAACGATTGATCTTTATTAAGGACCTTAAGATTCTCAGATACTTGCCACCAGCAAAACAGTGGTCTATAGAGCAGCGTTGGTCAAACTTTTAGTACAGGTTTTCTGTCAATAAGAAGATCAAAATTTCAAAAATGTTCAATTTTGCAATTATTGATATGAGAATAAGTTATTCGGAATCTGCAAGTCTCATAGATTCCTAGCATAAATGTAATTTGTCTGAATTTTCTTCTATGAAAAAAAAATGTTTAGTGGTCCGCTAGGCCGTTTTAGGTCCGAAAATTAATTTCTTTGGTTTTCGATTTTTAAAAAATACAAATTCAAGGCTCAAAAATTCCTTCATCCTAAAAACAATTTATCATTTATTGAGAGATGAGCCCTAAGCTCTATGAAACAAAACAAAATTTCTTGAAGATTTTATTAGAATATGCAAATTTGGAATTTCATTAAAATTAATAATATGAAATGGCCCCAAAATATTTTTCTCCTTGAAATGATATGTACAGGATTTCTTCTACAATATAAAGAGAATATTGACCATAATGAATAAATTCAAAATATTTATACCAGGTGACGGAACAAAACTCGAGACAAAACTCTTGAATTTCGAAATATACAAAAAATACACTTTTTATAGTTTAAAGATTCATATAGTACATACTTCACAATTTATTTTTAGCTGTATTTTAATAATAAAAGATATGAACTAGTTAATCATTTAATTATATACATCACATATAGAAATGATAATATAATTAACATAATACAGACAAAAGAATCCCATTTTCAAGCTTTTTTACTTGTATTTTCTTAATTCTATGATCAGTTTTACGTTCAATGTATATAATTATACCCTATATTGTCCAAGGCGCACCTTCAATTCTTAATAATATTGAGTCTTATTTTCAGAAATTAAAAATTTAATGGAAGCAGTAAGCAAAACTTATCAAAAATTATAAAAATGCAGAAAACGTCGAGAAAACGCAAAAAGTGACCTGATAAAAACAAAAAAAGTGACCAAAAGTGACTAATTTTTGACCTGAAAAGTGACTATAATTTACTTAGGGCCGGCTTAACCAATAGGCTAACGTAGGCTTTAGCCTAGGGACGCACAGTTTGGCCAAACGTCAAAATTGGTTTCATATAGTAAAAGCGTAGAGCCCAGAATTCTTGATCGATTTCGATCTTTTTTCTTTGGAAATACTTTTAACTAAGTTCTAAAGAGAATTATGAGAGCCGATTTCTGATTTTTTTCTTTATCGCACTTCTGTATTGACAAATAAAATTTCAAAAAATTGTCACTTTTACAAATTTAGTTTTTATTTTTCCATTAGCAATCGTAATAAACTCGACGTTACTCAAAATCAGTACAGTGGCACTTAACGTATAAAATTAATTCATTAACGAATTTTCAACAAAATACATGAATTTTTAAGAAAAAAGATAAATATTTAACCAAAAATAGAATAGTCAAATTTTCGGTTGAAAAAAAAAGATTTTCAACCAAGAAAAAAAACAAAATTTCAACAAAATAGTTTAATTTTCAACCAAGGAGATGAACTCGCAACTAAAATGGAGAGTCTTCATAAAAAAGTGAATTTTCAAGCAAGGTGATTAATTTTCTACCCAAAAAAAAGAAGAATTTTCAACAAAATATAAAAATTTTCAACCAAAGAGATGAATTTTCAGCTTATATGATGAATGTTTAACAAAAAAAATAATAATTTATAAAAAGTAGTTAAACTTTTAATTAAGTAGTTGTATTTTTAATCAAAATGATGAATTTCTAACCAAGAAGATTAATTTTCTACCCAAAAAAGCCACTTTTCAACAAAATGGTATTTAAATTTACAATCTGTTTTGATTGAGGATACAACTATTTTGTTGAAAATTCGTCTTTTTTAGATAAATTCAACTGTTTTCGATTTCAAATAAAAGTATTTTTCGGTTGAAATATCAACTATTACATTTTTGGTTGAGAATTCATTTTTTTTCTACTGAAAATTTTACTACTTGGTTAAAAGTTCCCCTAATTTTTTGAGAATTAATTTTTTTTTGTTTAAAGATTCATCATTCTAGTTGAAAATTCATCTCTTTGGTTGAAAATTTAATTATTTTGTCGAAAAGTAGTATTTATTTGTTGAAAATCAATTTCTTCAGCTGAAAATTTGACTATTCCAAATTTGGTTGAGGATTCAACTATTTCGTTGAAAATTCGTCTTTGAAATGAATTAAACTGTTTCTGATTCAAAATTAAACTTTTTTGTGATTGAAATATCAACTCATTTGATAGAGAATTGAAATATCTTGCTGAAAATAGCTTTTTTGTAGTGAATTCGTCTTTATGTCTTGAAAATTTAACAATTTGATTGAAGTTTTTTTTCTTTCTTGACTTAAAAACCACTTTTGGTTAAAAACTAATCTATGAGTATTTTGTTGAAAGTTCGCTTTATTTTGTGAAAATTTAATCCTTTTTGGTTAAAAATGGAACTTTTTGGTTGAAAATTAAACTATTTTGGTTGAAGATTTAACTCTGTTGTTGAAAATTCATCAACTATTTTGGTAGAGAATTTAAATATTTGGTTAAAAATTAACATTTTTGTCGGTAATTCGTCTTTTTGTCTTGAAAATTCCACAGTTTCCAGAAATTTCATCTGTTTTGGTTAAAAATTAAACTTTTTGTTGAAAATTCGTTTTTTTTTTGGTTTACATATTTTCTCTATAAAATTAAAAAATGTTGATTGCTTACAATAATTTTTATTGTGCACCACTAACGGTGAAATAAAAAGTAGATATGCTGAAAAAAATTTGAATCGTAGAATCACCAGCTTTACAACTTGTTTATAAAAATCAATTCAAATATTTCATGAACTGATTTTGTATCTCAGAAGCCACTGTACTGATTCTGATTGATTCCGAGTCTATTTAGAATGTTCGCGGAAACATGAAAAAAAAGTTATCAAAATGACCATTTTTTCACTTTATTTGTTAACACAGAAGTGCAATAAAGAAGAAACTCAAAAATTGGTTTTATAATTCAATTTGGAATTTAATTTAGAGTATTTCGAAAAAAAAGATTGAACTTGAATAAGAATTCTGGGCTTCAGGCTATTTTGAAATAAATTTTGTTTTCGGTTTTCGGATAAAAGTTTAGTTAAATGAGTGCAATATGAATCAGGGAAAATTGAAGAGAACCAGTGCAATTGAATTCAACAAATTCAATCATTTCTGTGTTCACCTTCTTTGAATAAACAACTGAATTTCAGTTTTTTAATAGAATCGTGAAGAGTTTGGGGCCGGGGGAGGGGGGTATAATATCTTAGGGGCGTCATTTTACTAAAGTCGGACCTGAATTTACTAAAAGTGCCTAATGTGCATTAATAATGTGACTAATGTTCTTTTGAATTTAAAATAATTCGTTGAAATTTAGAAGAATTCCAGGTGAATTGAAGAAATTCCAAAAAGTTCCATTGGTTTCAGTAAACTGGGAGTAAATATAGTAAATATAGAAAAATTCGAGGGAATTTAGGAAACTTTGATAAAATTCATAAGAATTTGAGTGAATTGAAAAAAATCATATTAAATCAATGAATTAAGTAAAATTCGAGTGAATTTAGAGAAATTTAATGGAAACTAAAAGTGCCTAATGTGCATTAATAATGTGACTAATGTTCTTTTGAATTTAAAATAATTCGTTGAAATGTAGAAGAATTCCAGGTGAATTGGGGAAATTCCAAAAAGTTCCATTGGTTTCAGCAAACTGGGAGTAAATATAGAAGAATTCAAGGGAATTTAGGAAACTTTGATAAAATTCATAAGAATTTGAGTGAATTGAAAAAAATCATATAAAATCAATGAATTAGGTAAAATTCGAGTGAATTTAGAGAAATTTAATGGAAATGAGAAAAATTCGATGTAATTCATAAAAATTCAAGTGAATTAAAAACAATTCAAAAACATACACAGAATTTATTGAATTCATTAGGTTCGGAGTGAATTTAGAAAAATCAAGAGAATTCAAAAGCATTTGATGAAATGTCTGAGAATTCAAGGTGAGTCTAAAAGACTTAAGAATGAATTAATAAGAAACTTATAAAGTGAAAGCGAAAAAATCAATTCAATTTAATAAAATACAGTGAACTTGAAAGAATTGAAGTAAATTTCGAAGAATTCAGGGTAAATAAAAAAAAAGAAAATCCGAAAGAATTTAATATAATTTGAAAGAATTCAGGATAAATTCGTAATAATTCAGGGCGTCTTCTCAATGAATTCAAATGGATTGCAAAAATCCAAAATATTTTATTGATTTCATTAAAACTGGACTGAATTTTAAAGAATTAAAAAAAGGAAATTCAAAAGGATTCGATAAAATTCATACGTATCCCAAATGAATTAAAAAAATTCAGGGTGCATCAAAAATAATTCAAGTGAATACAACAGAATTTTTAAAATTAAAAAAATTCCATTGAATTTAGATAAATTGAAGTGAACAGATATTTTATAAATTTCACAAGAATGCAAGGTGAATTTTAGTCCCCAGGGTGAATTAAATAATATTAAAATCTAAAAAATATCCATTGAATTCAGGGGATTTCGAGGGGATTCCGAAGAATTAAGGGTTAATAAAAAAAATCCAGAAAATACGAAAGAATTTGATATACTTTAAAGGAAATCCGGATAAATTCGTAATAATTCAGAACGAATTCCAAATGAATTCAAATGGATTGCAAAAAATCCAAAATATTCTACTGATTTCTTTAAACTGGACTGAACTTAGGAGAATTCAAATTCAAGGGAATTCAAAAGGATTCGATGAAATTCATACGAATCCCAAATGAATATATAAAAAAATTCAGGGTGCATTTTGAATAATTCAAGTGAATGCAACAAAATTTTTTAAATTGAAAAAAAATCCATTGAATTCAGATAAATTGAAGTGAATAGATATTTTCTGAAATTCACAAGAATTCAAGGTGAATGTTAGTCTTCAAGGCAAATTTGAAAAAAAAATTAACACCTACAAAATATCCAATAAATTCAGGGGACCTGAAAGAAATTCGGATGAATTCAGGGTAAATTAATTTAAAAATCCAGAAATTCCGAAAGGATTTAATATAATTTTTAAAAATTTAGGATAAAATCGTCATAATTCAGGGCGAATTGCAAATGAAATCAAATGGATTTCGAAAAATCCAAAATATTCTATTGATTTCTTTGAACTGGACTGAATTTAGGAGAATGAAGAAAAGGGAATTCAAAAGGGTTCGATGAAATTCATACGAATCCCAAATGAATATAAAAGAATTCAGGGTGCATTTTGAATAATTCAAGTGGATACAACAAAATCTGTAAAATAAAAAAAATTCCATTGAATTCAAATAAATAGGTGTGAATAGATATTTTCTAAAATTCACAAGAATTCAAGGTGAATTTTAGTCTTTAGGGTGAATTTGGAAAAAATTGAAATCTAAAGAATATCCATTGAATTCAGGGGACTTTAAGGGTATTCGGAAGAATTCAGGGTAAACTCTTAAAAAATCCAGAAAATCCGAAAGAATTTGATACAGTTTAAAAGAATTCAGGATAAAATCGTAATAATTCAGGGCGAATTCCAAATGAATTCAACTGGATTGCAAAAAATCCAGAATATTCTATTGATTTTGTTGTAGGTCAAGCATAAATTGAGAACCCCGGCAATCTGTGATTGTCAACGTGAACTTCGTTCAAATTCTCTCTCGAAAATTTG
>JAUMHM010000071.1:19417630-19439681 GCA_032362435.1 Melikaiella ostensackeni | reverse complement strand
CAGCGTTTATCCTTCAAAACAAACAAACATTCAAAGAAATTCAATAAATATTTTTTACTGCGAACGAAAATCACATAGAAATGATTCATGCGGCCCTGATTGTTGAAATTCGAGTCCAACGAATATATGTCCAAGGACATTTTGGGCAAGAACCAAAGTCGGACTTATATTGGAATTTCAGTGTACATATTTTTAAAAATCTACCCGCCGTGCGGGCACATTCTCATCGCGCGCTACGCGCTCCGTCTTTGTTCTTCTCCCACGTTTGTGCATAGACATGAATTCTCTTTTGTTAAAGCTCTTTCGGCTTTAATGAATACATTCTCATCATGTGTCTCGCGCTTCCCACCCGATTAAAGTATGTCCAAAACGCGAAATTTCCTATATTATGAACTTTATTATATAAAATTTACACTTAAATCCCGGTTTAGAAACCCCCGGTTTAAAGACCCCTAGAACTGCTGGTCCACCCAGTTTGTCCAGTGCGCGGGGCGACAGACGGTGTTCAACCAAGCGTGAAATGCCAGCAGCGTATAGATAAAGGCGCAGTGCGCGTAACCTCAGGTTCGAACTAACGTTCGGAGATTGCATAATATTAGGTAATGGTTCACACGTCCTTGATTGTTTATGGTTTGGAGAACCCCAATTTAGAAACCGAGGTCATTGAGGGTACCCCCGTCACGGTTTCTAAACCGAGGGTTAAGTGTATGTTATATTAATTTACGTAGCTCAATTTGTTAAATTAATTATGTTTTTCAATTAAAATATGGACTGGTGTATTTATAATCATTAATTTTATTCAGGGACCCGACCGAAACTTTCGTTTCATTTCGTTATTGATAGAAAAAAATGATTTCCTACTAAACTTTGATCTGCAATCTCTAGATTTGGTCGAAATTATCTAATATCTGAAATTACAATAATGATTGGATCGAAATTGTTTTGTTTAATTGGTAGTGACAAAATGGAACCAAAGTTTCGGTCGGATTCCTGATTTTTTTTTTCATTTTAAATTCGATCAAATTAAAATCTAATTAATTAACGGAACTAAACTACCCGTCTTATGAAAAAATGGCCAATAACCAGTTTCTAGACCTTTTCTCGGTGAATAATTTTGTCATTGAACATTTTGTTGTATCTGGTGTCGTTTTTCCAAAAATTGAAAATTTTTTTTTCTCATGTTATTTTTCACGTTTAAAACAAAAACGATGCGTTTCATTAAAAAGTGGTTTCTTGAAAATTTGTAAATCTTTTTGAGATGAACAATTTTTCGTGGTGAAATTTTTTCGTATCTTGTATAGTTTTACCGGAAAATGGAATTTTTTTTAATAACATTTTTCATAATTGAAACACAAACTATCCGTCTCATAAAAAAAAGTCTGAAGCAAATTCGTTTATCGTTTTGAGAGGAACAATTTTTCTTCCTAACATTTTTTTCGTATCTTGTATAGTTCTGCTGGAAAGTGGAATTTTTTATTTTTAACGTTATTTTTCACGATTAAAACAAAAACTATGCGACTTACAAAAAAATTGTGTGAAGCGTATTTGTAGACTTTCAACATGAACAATTTTGCTTCTAAACATTTTTTCCTATCTCGTATAGTTTATCCGAAAAATGAAATTTTTTATTTTGAATAAAATTTTTCACGATTAAAACAAAAACTACGCGTCCTATCAAAAAATGGTTACTAAAAAATTTGTAGATTTCTTTTTGATGGACAATTTTTGTCTGTTCATTTTTTTCGCCCCTTGCATAGTTGGACTGCAAAATGGAATTTTGAATTTTTAGTATTTTTTCGGTGGTTGAAATTAAAACCAGAACGGTTGGTCAAAAAAGGCTGCTTAACGAACTTGACCTTTCTTTTTGGTCCCTTTAAACGTGTGCCAAAATGCAATCCAATCCGATTATTCTTTCAAAAGGTATCCAGTATACGGATGACGACGACGACGACAGATAGACAGAGACACCATTGTAAAACCTGTTTTTTTCGGATTCAGGGGGTCTCGAAACGTGGAGATTTAATGAAGTCCGCCAAAGTCAATTTTCACTTAAAACTAATACCTTCTCATTAAGATAAGAATGTAAAAAAAGTATTTTGACATCTGCTAAAAAGTGCGCTTGAAGTGGATCTGCTGAAAGCTGGTTTTTGGTAGTTTTTAAAAAGTTTAAAAATCCTGGAACTTTTTGAAATTGTGTTTAATCAAAAAATGTCATTAAGATCATTTATAAATCTTGTTGACATCTACTCAAAATCGTAATCATAACTTGTGGATATCTTTACAAAAATTCATAACTTTGAAAACGATCTAACTTTTTGAATTTTGGTCTAGTCAAAAAATTTCATTGGGTTAATTTCCAACTAAACAGTAAGAATGTTCTCAAGCCGTTCATAGGGAAGCGTCAGTGCGAGAGAGACGCCATAATAATAAGCATAAGAGCAGCTCTTTCGCACTTTATGGTATGACTGGTTTAAAAATATTTCTACTGTCTTTGATATCTACTAAATATTTCGATTGAAACTTCATGATGTGTTAGAAGAATGATTTTTGGTATTTTTTGAGCATTTTGAAAATCCTCTAATTTTTTTAGTTTTTCATCGAATTTAAAAATACGTCAATAAGAAATTTTGTAAGTATTTTCGTCGTCTGCTAGAATCTTTGACAAAAGTATCTGAAAGCAGAAGTGTTACAAAAACCATTTTAAATGGAAAATTATAACACTCAAAATTTGATTACTATTTTAAATTAATTGTTGTGAGAGTTTGTGGCATTGAATCGTTGAAATTACCGTAAAACGGGTCTAAGCGGGACAAAAACGGGGAAAGCGGGATACACGAAATCTTGAATTTCGGGAATGGTATTGCATTTTCTGATTGAAAAACGGGTGAAGACCCTGTAGGGTGAAGTGTGGCACATGAAATCTTTACAATTGATGACTTGCTATTGTTTTCTTTGATTCAAAAGCTGGTGTCCCGCTTAACCCCACATATCTCACTTAGTCCCGTGTTACAGTACTTTAAAATTTTTATTATTTAATTTTAAACCATTACAACTTAAAACCATAAAAATTAAAACATTCTGAAAATTGCTAAGTTTTCCTTCCACAATCAAATATCGTTAAATTTTAAGTAGTTACGTTTTAAGAATCTTTAATACAAAATTGTTCATAGGTATTTGAAGAACTCAAATTTACAATGGATAAATTATAAATCGTTCAGTTTTAAAGGTTTAAATTTGGAGCTTTCTGAGTATGAAAATTTCAATTTTATATTATTCAATTTGGAATATTTTCAAAACCAAATGATCCCTTTAAAGTTTCACCCCCACTATTAAAAAATCAAACATTTTTTTATAGTTTTAAATACCTCTTCAATAGTTCTAGAGTTCTTGACAGGTTTTAGCAATAGTTCTGACGTTTAAAGGGTCAAAAACACACTTTTCCAAAATGGGGGGGCTAACTTCACACACCCCCCCTCCCCTCACTTTTGAAAAAGTTACCTCTTCTAGAGTTTTGAGTAGATTTAGGATACATTGTTATAGAGTTCCTGATGCTTTTGAGAAATAGTTCCGACCAATTTTACTAAAAAAACATTTTTCGAAAAAATAGCCAGCCCCCACTTTTCAACAATTCAACTTTTTTTGCATAATCTTTTAGTTCCAACAGAGTTCTAGAGTTCTATGAAAATATAATTAAAAAAAAATAAACCTAAAAGTTACAACATTTTGTCGAATTTCTTGTTAAGAGTTCCAAGAGTTCTGATCAGAGATCTATTCCCCCCGGAAGACTTCTGCCAAAAAGTTTTTTGACACTTATTAAACAAGTCAAATTTCAAAGAACTACAGCACTTTAAAGATAACCAAAATTTTTTAATTTCAAAAGATTGAGTCCCAAGAGTTCTGATCAGAGTTCTGTTCCCAACCTGAAGAGTTCTACCAAAAAGTCTCATAATACTTTTCGATCAAGTCAAAATTCAAAATACTACAGCACTTTAAAGACAACAGCATTTTTTTAATTTAAAAATTTTGAGTTCCAAGAATATCGAAATTTCCACCTCGTCTATATACTATATTTGTCTTGTCTTATTTATGTTAATATTTTTCTGTCTATGTTGCACTGTAAAATTCTTGCCTATCTTTCTTAAAGCTTGTTTAGCCCAGCCTGTGTACAATGCCTCTCGTCTGTCCACGTCTATTGTCTTTTTTTATATAAAAGATCTGAATGTAAAATCCTCCACCTATCTTTCTGAATCTTCGGCACAAAAAAATGCCAAACACACAATAAAATATGTAGTAATATATTTTAGTCATATTTTAGTGTGATCAAAGAACAATTCATGAGAACAGAATTTTCACTTTTTACACACTAAAAACATATTTCTCTTAAATCGCCTATACATATAAACAATCTTCGCTTGACCTAGAGATGGTCACTGCTCACTGTGATGTTGGTAATACCTGATGTGACCGGTAATGTCTGGGCATGACGGTCAAAGTTGGCCAAAAGCGGTCAGACCCAAATATCTCCTTTGTGAAAGGTTTTTTTCCAGGAAAAAGTGGTTTATGTGTTAAGAAATACTCTATGCTAAAATTATACAAAAAGTTTTTTAGTTTTAAATGGAGAGGTTATTGTAAAAATAATAGGAATGCAAAAAAGTTGAGCTTAGCAGACAATTTTGACAGTTTCGCGGGCGTTTGGAGGGGAATTTGAAATTGAAACTTTAAACGTTAATAAATTGCTTTGAAAACCCGTCGCATCTATTTAATAATCTTTCGAAAATAATATTTGGTACATACACTGAAAAAAATTATTACTTGTAGCAAGTGAATTTTACTTGGCTGAAGTAAATGAATGTCCTGAATACGTGCAAAGAAATATTTATTTTAGGAAAATAAATATGTGCACTTTTAGAGAAAAAATGATTTATTTCAGCCAAAGAAATTTTAATAGGATGAAGTTAACATTGTTTGACTCAAAAGCACGAGCTATTATTCGTAGGATAATATTTCTCTGAATGAAAGAAATGTAATTAAAGACAAAAATACTCGTATATGTTCTAGTACAAATAAATTACTTATTATTCCAAATGAATGTGCTATGAATGGGAATGAATATTTCTTTGCACTGAGGAAATGCGAATCGATGGAAAGAAATGTATTTTAAAGTTAAGCAACTGTTTTATAGGCTCAAAAAACTATTTCCCCACATCAAATTTTTGAATATGTGTAGCAAAAAATATCCCACTGATTCAAATAAATATTTCTTTGACCTAAAACATGCGCGAGTGCAATAAAGTAGTTCGCACTTCAATTGTAGTACATATTTTCCTAAATGAATAATTGGATTCTTTCAGCTTAAATTATAATTAACATTGTTATTATTATACATATTTAATTTAAACAATTCACATAATTTAAAATCTAAGAACCTGAAACAGAAAAATTCGATGAAAAATGCACCTCCAGCAGGATTCGAACTTGGGTCCGTCAAGTGTAAAGTCCACAGCGATGATCAGGACGCTGCCGCAACATGGGAACTCCAAGTCGGAAAGCTGTATTTAACCCGAGATTTAACCCTCGGCCATAAATGCCAATGAAATATTTCTTCAATTCAAAGACACGGATATTGAATTTAACAACATATTTCTTTGATATAAAGAAGTATTCAATTAAAACAAATTACGCCAACACTCATTTTAAAAATATGTATTTATTTCAGTTCAATGAATATGCATTTATCTGTAGATGAAATATTTATTGAATTAAAAGAAGTGTTTGTTTGGAATAGTCTCCTTCATATTCTTCGTTGAAAGAAACGTTTCTTTCAACCAAATTAATAAATATTTTATTTATCAAGATAATTACTCCATTTAAGTAAATGTTTATTTAATTTAAATAATTTAACATCACTAATCGAAAGAAACATTCCCTTTAACTAAAGAAATAAATATTCATGTATGTATTCATGTAATATTCATTATTTTATTCAACTAAAGAAATGCTTCATTGATATAAATGCATAAACTATTTGTATCAAATAAGTATCTTTTTAACTTAATAAATATTTTTTTGAGTTTAATAATTATTTCTTTGATTTACATAAAGCTAAAGACTTGATTCAACTATGGACAAATTAGTTGATTCAAATGCGTCCTGATCAATTCAAAGAATCGAACTCATTGAGTCAAATAAATATTTCTTCGAAGGACTAATCAGATTTTGACGAATCTTGACTTTTTGAGTCAAGGAAATCATTTTCTTGAATGTACGAAATATTTATTTTAATCAAAAAAATACAGCCAAAGAATTCATTTCTTCAGTCAGCAAATGATGTATGTCAGGATCAAATAAAAATTACTCCTGTGAAAGAATATTCTCTTGATCCTAAGAATAAGGATTCAAGTAAATGCATTTACTTGGTTCCAAAAGTTCTTTTTTTTCAATGTAGTGTTTTAAGTTGTTTTTAATAAAATTTTAATGAATATCACTCTTAAACACTAAGATGAGTCATTGTATCGTGTAGGTTCTATTCGTAAACAAAGATACTGCTTTTTTCTAATCGTATCGAAAAAATCCTGCTATTCGTACCGAAATTTTGGTATGCGTATCCACGACCTTAAGTTAAATATATTTTGTTGTAAAATTAATATCTAAATATTAATGATTAATTTACGTTTATTAGTAGTTTGTTTTAATTAATTAATAATTACAATTAAAAATAAGTAAAGTCAAAAAATGAATTCTGTTCATGGATTTTCAAGGAAAAGAATTATTTAAAACATTTTTTAATGTAATTTTTTTCTGGGAGCTACACATTTTTTTAAACTTTTCGTACATTTAAACAAATTTTGCTACCATTTGAATTGTTGGTTTTAGTAACTAATTTTACTTTTAAAGAATGCACAGTACATGCATTTTGTACAATAAAGATAGAATTTAAGTTTATTTTTAATGTACCTTGCATTGCAATTTTTCTTTTTATTATTTCTCTTAATTAGCAAATATTTTTTTATTTAACATTTTGCTTGATGAAAAGGCAGACTTACGATAAAAATAAAATTGAGTATTTTTGTTTACGAATATAACCTTTACGATACAATGACTCATCTTAGTGTTTAAGAGTGATATTAATTTAAATTTTATTAAAAATAACTTCTGACTATTATTTTCAAAAGATTATTTAATAAATGCGACGGTCTTTTAAAGCAAATTGTTAATTTTGAAAGTATCAATTTCAAATTCTCTTCGAAACTCCCGCAAAATTGTCAAAATTGTCGTCTGCTACGCTCCGAATTTTTGCAATTTTATTTTTGTTTACAACAACCTGGATATTTAAAACTTCAAAACTTTTTATATAAATTAAGCATAGTGTATCTCCTAACACCTAAACCACTTTTCCCCAAAAAAAAACTTTTGATAAAGAACATATTTGAGTCTGCCTGCGTTTTACCAACATATACTGTCATGACCGATCAGGATTTGGTCATGACAGTGAAATACCGAGCACTTCTCACCCCTAGCTTGACCAGAAAACAATATTTCTCTGTTAGGATTTGATTTTACTGGCAAGGCATGACATCACATCAAAATACCAAATAGCACGATAGCACAGTAGCACTTAATAGTAGGGAAATATAAATATGAATTATTAAATAGGCCTGCATACTTTGTATCATTGATGTAGTTTTTTAGCATACTTGACTTATTTAGAGTTAATTTGCTGTAATAGTGCGGCTTTGATCTTCTTAAAATCTGCGAAGAGCTTCAATTTTAGTCATTTTTGAAGAAAATCGAACCAAAGGGAAAGCTTCCAGTATAGTGGTCTACAAAACGAAATTTCCTTATGTTTCAAATTTTTTTGCACACTGATAACAAAAAGACAATACAGTGACATAGCAAATTAAATTTTTTAATGCACAGCTACGTGCCAAGCCATTTAATTCGATCCATCTCCGAAAAGAGTCTAATAGAAATGCTTCCAGCTTAGAGGTATAAAAATAAACGTTCCTCATTTTTCTCATTTTTTAACAACTGTTTATTTACACTACAACATATCAAATGCTATGTTTCAATGCACATTTACATCCCAAGACCTTCAATTTGAGCAATCCAAAGAAAATCGGATAATTTTTAGGGTACAATAAACCCTGTACAAAAAAGTGCGCCAGCTATTAATATATACATAATGATATGATAAAAAAGGCCCTTATGGTCGTTATAGAGTAGAAACGACTGTTGGCTTGTAAAAATCTAGCACTTTATTTCTGGATCCTAAAGCCAATTCTAGTATCAAAAAAAGAAGAGTAAAAACAATGTATGTGAGAACCACTGATACCTTACCCGTGATTGATGGAAAATCTTACCAGATTAACGTAAATCTGGGCAACCAAGCAACATTGTTTTAAAAAATTCGAATTTTAACATTAAATTAAAAGTAGTAAATAAAAACATAGTTTATCCACGTGTATAAAATTAGAGTTTTATAAACTATAATATCCAAGCATTGTAAAAGTTATGTCTGACTTTGGAAGCAACCCTATTAACTTCGATTTGAATAGATTTTATTCCATGAAAGTGTGATGATTTATACTGAACATAATAATCTTATCTAAATAGTTCAATTGAAATTAATTATTATTTTATAATTCAAGACTTCTTCATTTCAATTAGTGATTTTTTTGTTTGCAGGATTGTTTCTCTGCTCAAATCCCGGATGTAATATTTACAAGCTTCCTGTGAAAACGCCTAATTTTCCGCGTTCGAGGAGGAACAGTTGTTTTTCTTCTATACACCCGGAATAAACACGTTATTTACTTCAACCTCTCCTTGTGATTCGACACGTTAAAATTAGACTCAGACTCTTTCTACAAATACTTCAGATTTGGTAAAACCTCCGTTCATTTTATTTCTTCTCTCCTTCGGGGCGGATACATTCGCTCTTAATTTCAGTAGAAGACTATTTCGGTCCACCGAAAGTGAGTGTGTTAAAGGGCAAGGCTAGTACGAGGGAGTTAACTGGGAGCTATGCCAGTTGGCTTGTGACTACGGTGCGCACAAGGCATAAGGTTGAATGAGACTTAGCTCATCTCGCGTTCCGTAAAGGACCTATAGTGACTTCTTCTAAAACGTAGTGTATAATTGAAGAAAAACTTTAAAACAGTACCTTGTGTGTGCGATGGATTGTCAAAATTCGGACAGTGCTATTCCGGAAGGTGTGAAAAAATGCGCCGCCATCCTGGAGATGGTGAATACCGATTCGGAGAAGTTCGCCGCTTTGTTCATGGTGACGAAGTTAGTTCCTGGAAAAGATTGCTCTCCAGCAGCAAAGAAGAGGCTTTTCGAGGCGATCGGCGCTAAATTTCTGAGAAAGTTACTTTCTAGTAACGATGTCCCCGTTGACTGTCCACCTCAAGTCTACAAATCCGTCGCGTTGTCAATTCTTTCCGCTTTCTGCAGAGAATCTGAATTAGCCGGTCATCCTGACATGATTGAGCACATACCTGCTCTCCTACAAATTGTGTCTCAGGCTGACGAGGACGCCCCGGACGATACTTTGATCATAGTCAGCGAGGCTTACACCTGCTTACAATGTATTGCCCAACAATCAGCTGGTCAAAAAGCACTGTTGGAGCAAAAGGCAATAGCGAAGATGTGCGACATATATTCGGAGAAGAGCTTCAAGACCGATGAAGCGTTGAACATTCTGGTGACCCTTGTCAATAGATTCGGACCGCAGGCTTGGGACGCGGTCAACACTGCTCCGTTTCATACGATTCTTAACAAAATCGCTCTCGATTTCGAAACTGACATCTCTGAAAGAAAATTTGAACTTTGCTCCATTTTACATGGACTGTTAGCTTCCTGTCGAAAGGATATGATCGCTTTGACATCGAAAGAGCAATCCTGGCCTGAGAGTATTCGAAAATGTCTCTCGGAAATCCTTCGGTCCAAAATTGGAAAGAATCAACGAGACCCTGCATTGAAACTGTCTGCGGTAATGCTGGATATCCTAGGAGTCGATTGGGCAGTTGCGTACGATGAAAAAGAAAAATTCTACATCCTGCCCTTAATTCAACTCGCAGCAATTGAGGTGCGCTTGCAACTTGAGGGGAAGCAACTAAAGACCGTTGTGACGAATGCTGATTTACTCGTCGCTTGCTTCACGGTCTTGGAGATTTCCTTAAACTACATTACAAATGATCAACTTGATTTGGAGCAGAATGAAAAGCAATCCATGTACACCTCGTTGAAGGCTGTATTTTCAGCAGTTCTTGGTTTGTTAACTGCTGTGTCGAAAATGAAGGAACTTAAGGATGTTAAAGAGCGAATCTTCGTGTGTGCGATGATCAGAGTCCTGGCTGCGTGGCTCGCCCAGGAAACGTCCTCGATGCGTACTCAGGTTTACACTGTTTTACCCTTCGTACTGACAGTCGCAAATGATACCTTTTATGCGCATAGGAATAGGAAGCTTGCGGAAAAGGCAAAGGCAGGAGCAAAGCTAGACGAAAGAACATCTTCCGGAGATCCCGTGAATTATGATCCTATCAGTGAGGTGGATGTTCTAAGGCTCATGCTACCTGCTCTGTGCTACCTGGCAGTGGAAGAGGATGCAAGAAAAATATTACTGAAGCATAAGCAAGACGAAGTACTCTTTGAGTGCATGTCGTATCACTGGACTATTGTTCACTACAAAAAGCCACCGGTGCCGAGGTCAGAACGGTTAAAGGCACTGAAGGAACCGGAAAAAGAATTGGAACCTCACGTTCTGGAGGAAATGAAGGATTCGAGGACAGCGATGGTCTCCATTTGTAATATACTCATGAACATAACAGTATTGGAAGCAAAACTTGTCGAAGAATCTCCAACATTCGTCTCCCTGCTCAAATTTATTTTCAGCAACTTACCAGAGTTGAAACAAATCCCAGAGAATTTGGTACTTCACGGACACTTGACTGTTTTGGGACTTCTGCTGTTAAAGCAGCAAGCAAAACGAGTCAAGAAGAACGATTTCTCCATTTGCCGGTACATCCAAGCCACAATGCGATTTCTTTGGGATGCCTATATTGTAGATGAGAGTAACGATCCACAAGAACTGGTTGTAGCGATGTCTTATAAGGAACACTGGATGGAAATCATGGAACTATGGTTTCTAGGAATGCAGACGATGGCTGGAGTGTTGCAGATGATTCCATGGCTATCAGAATTCGCGATAGAGTCGGGTTGGGCGGAAGGGATCATTGAGACCCTGAAAAAGGTCAAGATCGGGGGCTTGCAACCCAACGTTAAATCTGCTTATGAGGATCTGCTCTGTCACTTGGTTAAGGCAGATCAGAGCGTTGCTGCGGTATTAAAAAAATGCGGAGCTTTAACGGTTTGCAGAAATCATCGTATGATGGAATTAGGCAAACACCTCTTTGGAGATTAGGTTTTTGTAATGTTTACATGTCGTTGGTATTATATCATCGCTTGGAATTATCAGTTTACTTTCAAGAATTTTACTAAACAAAGAACTATTAAATAATAAAAATTGTTCAGTTTAAAAAGCATTTCTGCAAGTGTACTAAATTCCGGTGACACTGTAAGTTTATTCGAGATAAAACGGAATGCCTATGCACCAAAACCGATCATGTGCGAATAGAGTTCTATACGAAACAGTTTGTAGATGTTCGATTGAGTTGGGATGGATTTGAAATAATCCGAATCGTCAAATATTTCCAATTTTTTAATCTACAAAATTATAATATTCAATATTTCTAAAATTAAACGCAAGTGAATAATTAACTCATTCTTCTTTAGAAAAAAAAAATCAAAAGTTTCTGCTGCTTTCAGAAATTCTTATTTTGATGAATCTGTCTGAATTCTGCAAAATAGCTTCTAAAAATCTTTTATTTTCTATATTTTTTCTTAATATCTGTGAAACTGCTGATTTAAAAAATATCAAATATTAAACACAGTGAAACACTGAGACAGGCTTGTCAATGGTTTCTCTAGGCTAAATCTGAATTATTTACAAATGACTAACTGAAAAGCAAAAATCAGTAACTGATTCAATTAGTTATTATTTTTAGTCAATTTTACTCGAACTCTTCTGTATTTCCTTCAGTTCAACTGATTTGATTAATTTTTTATTTTTATGGATTTACTTCAATTTCTGTTAAGACTTAGGATTCTTTTGATTTTTTTTGAATTTGGCTTCCTCATAGATGGAGGTTTATAATGACGTAAATTTTCAAACCTACTTTTTTTGACAAATGTGTAATAGGGTGGTCCAAAAAAATTTTGGTTTTTTGACGTCTCACCCTCTAATTTTGTTTTATTTGGTAAAAAAAGTTTTTCATAATTTTTGGAGATGCTTAAAAAAAATTTAGCGGTGGCTCTCGACCCTCAAAGTGCCCTACGCCTAGCTTAAAAAAATTTTCACTGAAAAGAGCTTGCACATCCCGGTTCCTTTCTGATTATGTTTTGGGGATTTTTTCCGAGTATTTCAATCCTAAAATGAAAAAAATATGTTGAGTCCTTTTTGAAAAAAAAATATTTTATATTTTTTCTACTTTTTGAGTACTTACAACTTATTTTAAAATAAAAAAATAAAGAAATTACGCGAATAGAATTTCACTTTTAATTATTTTTAATGAAAATATGTTCTAAAATTATTTTTAAAATGGGTTGTTTCAAGAAGGGCCCAACCGATTGTTTTTCATTTTAGGCTTTAAATACTCGGGAGGCATCCCCAAAGCACAATCAGAAAGAAACCGGGTTGTGCAAGCTTTTTTCAGGGAAAATTGGTTCGGCTAGGCGTGGGGTACTTTAAGGGTCGAGAGTCACCTCTAATTTTTTTTATATCTAAAAAAATTAGGAAAATCTTTTTTCACTAAATAATACAAAACGAGGGATTTTTGAAACCACCCTGATGTGTTTTTCGATTTTCAACCTAGGAAGTTCGTTCTGGGCATAAAATGTCGGAAATTTCTCTGGTTATATGTCCCTATACGTAACTTTCTACCGACAAGCTGTGCCCCTTTCATTTGAACGTACACATATTTAGATATTATTCGACCCAAGGAGCAAAACAAATATAATTAAAATAAATGTACTTGTAAGTAAAAGAGCTATGATCTTGAAACTTGAAAAAACTGTAGCTTTAACTAATTTCCAGGTACGATAAGATTTTGAGGTAGATCGGCCAATAAAACCTGTATTTTTTGCGCTTAATGTTCCTTCATAAAACGGTTACGAGTATATTTTCTTTCTATTTTTACGGGGGTATAAAAATTTCATCGTAGGTTTGTAGGCTTTTTCGAGGAATTTATATGAGCAAAACTTTTTTCATACTGAAAATACTCCATACTTACTGTATTTGATGTATTTATTACGTATTCGAGATGCATCGATTGACCAAACATTTGTTTGGAAATTACTTTAATCTGGAAGTTAGTCTGGTAAATTAAAAAATAGCTAGCTTCACAGACTGATTATTACCTATGAGCCTATGAGGAAGCAAAGTGCTCGTAAAATGAGCACAAATAATTACATCCGTAGTTAATACATATAACCATAGTACTTCGCAGCGGTATTTGTGAATTCGTTGCGTTTTTTTAATTCTTTCGATTCTTCTTAATTTATTTCAGTTCTATCGAATTTAATTTGATTTTTGTTAATTCTGTGGGTTCTTTTCAATTCGCTTTCATTTTTTGAATTCACTTGAATTCAAGTGTGAGTCCACCCTACAGTAGATAATGCAACATAAGTAGTGTAGATAGTCATTAATGGAAAGCACAAATAGACGTAAAATAATTAATTCTAATTTACTGACGCGTATGGTGTACTAACTATTAAATTAATTAATTATTTTACTAGTATTTACAATTAATGATTTTCTACTATAGGTTGCATTATTTACTGTAGGGAGGTCTACCCTACATCAAAATAACCCAGTGGTTAACTCCTCTATAAACGAGATAGTGAAATTATCGTACCTAAACGATAGATTAATTTCTTTAGTGCTATATAAGTTAGGGATTGAATTTTTTTTATAAATATAACATAATTGTCAACATTTACCAAAAAGTATTTATTTTGTATTAAAAAATTTCGTTTTAATTTCAGAAATAATTCTAGTTGGGAAGATATTATTGAAAATGTGTTGAAAGTTTGTTAAAATTTTGCCTAAAAAGTATGAGAACTTAGTTTTTGCTTTACATATCTAGATAAGAATCGAACTAAAATACGTAGGATAAAAATAACATTGAAAATTACTACAAATCGACTGTACTGAAGAAAACTGTCTCTACTTCGGTAAAGAGCCGTATCTCTATGTATTCGTAAATGGAGATAAAACGCTCTAGCTTAGCACAATATAGTTGATAAACTCTATATTCTGAAATCTTTGTTAAGATAATTTTATTCGGGACAGTCGAAATATTCAAAGGCGAAGAATATTAATTGAACCATCACTGCTTTTTTATTTATGCTAAGAAGCCTTTAAACTGGATGGAAACTAATTTAAGTGTATTTAATTCGATTTTGTAATAAAATTTTTTTATAAGAATTATTGTGATTGTACTACAAATGATAATGACTCGGAATTCGGTATGTTTGTGTAGAAATGTGTGCAATGTACTTGATGCAGTGATGTGAAGATGATGCTTTCAAGTCTTACCGAAGTATAGGTGAACCACTGCTTATTTATAGCATAGAAGATCACTACTTAAAATAGTACAGACAGGGGGCAAAATGTAGCAAAACAAGTTATTTTCTCTGGGCGAAACGTCTGCTTATGTTGAATAAATTTTTAAGGCTTTCAACGTATTTTACAATATCTTTAGAAATATATTCCTTTTACAAACAGTACTCTTACTTATTCAATAATTTCTACAAAATTATTTTTCTCTTGCAAGTTGGGTTATTGGAATTTGCACTGCTTATTTATAGCACAGAAGATCACTACTCAAAATAGTACAGATAGGCGACAAAATGTAGCAAAACTCAAGTTGTTTTTTCTGGACGAAATGACTGCTTATATTGAATAAATTTTGAAGGCTTTCAACATATTTTACAATGTCTTTAGAAATATTTTCCTTCGACAAACAGCTCTTTTACTTCTTGAATAATTTATACAAAATTATCTCTCTCTTGCAAGTTGGGTTATTGGAATTTGCATTGAGAAACATATAAACGCCCAATTTTAAGGGAGAAGGCACACATGAATCTCACTGTACATGAGGGTTATTAAAAATTGATTCTGTCCAGGAAAAATACATCCGAATTTTTCTTATTTGTGAATATTATTTCCAGCTGTGAAGTTTTTTTTATAATACTTCAAATGTTCCTAGAAATAACAGCGAATGTAGTTGCTTATTCGAGTTTCATTACTTCATTTAGCGTTGGAACGCCTTTGCGGCTGTGCTATTTTTACGTATTTTATATCAAAGATTTTCGAGTAAACGATAGTACCGGCGGAATCCTAATCTCGTTCTTCTATTTTGGCGGCGGAGAGAAAATTTTGTACTCAATGCTTGTTTTTTCGGGTGCTGATTATTAGTCTGTTTGTATTGGCAGAGACTTTTCAATTAAACGAAATGAATTTTATATACGCATTTTATTATTTCGTAGCCTTTGTCCCGACGTACTTCGGCGCTTTTGTGGATTAAAATGGAGAACGCAGTTACTTTTTTCTCACACTGAATAATTAGTATTATGTAAGTCTGTTGTTGGCACAGCTGATTTTGTTGTGATTACAGTAAAAGCGTCCATCGATGCCACCTCGAGAGTCCAATTATCGGTTCGAGTATTTGA
Source organism: Melikaiella ostensackeni (assembly GCA_032362435.1). Lineage (NCBI taxonomy): Eukaryota > Metazoa > Arthropoda > Insecta > Hymenoptera > Cynipidae > Melikaiella > Melikaiella ostensackeni. The sequence continues at coordinate 19,423,889 of JAUMHM010000071.1, read as the reverse complement.
ATGAATCAATGCATTGTCTAGGTAATGATTAATATGAATTATGTACCGTACTGCCCACTCAAAATCCTCTATCCTCTATCAGTATAAATTACCGCATTCAATATTTTACGGTGAGAAATTTCGTTTCCGTTTTACCTTCGATCATAATCGTTTCCTTTTTATTCTTCCTGCAACATCTTCATACATTTCAAATATGTTGACTGACATGAGAAAATCACGAAACGACAAGAGCTGCTGTCGAAGTCGAACGCAATATTGAGTGTGGAATCCTTCTATTTTTATTGTCTTTTCATATATTTTCTGTCTCCCACCTGGTATTGATTTAAAAGGCATTTTTCAAATTGCTTTGCTGGTTAAACAGAACCTTTCTTTTAACGGTTTTCTCTTCGATGACCAACAGCTTGCAGACGAGTTGACTCAGCAATACGGAATCCCACACGATCAAGCGGCAAAGATCACGGCAACGTATCTTAAACAATTCAGGAAGTGTCCCGAAAATGATAGCTGCACTCTTGACGTATGGCGGTCAAATTTGTGGAACAAGGCTTTAGGAGAAAAGTACTCGTATTTGGCTAAAGTTGTGTACGAAAAGTGGCTACACCTCAGGTATCACTACCTGAAGATGTCAGAAAATACGGTCTCAATGTTGCATCAAATAAGGAAGAAGTATTGTCTAGGTTTGATATCCAATGGACCGTCCAATGCTCAATGGGAGAAGATTCGCAAGCTGTCTCTGGAACAATATTTCGATTTAATACTGGTGTCGGGTGATTTACCCTGGGAGAAACCAGAGGCTCGAATATTTCATGAGGCTTGTCAGTTTCTGCGTGTTCGTCCTGAAAGCTGCATTATGGTCGGCGACAAACTTGAAACAGATATATTGGGTGAGTATTACGGCAAAAATAATTTGACCTATATGTTTTTGGATACAAAAATTACTTATTACATAAGGCAAAAAATACAGTTATATGTCTACAAAACTGGAATTACCTCGCATGTTTTCCGCTTTCCTGTAGACAGTCAATTTTCAAACACCGCAAAGTAGATCAAATCTCTTGTTTAAATAAGAAATTAAAATATCTTGTCATTTTTTTTTTGTAATTCTTAGAAAAAATAGGAAGCATAATAGTTTGGAATAATTTTCACATAGTGGTTACTGGAGCGGGAATTTTTCGAGACCGGGAAATACCGAGAAATGACAGTGAATTTATTTTTTCTACCGGGAATTGAAAAAATCTTTAGTAAAGAAACTTTTGAAATCACTTCCAATATCACTAAGTTGATATCACATGAAATTATGCAATTTTCAATAAACTCGATTTGAGATTCTTTTGAGTTTTAAAAGTTAAATTTCTAACACCTTCAAGCATGAAATCATTTAGTTTACAATGCGTAATTCTACATGAGGTCCTTTACTTTAAAATATATTCCATTTTTAAGTCTTAATTTCTAATCTTTCATTTTCAAATTAAAATATTTCAAAATACAGTTTTGAAGGCATAAACAATGAAAAATTAAAAGTGTTTGAAATTCAAAATTTTTGATAGTAAGACGTTTCAAGTCGATTAATGGGGGCATCAATATGGTATTCCATCAAATAATGCTATCATTTAATAACAATACATAATTTAATTATCATTAAATTTTTCGATACATTAATAATAATTCAAAGTCTTTCCAGAAATAGTATTAATTCCTGTTGCTGAGATACTCGTAACGTGACTATATATAGTTCTATAGAAACGTGAGTGAGCTTACCTAAGTATTGCATAATTTTCATTACTTCTGAGCGTATGAGTGATCTAAATCTGTGCTAAATGTAGTGCCTCTACGCCTTTTCTTTTCTTCATACGTCCAGGTTTCGTTACCATACAGCACAGTGGGTGCAAGCACAGAGCTGTACATTGAAATTTTAGCATTATTTGTTACATTTTTACTTCTAGTAATAGCTTGTATACTGACGATAATCTTTCTACCTTCGTTCATACGCTTGGATATCTCTGCAACTATCTTTCCGTCAGCAGTAAATAAACTTGCAAGATATACGTGATCATCAATTTGTTCTAACCTTTCTTCGTTTAAGGCAATGTTGCATACTGTTTTCTCACCCTCTCTCTTAAACACAATAATTTTTGTTTTATTCACATTAATCTTAAAACCCAAACTCTTCATGCTGTTATCCAGTCTGCTCATTATTCTTTGCAAATCGTCGAATAATTCTGCCGTAACAATCGTATCATCTGCAAATGCTAGTCCACGCACTTTCACTGTCCCGAGATCAACACCTTCCTCTAAGACCCTAAGAGAGCCATTCTTAGACATTTGTCCAAGTATATATTAAACATTCAGACGGACATAATGCAGCCTTGCCTAACGCCCTGCTTAATATCAAACCAATCGCTCAGTTGTCCATTTAGTCTTACACTCGCTTTACTACCACTATATATTGCTTTTATGGCTTGTAGAAGCCAACCATTCACTTCATACTCTTTCAGAACTTCCAAAAGTTTAGATCTATTGGCCTTATTGAAAGCTTTTTGCAGATCAACAAATGCACAGAAAACTTTTTTTTTTACTCAAACTTTTTTCTATGATCTGTCTCAAGCTAAATATATGATCCGCACATGATGTTTCTGGCATAAATCTACATTCGACTTCTCAGATCCTTTTTCTAGTTATTCCCATGACTTTATTAATAAGTATTTTGGCAAATAGTTTGCCCACAATACTTTGTAGGCTAGTCGCTCTATAATTAGTACAGTTACCTTTATCACTCTTCCCCTTGTAGAGTGGAATGGTAATCACCTTTCTCCAATCATTTGGAACTTCACCGTTCACAGCACACGTAATCATAAATTTGCTCAGCCACACAAACAATTATCCACCATCGCTCTTGAGCATTTCAGCGGTGATATCATCCACACCTGCAGCCTTACCATTCTTTAGTTCCTTAATTACGGATATAATGTCAGAAACGATTCTTCTTTCACCACCTACAACGTGATTGTCTAAGGTATCCTTTTCTGTGTCACGGTTGTTAATCTCCATAGCTTGACCTCCATACAATTTCTTTAAAAAATTACTCATACAGTCTTTCACTTTATCTGAATTCCAAACCATTTCGCCATCGGCATTCTTAATTCCGACTAACTCAGTACTAATACTTCATTTCCTAATCTTCTTAACCCATTTCCAAAATAATTTCTTATATCCTTCAAAATCATTTTGCATTTTTCTATCTGCTTCCTCTTTGATTTTATCCTTGCTTTCTTTGTCAAGTATCTTTGCTCTTCTGTTCTTATCCCTATAATCATTTTCTAATCTAGTCCTTTCCTCATCGCTATGACCTTTAATATTCAACTTTCTCGAGTACGCTTGCTTTTTCTCGTTGACAGCCACGCGGATTCCATCATTCCATCAAGCATCTCCAGTCCTTCCTACAGCCGCAGTACCGCACACTTCAGATGCACTGTTAAAGATCTTATCCCGTAGTATCATCCATGCACCCTCTACATTTTTATTGCCTAATTCCGTCTTCTAGTCTTCTTTGTGATGTTCTAAATATTCATTCAGCTTGTCACGATATATGTACACTATTTGTACTTCTGGTTTCTGCAAATGCTCTATTTTAACTCGCATCTTCTTCGACTTATTATTAATTCTTCTCTTCCACCCTTGACCTAGGTTCATTTTTGAATCTATGAGGTAGTGATCCGTTTCACATTCAGAACCTCTCATAATCCTTGTATCTCTTAATAGCTCTCTCAGTCTCTCTTCCGGTACAACAAAGTCAATCATACTGTGGCTTTCGCCTCTGCACCAAGTATATATGTTGATCATTTTATGTCTGAACCAAGTATTTGTAATGAAAAAGTACTTTTCTAAGCACAAGGTAATCAATTTCTTCCCGTTACCGTTCGTTTTTGGGTGTCCAAAATAGCAAGTACCCTGTTGGTACGTTTGCGTTGCATACCAACCCAGCCATTCATATCTCCGAGTAAAATGATTCTTTCGCCGTAAGTCAAAGAAGAATTTTAAACGAGAAAATCAAGTGGACGCTTCACAGTTCACTTCTCCTTAGAACTCTAGAAGCTCTACGAGGCAAAACTGGCTTGATCTCTCCTCAATTCTGTCAATGGTGACAGATTTTTGAATTAGCGTCTCATCAAAGGAAAACTACTCTTCGAGGATTCTCCTTCTACATTTCAAGCTCGATTCCGAGGAACTGTCTTGATTCAACTCAACATGTAGGACAGTAAATGTGAATTTGTAAAGAATTAAAATTTAATATTAAAAGAAGGTACAATTTGCTTTACGACTTTGCACTCCATTTAACAATAGAGACCTAGTTATGCAGGGTTATACTTCTAAGTGTCTTGATAAAAAGTAGAAAGTATTCAAAAGTGTTCAAATTCAAGAAAGAGGAGAATTTTCTTTAATTTTCGAAATTGAGCCACAACAGAACTCGCAATGACTCTGAACTCCATTTAATTATGAAGACCTGGTTGTGCGAGCACGTTTTGATGTTTGTTTTTAGATTATAGATTTTCAAATATTTGAATTAAAAAATTGAAATCTCTGTTAAAAAAGGGGAACATGTAACGACATTGCACCTTATTTTCAAGGGCTTCGTTGTGCATGTTAGGGAAGACCGGGGCGAGATGAGCATAGTTATCATTTTCAGTGAAATATTTGCAATCTATAGTAGTTTTTTAAAATGTAAGTGATTCTTTACATATCGTCAACCTTCCCGTATCAATTTCTTGAAAGACGAATTGTTCCGAAAATAATAAAATACAGTAAGAATATGAAAATTATAAATTGCACACATGTCTCATCTCGCCCCATGCGCTGGGCCAGTCGAGACACGATAGCTATTTATTAGTTTTTGTTAATAGAAGAGTATTTTTCGTGTTTCTTGTACATACACAAGATTATGTATAGTCTCCTGCAAATAGGAATCGGTATAAATTCAATGAATGGTCAATTTAATTTAAAAAATTCTAATTTCAAGTAACTGAATTAGAATCTTTAAAATATATTTTTCAATAAATGTCTTTATTGAAACGTGCTGCTGAAATAAAATTTATTTACAAATTTTCATTTCAAATACATTTCTACAATTTCCCGCCTAAAAAAAAATTTTGGGCTGGATAAAAATGGGGATTTTTTATGAAAAATTTGAAGAAATAATTTTAAATATAAATTTTTGAAGCTTGCTGTAACTTGTCAGTGTTAATAAAAATGAAAATGTTGCCTTAAATATAGTATGTTGAAAAAACAACTCAAAAATATAATTTATAAATAAAACCAATTGCAGCTGCTCTGGCACTAGAATTTCTTTGTGAAACAGATTTCACAGCAACAGCCATAGACTTTTTTTACCACGACTCTCAGCTTTTCTTCTGTAAATTCTCACAATTGCAATTCTCCTCTTAATCTTTACCTATTTTCGAACATGGTACTCGAAAGGGCTCAAACCTTGTGAAAAAAACTTTTTGGCCAGCTCCATAAAAAGTTTAGGAACTATCAGTGACAAGCAGGAGAAGAGCGTCTCATCTCGCCCCATAATCCTGGCTCATTCCACCCCAAATCACAATTTTTATTAAAACTTTAATATTACCTGTTTTTACTGATTAATTGTGTATAAATGCGTTGGTGCATTAAAGTTTGATAAATAAACTTGACGACAAACCTCAGATTAAAAATATTATTTGTTATTTTCAATAATTTCTTTCAAAAACCACATATTTTGAGAGAAAATTCAATGTCTCATTTGACCCCGTATACTCATCTCGCCCCGGTTTCCCCTATTGTTAAAAAGTTGAATAAGGAATAGGAGGAGAATCTGTTTTAATATTTTCTATGGTTAGGTCAAGAGGAAATTAGTTTGAATTTTGATCGTAACGACTTTGAACTCCAATATGTACAAATTGCGAAAATCCCGAGGGGATATGCACTGAGCAAAAGAGAGTCAACCAATCAGACGGCTTCCTAGTCTTTCCCGTCTACCCTTCTATCTTGGATGGGGTTCGGGCGGCGGATTTGAACCGACTAAGGAATACGAATGAGATCGTAAGAAGTTGAACTTCAAAAATGCACTGTACAAAATAATTTACCATGCATAGCATCAAAAAATTGAAATGATTCATGATTAATCGGGGAGTAAGAGTTACGTATGCAATACACTGCGACCTCGAAGTTACCCATCTCGAAGTAAGCCGATTTCGCGCGGTGGGGGTGACAGACCCAAGGGCGA
>JAUMHM010000071.1:19407485-19417530 GCA_032362435.1 Melikaiella ostensackeni | reverse complement strand
ATTTGGCATACTTTATTTAGATAATCTCCAAGTTTCAGAGCCGTCAGTGATTTTTTTGAAAAACGCCCAAGCCTCCTCAAAGAGATAATTAGGTACACTTCATAAAATCTTCTTACAATATAGGCCCAGTTACCAGGTCGACCTTTAGATTCGGGTTGAGCATCTTCTTCACTAGGGTTTTCCATAGGCCCCCTAGGGCTCAAAATCAATGGGAAAGGCAGTGGAAAGTTTTGCGCCAGGTACAGTTTCAGCTTCAGTATAGCACCATATTATTCTTCATGTTTCACGCCCTATTACAATACTTTTATTATACTCTACCTACTCAAACTGTTCTTTTGTTCCGAGCTTTGCAGGTTGCATCCAATTATTAAAATCTTCGATTAAAATAAATGTATTTTACAAATTAAAGCGTGCTCTGTACACGTTACTCTTACTGAAAGAAAGTAATCTTGCCGTTAATTTTTTTTTTAATTAATTTTTTGATAAATCATTTTAAATTTCCAAAAATTGTGGACAATTCATTTTTTAACTTTAAAGGCTTTTTAAAAACAACAATATTTTATATTTCACCATCAGTAAGTCTAAGCCAAAAATACTTTGCATTTAATTTCTATTTAATTAATTTTTTAATAAACCTTTTGAAAAAATCCTTGTGTTATTTCCGGACGAGGAAAACACGAGGAAATCCGCGAGCATTTTTAAATTCTTTGAGGAAATCCGCGAGGATTTTTAAATTCCTCGAGGAAATTTGCGAGGATTAATTATCTGACTCGCGGATGTTCTCGAGAAATCTGAAAATCCTCGCAGATTTTCTCGAGGAATTTGAAAATCCTCGCGGATTTTCTCATGTTTTCCTCGATCGAAAATAACACGAGGATTTTTTCAATAGAGGACCTAGTTTTTGACAAAGTCGATCACTCAAATGGAATATTTTTAGAATAAAATATTTAAAAAAATATAATAAATCAAAAAAAGATAAAATGTTTACAAAAAACTAATTTCGTACCATTGTCTTTGGACACAAGTAAAATATGTAGCATCAGCATTTTTTTTAAAATCGCTGCGATAATGTCTCCAGTCTCCCTTTTTTGAATGGAATTTTGAATCATAGGATTGAAAAAATCTCTTGGCCAAAAATTATAGGGCATTTTTTTTATGTCCTTTTTTTCACTACGAATAAGAATAAAAAAAATGGAAAAAAGTCATTTTAGTTGAAATGATTGACAAAAACATCAATTGTAGGATGAGTGAAATCCCATCAAAAACATCTGCGATGCAAAAAATCTGCTGTTTGTGAGCTATACTTCAAAGATTTGCAAATATAAAAAAGTGGTTTGCTGAGTAGAGGGAAGGAAAAACAAAATGAGCCTTATTTTCTTCTTTTCAGAAGTTCATTTTTGAACAAAAATGTATAAAATATTTATGCAATAAGTTCACTATGCTCTAAATAAGTATACACTATAATGAAACTCGATTTCGTCAACATTTGTTTGTTGTGGGCTCATAAATCCCTTACGAAACAATATTATAGAAAAACAAGTATATGCATATAAAAGTATGTACCAATTTGGGTATTTTTGAGAATCAATCACATTTTAAAGAACTCTGTTTAGCAATGTATAAAGAACATTGAATGCAATCGATATATAATATATAAAAAAGGAAAAGCACATTTTAAAAATTTGAAAAATCCGCGGGGTCTAAAAGTTTGTATATGCTACAAGTATTTTATGCTGGAAATTTGAGAATTTGAAAACGTAGACATGTTTTTTTGAAAAATAAAAAATGAAGGATTTAATAGCCTTTTTCTCTCTCTTTTCTATTTTTTACTTCCCTGCCATCTTTCTGTCATGAAGGTGTGTAGTATTCTTTCTAATGTCAAAGAAGTAAAAAAAAAGAAAAGAGAAAAAAAGCTATCAAATCTGTCATTTTTCATTTATCTAAAAAAACATGTGTATATATTTTCGATCATAACACAGTAAAACATGAAGCTTTTTTTAGTTTGTTGGTCTCATCTGGAAGGTTATATCTTGCTTAAGAACATGTGATTTCATCAAATTTTTAATACTGTTTTCATGAATTTTAAGGGTGTTTAAAACGAAGAAAAACGTAAATTTCAGACATTTTTTGTCAATGTTAGTGAAATTGTGTAATCTTTTGAATTAAAGTCATGATTTTTTTTCAATTCAGAATATGTTGACAATAATATAGACTACAAATTCTACTAGGCAAGAATCATACATATTTATAAATGTATCAGGTAAGAAACCAATTTTGCGCTCTTCGCTAATTAAAACTCCAATACGCTTGCGATAGCTGGATTATTTTTTTATCGGGCTCAAATTATCAGGATAAACTACTTGAAGCATACAAAAAGTTTTAGGCCCCGTAGATTTTTGAAATTCAAGAAGAATTTTTTGTCGGCCCACCCTAATATATGTATAGCATACTGGATTCAGTTTTAAAAAATACTGATAGCATTTAAAGAATTTAAGTTTCATTGTACATTGTTAAACAAAGCATAAACATTAATTTAAGTGATAAAACTTTAATATTATGACTAATTTCTGTTTTGCACAAATAAAATAAGGATTAGAATTGCAAAAATGTTGTTGTGCGGATTTGACTTGGTTATAAATTTAAATTGAATTTCGCACGTCGAAACTAAACCGTCAGAGAGCGCTGGATTGGAGGAATAGTGTATATGAATGCGAGTGGGGAGTGTTAGTGTTTTTAGTTTAGCTGATTCTCTCTTTCGCGTCAGTTGAGACGGCTTTCCGTATTATAAAACTAAATTCGCTCGTTTGCTCAGTAGCCAATATTGTTTGGTTATTCAATTTTATTCGGAGCATAAAATCTTTGTATTCGAGGAATGAAAAAATTACCCAGAATAAACTTGAATTTGAATGATTGTGAGAAGAAGACTATGGTGTTTTCTCTTATCGCGCCGAACAGAATACTCATGAGAATTTGAAGATCCTGAACCTCTTTCGATTTGGAACTGAAAATATTTTAGTAATTCCATCATTTTTATCAATTGTAATTTTATATTCATTTGTTATTTTGTAAAACATAAAATTCCTGCTTCTGCTACCTTACCGACTTTTGAGAAAACAGCGAGGAGCTGTTATTACCCTTAGAAAAACGATTTTACCTATAGTGGAAGGTAGTACGAAGAGGGCAGCAGCTAGGTATGGCCGAAAAGTAGTTAGGTAGCGTTCACATATTACGTAACATTTTTTCTACCATTTTACCCCCTTCTCCCTGCAAAACACTTTTTCTGTAGTAAGCGTATATAAGTTTAACATGGGCGTAACAAAAATTGGGCCCCCCTCGTTTAATGTTACGTAATATGTGAACATTCCCTTAGCCATGTATACCGTTCCCCCACTCCGCCACCACTTGCCGCATTTATGTGTATAATATCTTTGCTTTCGTCTGCTACGGCCGCGATTTCTCGATACTGCGCAGGCACGCCGATCTATCGAGATCCAAGTTAGCATTGGCGTTTGACCCTTGAAGCAGTTCCATTTTTTATGGGAATTTTGAAAAATGATGCTTTAAAAAATCCTGTGGCAAGAATTTTTATTCAAATTTATCTGATTTTTTGAGCGAATAAACCAGATTACGAAAACTTGGCGTTTGACCCCTTATGCATTTGCACGCTTCACAGTTTGTTATACGTAAAAAGGATTCATGATTGTCTACTTCTCCTAGTTCATTTTAAATGAAATATTGTGCTGTAAAAAATAATTTTCTACGCGAAAGTGCCAGCTATATGTTCCTGTTTATTTAACTTGTTTAAAGCAATTGCTTCAATATTAATTTGTGATAATTATTTACAATCGAATACCTTCTTTGATGCATTGGAAACTATATTTGTTGAAAAACAATGTTTCCCAGAGAAAAAGCTAAAATTTCGTTTTTGTTTATATAATTTGTTTATAACATTGATGATTGTGATGCGTCGATAATTTAAAGAATCACAGATAATTATAAACACTACATTATTCAAATGATTTAAGTAGTACAAATTATAATTTTTAGAAAATACGGAATTTGTTAAGTTTTTTATGGAATTGTTTATAGCAACAATAATTATTAACTTTTAATTTTTATTAATTTTCTTTTCACTGAATCAATTGAATTGGTTTTTTAAATATTATTATTGTCATCATTCTGCCCCTCCGACTCTTATTGCATGAATAATTAGCTTTTGGTAGTGGCGGAATATTTTCGAATTTACGTCTAAAAGCAGTACATTTCACCATTTTCGCCAGTAATTATTCATTTAAAAGATACCTAAAATCTCAGAGATCCATTATCTTGTGCACAAAAGCGCGAGAAAATATTCTTATCCCAAAAAAGAAAAACAATTTTCAACATTACTCCACGCATTATCTGAAATCTAGCCCAACAGCATAGGTGGCGCCGCCACTCGGCCACGGTCAACACATGGTACACTTTCATTTCAGAGTTCCACGGGGGTGGCGCAGAGCTGACAGACCGCGGATCTGCGGCGCATATCTTGGCTGCGCAGAAGACACAAATTGATTAACATAACCTAAAAAAACACAAGAATAACTACTGCGCAAACTTCGCCAGTACGCGGTCTGACAGGTCTAATTGTGTCTACTTTAAGTTTAGCCTCAACCTTATACCACCTTGTACAATATTTGGTTATTGCACAATCACTACCTGCTCAGAAAAGAATAACTTATCGTCTCCTATCACGAATACTGAGTACGCCAAATGCATTGTGGTCCTTATAAAAATCATTATTGAAGTATTTTCATGATAAATTATGAAAAAATGTCAGTTGTTGAGTTTATTCTCAGAAAAGGAAAGATCCTTCTTTTAGGTACATGGTATTTTGAAGTAATGGAAACGTAAATTATACTAAAAAAAATCAACGAAAAGCTATATTCGGCTGAGGTTATCTAGAACTTGAAAAAGTAAGCAAACTTAAAATCTGTAAAATAAACAAGTGTAGTGCTGCGCTACTTTACGATTGAAAAATTATTTAGAAATTTCAAGTAAATACTATGGAACCTTACAATGTGATTGGAAACTATGGTATGTGAAAAAAATGAGATTTTCAACACTGACATTATTGTTAGAAAAACAGAACTTGCCATTGTGTAAGACTAAGCTCCCCCCCCCCCCCCCCCTAAAACGTTTTACGTAATTTTTAGATGGTCCCCAATCATTGCATTTAAGGGCTTTGAAGTGGTGTACGAAAAATGCGCAAGATTTGTAGAATTATCTTAAAGACGCGTCATTTTCACATGTGAATCCACATCATTTCACCAAAACTACAGTTGCGGGAAACAACGCAAAGATATTAGTTTTTAATAGAGCCTAAAAGGGAATCTGAGGTGGCAGGAGAGGACGCGCTTAATTATTTTTCCGGAAAGAGGTGGGGGGGGGGGATGTTTGATTAAAATGAATAAAAATCCACAACGGACATGATAACGACGGAAAATAAAGATAGGTAGGTGTAAGAGAAAAGCCAAGACTTATTGGATGGTGAAAAAGTCTGTTTAATGCAGAAAACGGCACTCAAGTTGCAATCGCGGTAATCGCAACGACTTTCAGTGATGTGGATTTGTTGGTTAAAATCGCGATTCGTTGTGAAAATTTTGAAAAGTGTATTAATTGTAAACTGCGCGCCATGCAAACTGTCTCGATTGTCGTCTGCTAGGAAAGTTCATCTCTATGAGCACCGCTACTTCACGGTTATATTTCAAAACCTGACTCTCAGAGTTGGAGTTGAGTTTAAAATTAGCCTGTCAAACGTTACCAGTTCATTTGTAGCGAAACAAAATAACGAAAGTCTCTTGATTGGTTTAAAAAATTCAGGGGGGTTAGAGAACTGTCAAACATGCGTAAAATATTTTTGTCACAAAACCTTGCCTGGTAGGAAGTTTGGAAAGAGTTCATGTTTTGACAGTTCTGTTGTGAATTTTCATTAATTTTAATAAAATATTTTCCCCCCTTTCCGGAAGAATATTTAATCACGTCCTGTCCTACCACCTCGAAGTCACTTTTAGGCTCTATCAAAACTGATATCTTTGCGTCCCCCGCCCCCCTCAATCGTAGTTTTATATCTGTTCAACGCTCTTAAAATAGATGAACTTCTTTTCTGACATTTGATTCGTGACTTTCTTTTATTTAAGACAATATCTTTTTTTTTGTCATTATTGCGCTTGTGGCAAATAATTATTATAAGGGAAAAATGTTTAAAATGTCAATTTTTAAACTTCAACTGTCATTATATGATATATAAAAAAATAGTCATACTTAAGCGTTCAGGAACCAAGAGAAACGCAGAAACATTAAGGTGGACGGACGGATTAGACAGAATGAAGTCAACGTACTTTATTACTATAGATTAAATAAATTGAAATTTGATGAATTAATCATTTATTTTCAATGTTTCAGGGGGTATTCAAGCAGGGCTAGCGGGTACTATCTGGATTCCAACAGCAGAAAAACCTCGACTTTTAAGTGGCGATCCGCGACCTGACTTCACTATCAAGAATATATGTGATGTCTCGAAAATTTTAAATCGTGGCCCTGGTGCGCCCGAGCTTGAAGATTGTTCTTCTAATGCATCCGATGGGATGTGAAGAGATTTTTAGATCAGTCGCTTTTTGTCTATGGAAATAAAATGTTTCCAAATTATCGCCAGACACAAACAGCTGATGAATCCAACGCATTCAGTTGTCTATGAAAGGGAATTTAATGAACAATTCGCGGACTAGAAGTTATGTTTTTTCTTTTTTTACGGTTTTATAGAGCAGAAGATTTCACCATACTAAATTTTTTTGCTCGTGATATTAGTTTTACGTATATTAACACTTTTATTCTATTTATAGTCAGAGTAGTGCAAAGGAAAAATTTAATAGGAGAATAGGGAATTAATTTCGTCCAATACCTCGCGCAGGTAATGCGACTTTAGAGGCTCGTTGACAGGCGCCGAAGTTATTGATTCCTCGATCGAATACATTTCAGTGGAGGAAACTTAATTTCCCTCACGAGTGAGTTAAGCATTGGGAAAAGTAGGCGAGAAAAGTGAAGTTAGGGTGGAGATAGGGCAATTATGGGTACCGCGTTGACAAAGTGAAACAAAACCTCCAAATTGAAGTTGATAATCCGTCAGTCGATTGACGAATCTATAACTTCGTTGTCTCTCAGCTCGCTCTAAAGCCGTATTTCACTCGTTTGAAATCGCCCATATCTCTAACACGATACACAATATACTATTTTCTTAATAGAAAACTGGGTTTATTATCGTCAGTAATAAGCTGAACCAGGCTGCATTTGCAATTCTGAGACCTTTTATTCATATTTCATGTAGTAAATTTAAATTATCTTTGTGTGGTTCAGTGAGAATATTAGTCAAAATATTTCTCTCTGGAGAGAAAGTGCTATCTTTTCATATAGTACTGATCACTCTGATCTTCAAAGTCATAATTGTCATTTGTCGAATCTATCTACGAATCTGAAATTTTTATTGTAACTCTTGGTCAGTGAAAAGGACAGGTCGGCAAGTCTGCTGGAAATATCTTTCAGCAAAAGATAGCTTTTTTATATAATATTCGATTTGAATGTAGTTATGTTCTCGGCAGCTACATAATATGGTACACATTCTCCGTATCTTGATCTCACTTGGAACGAGACATAACGCATGTACAAAATAAGTGCATAAACAGATAACTGTAAGTCTGTATTTGAAAGAAAAAGATATATGATTATACGGAGTACAGGAGGATCGTATGAAAGAAAAAGTCTGCAGGTAAGACGTTACCAACGTGGACCCTGATATTGTCGGAATGTTTTCAATAACTTAGAATGCACATGCGTTATAATTGTTACTGTATAGTATCTCTTACCAGGCATGTAACTTTTAATTTATTTCGTCGGTTCATTGATGTACGAGACATTTAAAGCTCACTGGTATGAAACAAACGAAATCACTTTTACATTGCCAAATGTCTATTAGTTTAATAGTCGAATATTATAGAATTTCAGTGCACCTGAGAACTTGTAAACATTTTTTAAAAATCTTTCCTGCGATTGTCCTCTACATACTCATCTGTGAATTCGAGTACCTTTGTACATCGTCATTATCTTTCGATTGTAACGTATGTACTATATGAGTAATATACATTTTGTCTACTATTGGCTGTACATACACACGGGTTAATAATATATTTTTTCACTAAACATATATATTTTAGCGTTGTTGATAGTCAATTGCTACGAAGACGCATACGATCTTTTCGATGAACGAATAATACATTACCTCTATCTTTTGAAACTTGTATGTATCTATTAGTGTGTAGCGTAAAACATAAATTTTGAAAAGTAAAATATGCTGGGTCCTATTCATTTCCTTTTTACTAGAAATTGAAATCTAAAGTGCCCACTGGTTTAGAAAAATATCAAAATCATAGTTTTCAGAGGTTTCTGGACAATTTTGACTTTGATGTTCAGATATATTATTTTTTCTTGGCAGAGCCAAACTTTACAATTGTTTTTAAGGTTGAAAAAGAACGGTAAGTAGTGGGACCCCAGAGTCTTATTTTTCGAAATTTGTATTTTACGTTAAAATCTGGTATACATATTTTCAACCGAAAATAAAGTATTCTCACAAAGATTAAATTTGTCCACTATTAATTCCTACCGTATGTTTTCAAAATTTATATTTTAGACGCACTGAATGACTGATTTTTTTTAAAGTACAGAAGTGAATATTGCGAAAACAACCTGTTTTTGAATAAAAATTAATTCAGCTGTATGACTTTACAAGTCCCTTATAAAAAAAATTTATAATTTTAAATTATAAATTGCTTTTATTTGCCTTGATTTTTTCACATAGTGTATGACAAAATATTACTTTTAAGATATATGTAATGTGATGTTGTTACGAACCGTCTTGGTACATAATTAAATTTCGTATTTAATCTATTCGAAATTAAAATCAGTTTTCCAGAAAGATACACGCAACGTAAGCATTATCAATGTAAGCTGGCGTGAACATTTTTTCATCCATGCTAATAAGTGAGAGTAGGATAGCAGACGCATGAGCTGGCACTCATTCAAACACCATGCAAGGCGTGTACCTATTCACAGCTACATCCAACGACTCACGTGCAGTGCGAGTGCTATTCTTTCACTTCCAACGTCCTTCCTATGTAAACAAACGATTTTTTTCTGACAGCTGATCTGGCCCATGACAGGGTAAGTCGAGTAGAGATGGTACACCTTTTTCATTTGTCCGCTACAGATACCATTTCGCAAAAAAAATATTCAGCCCGCGCAAGCCTTCGTTTCACCCCTTTCGATGAAAACCACGTGTATATATTTTTTGTTTAATCAACTTTAAACGTCATCAGGCACGTTTAAAAAAAATCGAGGAGAGATGGTACCGAACAGAAAATTTAATTTAACAATCGATTTGAATACAGAAATTGATTATGAATGCGAATTTTGTGTACTTTTAAGTGTAATTATAAGATACAAAATCATTTTGTACAACAATGTACAATTGTAGTACAGTACAGTCGATTCAGGTTTTCGCTGGTATACGTTCGGCATTTCGGGCTAAAAGCACAAAAGAACATTAAAAACATCAAAAAGAAATGACACAGTTTCACTTTAATGAACACTACAATTTGTTGTTACACTAAATGAGTGGAATTTTTTGTTTGTTGATGAAAAATAAAGCAAGCATTGCGCATTTGAAATAACCTTAAAGTTACTTGTTTTATTAATTACTTTGTAAATAAAAACAAAAATAAACCTCAGTTTACCTACATTAAAGCTCTAAAATCAGATCTAATTATTATTTTGACATAAAAAATACTTTTAATGACTTAAATTGAATATTTGTCATTAAATTTGTGAAAAAGGGAATTATATTTGATGGTGGCAGCACTGCGTTGTCGAGCGAGGAAGCTTGCATGGACTCGCTCGTGAGGCAGTCGGTGTTGAGCCAGAGAACACTACGCACGATTGAGCCTTATTAATTCTCTCA
>JAUMHM010000071.1:19381675-19407385 GCA_032362435.1 Melikaiella ostensackeni | reverse complement strand
GCTCGTGAGGCAGTCGGTGTTGAGCCAGAGAACACTACGCACGATTGAGCCTTATTAATTCTCTCACTACGAACTTTATTACATCTTTTGTCTTCACGATTTCATCTTAATAAAGAAACTGTTGTTTAATTCTAAACTAAAAAATTCCTCTTACAAATTAAAAAAAAATTAAATTTCAAATACGCACCAACTTTTTGATTTTCACTCATATATGCGAAATGTCATTTTAAAGACTGTCATTTTACACACTTTAAAGTTGTTATTTGTACATTCTACTTGAAGAAGTGAACGTACAAAGGACGCATAAAAGGACGAATAAAAGTTCGTTCAAAAGTATGTCACAAACTAGGTATCAAATGACGTACAAAAGGACGCACCACACGAAAAGAAATTTAGGACGGCTGCGGTACTCACACGTACCACTGCTGGATTAACCAGAGAAGAGCAGCCCGCCCTCTGTTTAAGATAGCTGCTCTCTCATTTTAAGACCACTGCGTTCCCACTGTGGGACAAACGAAGCACCGAATATTGGGGATAGCAACAGACCCCAAATGTGGTGTAGCGGTAGGATCTGATGAGCATGCATCTGAGCAGTAGCGGCTTTTAGGAAGACGGACGCGACTCACCATACATTCTCGCGTATTTTTAATTTCTAAGATTTTTATAGTGACTAAATAAATAGACAAAAAAATATTTTAAAATGCAGGCCTGTGTTATTTTTATATTTCGAATATAAATGTGTAAGTTTACTAATAAGTACATTTCCAGAACTAATGGGATTTTCTGAAAAAAAAATTGTTTACCAGATTCATGATCAGATATAAACAAAAACGTTACAATACTTGTTAATTATCAGCACAAAATGAATAAAATGAGCGTTCTAATTTTTCAAATAATTTTTATTTAAATTAGGCCTATGTGAAGTCTAACTTTTTGTTTTTTTCTTCAGATTTTGATAGAAAATGTTTTAGTTTTTATGATTCAAATTTCGCATTATGAAAAACCTAGAGATGATTATGCGAAAGGAGTTCAAATTTTAAGGATTCAAATTCAAAACCGTGCAAATTTTCTACAACGTAACATTTTAAATGAAATAATAATTTCAATTATGAGAACTGATTTCAAGAAGGATTTTTTTTATTTTTTATTATAAATTAATTCTCAAGTTAATCTTTATCCACACTTTTTATCAAAATTACGGTAAATAAAATTAAACTACCGAAGCCTTAAAATCGTGGTTGCGCTGCGCTATCACTACGAACGCAGCAGCCGTCCTAAATTTCTTTCGTGCAAAGGACGTCAAATTGGGACACAAAAATGACGTACCTTTGTACGTCCTTTTGTACAACGTTTTAAACTTAATTTCCTACTTTAGGAAAAGTTATTTTTTTTTTAGTTTAACGCATTAAGCATGTGACATAAACACAGCGTATTCATTAGACAAATAACATTCTGCTATTATATACTATTACATATACACTTATAATGTATACACATACTATTATCTATTATACATACATGTGTATCTGTATGCACTATAGTATGTGTATACATTATATGTGTGTGTGTGTGTGTAGTATGTAGTAGCATAATCTTATTTGTCTGATGAGCACGCTGAATACATAAGTCGCATATTTAATGCATTAAACTAAAAAAAATAATCTTTAGGCACTTCTCTTTGAGTAGGAAATTACGTTAAAAGCGACGTACAAACGTGCGTCATTTTGTATCCCAATTTGGGATGTCCTTTGGGACGTCCTTTAGCACGTACTTTGTTACGTACTTTTGCACGTACTCTTATTCCTCCTTTTATACGTCCTTTGGATACTAAGCAGATATATATGCGGATACAATATGCATTTTTCACCGCTTATCCGGATCAGAAATAACCATGTTTGAGGTTGTAATGGTAAAAATATCTAATATTTCGTGAATTTTACGATTATCTGTCACTTTGACATAAACGCGCGAACAGAGGACATTTTTTCATTGGATCTATACTAAGCAGGTACATATGTGGATACAATATGCATTTTTTACCGCTTATCAGGATCAGAAATAACCATTTTTGAGCTTGTAATACTTAAAAATATCTTAGATTTCGTGAATTTTACGATTACCTGTCACTTTAACATGAATGCGCAAACAGGGGACATTTTTTCATTGGACCTATACTAAGCAGGTATATATGTAGATACAATATGCATTTTCTACCGCTCATCCGGATCAGGAACAATCATTTCACCCTGGAAGAGTTCATATAAGATTACGTGAGTGATTTCCCCTACGGAAATTAGAATAAAAAGTGAAAATATATCAAATCTCAGAATTTTGATGCTATAACATAAATTAGTGATGTGCAAAATAATTCGATTCGACTCAGAACCGACATCTCGGTGTGATTTTTCCGAAACACTATGTGACATAATTTTTAATCATGAAGATTATGACAGATGATGACATGATTATGACAGCACAAAAAGTAATTCGGAAAAATAAAAATGAGGTAAATTGGCAATCAGGCTAGATATAAATTATAGCAAATTGTTATTCGGCCAAATGATTTTAGGAAAAATAAATATTGGGGGGAACAGAATTGGGGGCATATTCATCGCTTCCGGTATTTGGTGTTATTTTGAACGTCTTTATAACATACAATTTTTATCCAGTTTCAATAAACATCAGCTCATTTTGCCTTCTTTGAAACATTCTGTAAAATTCTACTTATTTAGATTAAATGACGTTTATTTATTGAATAGGGCTGTTGCATGATTTACAACAGTAGAATCTTTCAATAATATATTATCCGCTCTTGAGATTGGTGAATAAAAAATGTGGTTTAAATCAGGGCCGACGACAGGAGGGGGGTAACGGGGGGATTCCCCTCGGGCCCGCAGTTCTTCGAAGGGGCCCATAAATCCTCATTCATTACCATCCTACATAATTTTTAATTTTACAATTGTTGGGGGGAGGGGGAGGAGGGGCCCGTCCATGGTTACCCCCGGGCCCGGATTTGTTCTCGGCATTTAAAATTATACGGCTTTTGTAATAAAGTAAAAAAATTGAGACTTCATAAAAACTGGTTTCTCTATGGTAAAAATGGTTATCTAGTCAAAATGTTTATCTATTTTCAGATCTTAATTCTCAAGTTAAAAATAGAAAAAAATGAATCTTTCTGTTTTTAAACAACCCTATTGACACATTTCGCTGGATATAATAGAATTGAAATATACGTAAGCAAGATTCAAAAGGTAGACTAGTTATTTTTCCAACACTTATTTGGCAAATAAAAATTAATTTTTATTATTGAAAGCTTCACTTCTTCATTAAACTTCTTAGACAGTTGCAATAATAATAATAATAATAATAAATAAGATTGGAAAAATAATTTTCATCTAAGAAAATTATTTTTCATTAGTTTTTACTTTTTATTAATTTTTTATTCTAAGAGATTGCATGCAAATCGTGCAATAATTTAATATTTTCAAAAATTAATTTTTATTTAACTTTAAGAAATGAATTAAATTAGGATATACAGGTGCATTCAGTAAGTTTAGTAGCTTTTAAAAAACCAATTTAATAAACTTAATTGCATCACGCCCAGAAAAGTGCTTTGATAAAAAAGTATCAACTAAATAGTACTCTACTCAATATTAACTGGAGTCGGTTTCGAAAAATTCGACTCAATTTAAACTTGATTCAGTGTCGAAAATTCGACTCACGACTCACACAATAAGTCGAATCGGCTTTTTCGATTCGATCACAGCTTGAGTCGGTATCGAAAATTTGACTCACGACTCAAGCGCTGAGTCGAATCAAATTTTTTCGATTCGATCACAGCTTCAGTCGGTGTCGATAAATCAACACATTACTTACGCGCTGAGTCGGATCGGATTGGATTCGACTTAATTCTCAGCTGAGCCGAATCGGATTATAGTCGATTCAATTCGACTTATGCACATCACTGAAAGAAATCAATATTTTCAAAAAGTTTGAGAAAAAAATTAAGACTTTAATTTTAAATCTAAGAGTAATTTTTAATGAAAATAAGACCTGAAAAAGTTCAGATAATTGTTTTAAATTGTAGTTCCTGAATAATGCTATGTATTGCAATATCTTCTAAACTAGAAAATTAATTCATTTTATTGTCTCTTTAAATTATACGATATAAATAGCTATGTAAAATATACACAAGCATCACCTATACGTTTTATTTCAGTGTTTAAATTACAATATTGCTAAACAGTAGTAAAAAAAGGCACTCGACAGTTTTATTTTATTTTTTTTTTAACGTCGATTAACACTTTTCAAATTGAACACAAAATTGCTTGAGCTCTGTTCACATACGTTGCATTTTCACCCCACTCATATATTTCTATACATTTTGATCTTATGGGAAATAAAATAAAAATAAACTCAATGATTAAAGCTTTTACTTATATTGATGTATAGATATTAAGATTTTCTCTCATAAAAAAATACATACAAAGCCTTTGCGATTGGAAGGAAAATGATTTATGGGACGAATCTTCCAATTATATTTATTGACTTTTTACTGGGGCTTGAAACGAACCAAGTGAATCGCTGCAGTTAAATTCTTACTATAATTAAATACTAATACGATTTCAAGTCATACGAAATTATTTGAAGGAATAGATTTCTGTAATTTGAAACAAAAAATGCGTGACTGAAACGAATTTATGCAAATATTCTTTCAATTCGTCACAAACCCTGTTTAATTTCTGCAATCTATTATAGAATCTTATATCATCTTTAATAAATACTATAATGTGAATGAAAAAAAGAATTATAATGAATGAAATAAAATATGACTCTTTGTCTAACATACAAAATTACTCTTTCGCATCACCAATGCCATCGGCATTGATTGCGAATGTCGCTTCGCTTTCGGGTAAGCAGGGCGAGTCATATATTTTGCAAATTCTGGTCTCGCCCCTACCCTTACGCAAGTACAATCTAGTGGTGCTAGCGTGAGCAATGATGTTACCACCAATGGGTTTTTTCTGGTCACCGCCAAACATACTGGCAGCTCCATCTACCTGAGCAACAACCTGATTGGTGATGACAACCGCGACTCCGAACTCATCCGCTATTCTCAACAACATCCTCAGGAACCGCGCGAGATGCATTTGTCTAGCGGATAACTCTCCTCTGCCAGAGTAATCTGTTCTATAAAGAGCTGTAGCGCTATCCACGATCAATAATGCGTATCTCGATTCCGTCATCATCGCGGTGGCGTCTATTAGCAACTTAGTTTGATGATCTGTGTTGAATGCTCGCGCACACGCCACGTTGTCAAGAACGGAATCTCCACTGATCTTATATCTGGAAAAATGGTCCAATTTTAAATAAATTTCTTAAATCAAGCACGACACAATTTCATTTCGTATTATTTGTCACTTATGTAAAACAAAATACTTCTAGTAGTATATCGAAATTTTCCTTAAGTTATTTGCATTTTTAGAAAAAGGAAAAAAGAATCTTTAAGCATTATAGGATGACTACTAAATGCACCACTTAATATATTTAAATTGCGTAGCTCAAGGGGGGAGGGGTTCAAACATTGTTACAATCTGTTACGGTAGGAGGGGCGTCTTATTACATGTACGTCATTTTCTGAAATTCGCAAAAGAAATGAAAAACTCTCAGTACTTGTGCACAAGGTTTTGAATTGATCCCCATGCGCCAAAGGCACGCCTAAAGTCACGCTGACGAAGATTAAACTTAATTACGTTCAATAAAGGGGGGGGAGGGGTAACATTGTCTTGTTACGGTTTGTTATATGGGGCATAGGTGAGAAGGGTCGTGAAAAGGTCCACTAATCCGTTATATAATCCAATTTTCCTGAATGAATTTTAGGTCCAAAAGGGAGTCAATCCCGGGTCGGACTCGTAAAAAAAAGTAAAAACTCGTAAAAAAAGTTGGCGTTATTTTACATGGTATTACGATGGAAATTATTTGACGCCTGCAATACATAGTAAATTTACGAGAGGATTCGTGAATAAACGTGACTCTTGCGTAAAGAAACGAACGCCACTGAAAAAAACATACTGTCATGTAAATTGTGAGCTCCGGCAACGCTTCCCTTCTCTCCCCCCTTCCTAACCTAAATGTTGCAAATTTTATCATTCGTGACTTCACGCACCCAGGTTCAAGAATTGCATAAACTATATATATTGGTGTTGAATCGGCGCATATAGATTATGTAATTTGAAGACCTGATACAACTGAATGTATTATTTTGCCATTATTGATTATTTTGTTTCACATTTTTGCTCGCGTTTACGCTAGTGTCACTTCTGAACTTCCGAAGTTTTCGCCGTTTTCACGACTCATCTTCTTGTTGCCCAGTGCGAATAACATACAGCATGTAATTTTACAACCCTATTCAAAGTACTTTCACACTTCGTCTATTCAAATCACCCAAAAACATGTGAATACGCTGTTATTTGTCAATTCACAGTCTCATGTAAATTTAATTCTCTACGTACATTTACGACGTATTATAGCGGTCAAATAATTTCCATCGTGATAAGCAGCGATTTTACAAAAATACATTTAAAAATTCTGTCAGCTTCTTCACGCGCTTATTTTTCAATATTTTTCAGTGTTTTTTAAATATTCTTTACGTGTAATGGGCATTTTTCCTATTGACAACACATTTCACGATGAGTATTTTATCTGCTATAAAACAGAAATTTCCCAACACTTGTGGAAATTTATGGAAACTTTTGAAAGTGTGCGTAACTTTCTGAAAGTACAGGACGTTTTGAAAATGTATGGAAGCTTTCGGAAATTAATGGAAGCTTTTTGGAAAGTTATGGAAACTTTTAGACATTTATGGAGTTTTGAAAATTTGTGTAGGCTTTTTGAAAATTTATGGAAAGTTTTCAAAAGTATGGAAGGATTTGGAAATTTGTAAGAGATTTTGAAAATTGGATTTTTTGAAATGAAAATTTAGGGAAGTTTCTAAGCATGATCAGTTTTTATTCACGGTTGAGAATTCTTATCACATTTCTGGAGCAATGAATGGTCTTTTCCTGTCTTATAGGCCAAACTGCAGGAGACTGGTGGCCTCCTCAGTGTTCAACACAAACCGATCATAACTCCTTTGATTCTGGCTTGGTTTTCATACTTTCCTTTGAATGACAAGTTTGGTGGAACTAACGTTATGAATGGACACTCCACCTTATGACGATTTAGCTGCTTAGCTTGGGCATGATTTTATACTTATGGAATAAACATCTCGCATCAAGTTGTAGTTGGGAGTATACTTTTAACAATTAATAATACAAATAATAATGTAGCCTTGGATAGGATTGACACTTCTACTGACGAAAGGCATGTCCTCGGAAAAGTTTCAGGCGATGAATGGAGATTAGGTGTTTGGAATACTAAAGGTGTAAATGATCTTAAGGAAAAGGAATTGCGGGATACAATGCGCGTAATAAAGCTAGACACTTTATATGTACCGGAAACAAAGAAGAAGGGATGTGAGGTAAGAAAGATGGAGAACGGACTCGAACTTCGGTCAGGAGTAGATAATGAATTATATGGTAGTCAAAAGGTCGGGCTGATTATGAATGAGAGAGAGAGAGATTGAATGAGATTATAAATGATCTTAAGGAAAAGGAATTGCGGGATACAATGCGCGTAAGAAAGCTAGACATGCAGAGGTGGCGAAAGAAGAATCGATATCGATGACATTATATCCGTGATTAGGTAAATAAAGAATGATAAGGCTGCTGGTGTGGATGGTATCACCGCTGAAATGTTTAAGACTGTACTAAGTATACAGCGATTAGCCTACTAAATACCGTGGGCAAAATATTAACCGAAATACTTATTGGGAAGGTCACGGGAATAACTAAGGAAAGGATGTGGGAAGTCCAATGTGGATTTATGCCAGGGAAATCATGGGTGGATCAGATATTTAGCTTGAGACATATCATAGAAAACGGTTTGAGAGTGAACAAAAGTTTTCTGTGCATTTGTTGATCTGAAAAAAGCTTTCGATAAGGTGGATAGATCTAAACTTTGGGAAGTCCTAAGAGAGGATGGAGTGAATGGTTGGCTTCTGAAAGCAATACAGGCAATATATAATGGTATTAAAGCGAGTGTAAGAGTAAAGGGACAACTGGGCGACTGGTTTGATATTGAGCAGGGCGTTAGGCAAGGCTGCGTCATGTCCTCCTGGATATTCAATATATACATGGATAAGTGTCTAAGAATGGCTCTCTTAGACAAATAAGATGTCGATCTCAGAACAGTGAAAGTGCGTGGATTGGCGTTTGCAGATGATAAGATCGTTACGGCAGAATCAGTCGACAAAATGCAGAGAATGATGAGCAGACTGAATACCAGCATGAAGAATATAGGTCTTAAGATTAACGCGAATAAAACAAAAACTATCGTGTTTGAAAAGAGGGGTCACAAAACAGTATGCAACATTGCCTTAAACAAAGAGAGGATAGAACAAGTTGATGAGTTTGTGTGTCTTGGAAGTTTATTTACTGCTGACGGAGAGATAGATGATAGATTATCGGCAGTGTGCGAGCTATTACTAGAAGTAAAAATGTAACGAATAAAGCTAAAATTGTGATATATAACTCTGTGCTAGCATCCACTGTACTGTATGGTAGCGAGACTTGGACGTATCAAGAAAAGGATAGAAGTAAAGTGAACGCGGTTGACATGCAGTTCTGCGAAATATGTGCGGTAAAAAGCTAATGGACAAATTCAGTGATGAGTGGGTTCTCAAAGAATGTGGTGTAGATGAAACATCGTTTGACAAGAGTGAAAGAAATTTGCTGAGATGGTTTGGTCATGTTGACAGAATGAGTGAAGAACGTTTAACGAATAAAGTATATTTAGGTAAAGTAGGACGATTGTTTATAAGAAGAAGAGTGACGCCTGAAACAAAAGATTTTGGATACTAATGGGCCCATGTGAAAAGACTTTTTTTAGTGGATTAGTATATTGGCTTTGTGAAGCTCTTAACCTGGGGTGATTGCTAAAGAGATTGATCAGCTACCTGTGTCAGAGCGGTGTTGTGGGACGAGTGTGTCGTTTGAATGAAGAACACGCGACTTCTAGATTGATCTAAAAACTATCCCTTCTACACATCCCTTACTTACCCTTATCGTATAAATTCCTTGATCCCCGGTAGAATAAAAAAGCTAGTGCCAAACGAGTTACGCTTACCCCGAAAGAAATTTGGTTTAATGGTATAATAATAATAAAATAATCAAACCCAAGAGTTCAACTTACCATAAAAATCGACAACTTGAAAGAACCAAAAACGGAAAGAAAACGTGTTTTCCACATAGTCATTTTGTGGGTTTTATGAAACCGAATTCAACCAAAGTCATTTCAAACAGAGCAGGCAGCCCATGCTTAAGTCACAGAATCATTTGCCACCTAATTATGTTGTTTGTCAAGGGGAATAAGACGACACGTATCTTGACGATTTGACGAAAAATTTTCGTTGACAAAGTTAAGGGTATTTAAATTTTGGAAATTGAAAACGTGTGTTATCAAAAAATGATCAACATTTTTGTTAAAAGTGTGATATTTTTAAAGCTAATATAGGTATTGCCCTTTTTCTTCCTGATTCTTATAGAATTTCTCGTCCTTATTCGAAATCCATAAAACAAATTGAAAAAGGTTCAAAATTAACAAAATAATGTCGGTTTTTCTGAAATTAATTAAAGTCAATTTACTGAAAAACCCCACCATTTTTTTCTCTTGATTTTTATCTAGATTCGTCCTAATGTAAAGGTGACCGTGATGATAGTCTATCAGAACGAAAATTCACGTTTTTTGCCAAAACGACACAAGATACGAAAAAAGTCAAGGGAACAAGGTTGTTTCTCTAAAAAAAATTCTGAAAAATTGTCTCCAGGCACTTTTTTCTATCTCGCGTTATTTGCGAGATTTTTGCGGAAATATATATAAAATCCTTCAAGATTTATTTTTTTCTCAACAATACAATTTTATGGTATCATGAAAAACCAAAAGGACATAATTTAACAGTTTCAAGAACGTGTAGGTGGAAGAATTATGAAGTAAGTTAGACAAAATGGAGAGTATCGAGTATTTAAAAATACCGACTTCAAAGGAAAAAGTTTGATGTCAAAGTTGTTGAAACTCTTAAATTACGTTCTTGTTTGTTTTTTTATGACAACATAACACTGTATTTTTGAGAACAAATAATGTTCGCGCAAATCTCGAAAATAATACGAGATAGAAAAATGTGTCAAGAGACATTTTTCTAGAACTTTTTTAGAGAAACAATTTTGTTCCTTTCACTTTTTTCCATCTTGTGTCGTTTTTGTAAAAAACGTGAATTTCCGTTTTTCAGACAACAAAAAATTCTCTCTTCTCTCCAAGGTACGGACACAGGGCAGACTATCATGGAATATGCTCTTTACAATACTACGAACTAAAAAAAAAAGTTTTTGAATAAATTGACTTTGAATATTTTCGGAAAAACCATCGCCATGTTGTCAATTTTGAACTTTTTTAAAATTTTTCAATGGATTCGGAAAGAGGACCAGAAATTCTATCATAATCAAAATAAAAAGGTTAAAAGCCTATATTAGTCTGAAAAATATCACACTTTTAACACAAATATTGACCTGTTGTTGATAATACGCGTTTCCACTTTTTTAAATACAAATACACATAATTTTGTCAACAAAATTTTCTCGTCAAATCGGTAAGATACGTGTCGTTTTATTCCCTTTGAAAAACAACATATTTGAGTTGCAAATAATTCTGTGACTTGAGCATGGACTGCCACTCCGATTTGAAATGAATTCGGTCATAGCTAAAAAATAATATAATTTGAATAAGAAATGCAGAATTCAGTGTTTTATTTCCATTTTTTTCAACTTCTTACCTTTTTTATAAAGTTTTTCTTCTATCAGTTAGGAGTTCTAGAGTATTTAAAATAATCTGTAAAGCTAGCTCGAAAAAAATTATTTAAAAACCCATGAAAATGACTATATCGAAAAAATGTTTATTATCCGTTTCTGATTCCTCAGGCTTGATAATTTGTTCTAGTGAATTTTGACGAGTGGGGAACCGTCAGATACCCAAAATATGTTTGTGAGCTAGAAAAATATACTTTTTTTTTTAAATACACACATCTCTGTATTCTACAAATTTACTACATTTACATTTTCTATTCTCTAGGCAAATTAATTTTTTTTGCCAAATTTTTAGCAACCAATAGTCCTCAATACAGGAAACGTCTTTTAGGGTGTAAAATATGAATCTTTGGGAAGACTGTTCTAGCCTCTTGAAACAATAAAAAAAATTGACATTCATGAAAATAACTATAAAAATTATGAAAATAATCATTTTCTCAGAAATAACTAAATACACTTCGAATTTTTTCAATGCGTTCTTTTTTTTAGTTTCGATTTCCGTTGCCAAAACCTCCCTTTCTTATACACAAGCTTATGTTTTATTTCTCTGAATCATATGAACGTTTCCAAGCCATGTTGTACTTTTTGGTAGAAAATGTAGTGAAAATACGATGATTCAAAAAAAAAGTTTCCATCCTGCTCCGTGTTTGGAACATAAAAAATTTCCGTTACAAGAATGAAATCCCGTACATTTCCCGCATCAATAAATTTGCCGTGTTATTCCCGCTTTTCACGCACGCTGGACATCCTGCGTAAAAAAGGCGCAAAAACATCAACCTGCACAATGACACATATTGGTTATTAACAAGTAATTTTGGAACCATGAAAAATTTTTTTGTCTATGGCATATTCGACTTTTTCCAAAACAGTGCGCATTCAACTCAGCATAAAAAAATGAAGTGTCTCGTCGTCCCGAAATTCGGGATGAATATTCAAATATTTTTCATAAGCTTGACCAGTCGTCCCGAATTTTCGGGCCGACTAGTCCATCTCCTTTTCCAACTCCCC
Organism: Melikaiella ostensackeni; assembly: GCA_032362435.1. Classification (NCBI taxonomy): domain Eukaryota; kingdom Metazoa; phylum Arthropoda; class Insecta; order Hymenoptera; family Cynipidae; genus Melikaiella; species Melikaiella ostensackeni. The sequence goes on along the minus strand of JAUMHM010000071.1, from coordinate 19,395,422 downwards.
CAATTTTTCGGGGCGACTAGACACTACCTTAAAAAACATGTTTTTGTCACATTTTTCAACAAATTTTTAATTAAGCAAAAAAAATTTTTCCATATCTACTAAATTTTTATTATTGTTTACTAGTAAAAACTTTACGCAACAAAAATTTGCTATAATTCTTGTACCAAAAGGAATTTTTTTTAATTTTCAGAAATTTGTCTTTTTTAATCCAAAAACCAAATAGAATGAATCTAAACTCGGTAAGTCCTAATAAACATTAACTCCTTTTATCTTTCCCTCTCTTGTCTGTAAAAATACTTATAAATCCGTTCTTTCCAGTCGGAGAGTCGGAGATGGACCTGGCACCGTTTAGCTTTCCCTGGTATTATACCTGTATAAATGAAAATAATACATACATCTTTAATAAAATCATATGAAATACATATTTTTATTTATTTCATAAACAAATGACACTATTCAACAGAAAAAGGAACATTTATAGTACTAGTACAACATTGATTAATTTTGATAATTATATCTCCAATTGTTAAATACTTGTAAAAAACCTGTACTAAACGTCGAATTGTTGAAAAATTTGAATATTTTAGTAAAAATTCAGTTAGTTCGAATTCTTTGAAATTTCAAAATACTTGAATACATTGAAATAGGTAATAGATTGCAAAACCTTAATTATTTCAATGAAATAGGTGTAAAAAAGCGAGGAAGTATGTTTTTTGAAGAAAACTCAATTTCGTCAAAAAGTGGACTTCGCACCATTTTATAGCTTTCCCTGTCTCATTTTGAAAACTTTAGGCAAAAGTAAAATAAAATTTTTTAAATCATACAAAATTAAATCCTACACATTTAAATTTTATATTAACAAATAAAAATAATAGTTATTGAGCCTCAAATTAACTCAAAACGCCTAAATTTTATCAATGATTTGTTAGCATATTATTTTAAAAAATTCTAAACAAATAACTTTTGCACCGCAAAATCGTACATATGATACACTACTTTTCCAATTATTTAGCATTATTCTGTGTAGAGCTTTACAGTGCAAAATTTTTTTGTGTGCTGAATGCGTGCTTTGTGTTGCGTATTGATCTAGCTGTGTTGAGTTTCTTTGTGCATAATCGCTAATGCCCTTAGATCTTTTTATTACATAATGCTCTTGGTACAAAAATTTGATCACTTTTTTGAATAGAAAAAATTTGGAATGTTGAGATTGTAAACATTTATTGAAATTATTTTTTAGATACAAGAATACACTTCTCACAATTACAATAATTGTCATAAATAGTTTTTAATTTGATCATTATTTATTTTTATTTGGAATGGACGTTGAAAAATCGATTTTCATAACTATACGAAATCTTTGCAACGAAAAGATAAAATTAATAGTTTCACTTTGCATTTTGTATAGCTTGAATAATTGTTTTTGAGTTTTAACCTAAAATAGCAACTCTGCATGAGGGGAGCAAAAACTTATGTGGCAGACTTTGAAATCATTTTTGACATCCTTAACCTTACGGAGAGCTAGATGACAAGACATTTTGCGCATTTTTTTATTAGTAATTTCTAACCTAAGTCTTTGAATAAAAGTATAGATGCACGACGATATTAGGTTTTTAACTCTCTCACTAGCTATCGCCTTTTTTTGATTTTTTTTTGAAACTATATTATCGAGCATTCTTTTGTTCAATTCCGTCTCATCTCGTTCTAAATTTCTAACGATACCGAACGACATTTCCTAGAAAAGTGATACATCAACCGAACTGTCCGAAATCAAATATTAGCAACAGATTTTTATTAATCGAATATTTTTCGTATATTTAAACAATAATGATTCAAAATTTGGGAAAATAAAACTGCTGTCTGCTCTTTAAGTTTAAGGAGAACATATCCACGTGCTTTTAGAAGATAAAAAAAATGATATTTAGTATTTTTTTAGATACCATGCTTCGAACAGGATACCAGGTTCATCGCCTTCAGAGGAGTCTCTTTAGTAATTTATTTAACAAAAACTAAAATACTGTAGAAGTAATTTAAGATATATTGCAAATCTTCGATGCTTATGCCTTCGGGAAATTTGATCGTCTTTCCGAAATCAAGTATTTACAACAGCCTTATATCAATCGAATGTTTGTCATATATTTAAACAATAAGAAATCAATTACTTCGGGAAAGTAAAAACGTAGCCTGCTGACTCAACTAGAGGAGAATATGGTATACACGTGCTTTTAGAAGATCAAAAAAAATTGTATTCAATATTTTTTTCGATCCCATGAATCCAACGAGATGTCCGGCTCAAGCGCATTAAGACTTGACTCTGGTAATTTATTTAACAAAAACCAAAATCCTGTTAGAATAATTAAAGATATATTGAAAATCTTCGGTGCTTATGCCTTTGGGAATCTTTTATCGTCTTTCCGAAATCAAATATTTACAACAGTTTTTTATCAATCGAATGTTCATCCTATACTTGAACAATAATAAATCAAATATTTCGGGAAAGAAAAAACGTAGTCTGCTTTCTTAGTTCAAGGAGAACATACACGTGCTTTTAGAATAGCAAAAAAATGATATTCAGTATTTCTTTCGATCCCATGCGGGATATTTCATCGTCTTTCCGACATCAAACAATTGCGACATTTTTGTGCTAATTAAATATTAATGATATACTTAAACAGCAATAAATAAACAAAAATTCAAAAAGTAAAAACTGTGTCGGCTTTTGCCGTTGAATGTGAATATGCCACATCTTCTTATAAAGGAAACAGTGGCCTTACGTAATCTTTGGAGAGTAAGCTGAGATTTAGGCTGAATTTTTTCATAATTTATGTAACAAGAACTATGAGCCCTATTTAATAATGATTATTGACTGATTTTGAATGTAATGAGGCTGATTAAATCTTTCAAGAAAATTATATACTATTTAACTATTCTACTGCTGCCCTCGTTCCAGGTGGGCATTAGGGTGGGTCGAAAATAAAAAATTCTGGATTTCGAAATAGCTACACGGCCAAAAAGTAGCGTATTGGGATCCCAAAAATAGTATAATAATTTGGAATCAATAGGCATGCAGCTTAGTTACCCGCGCTCAATAAATATGTTTAAAAAATTCTTGTTTACAGAGTTTTTTAATTTTCTTGAGTTTCAATTTTTTTAAATACCTGGAGGTCACAAAAGTCTTTACAATTTTTTGCGGATTTTGATCAATCATTTTTAGAGAGATAATTCCTATTTAACTCATCCCTGTTTTCGGAAAAAATTCTCAACCCCTTTGTAAATAGGAGGTGAATTTTTTTGGGTACTTGAAAACTTACCAGTGACAAAAACTAACTATGAAAAAGATCACCGAGACCCACGAATCGAAATTGGAAATACAGGCAATTGAAATAAAAAATTAGGTATAAAATGAAATTATCTTTATAACTTATGATTTAAACATTTTTCTGAGCATTTGTGGGCTTTTTTACATTCTCGTCAGAGAAGGTATTAGATTTTTCTAAAATTTGACGTCCCCCCCCCCAACCCATTTTCGTCAAATGTCCACGTTTTGAGACCCTCTGAACCCGACAGACAGGTTTTTACGAATGTGTCTGTCTGTATGTATGTATGCTGTATGTATGCCTGCCTGTATGTATGTCTGTATGTATGCTGTATGTCTGTATGTATGCTGTATGCCTGTACGTATGTATGCTGTATGCCTGTACGTATGTATGCCTGTGAGCACGATAACTTTTTGAAGAATGAATCTATTGGATTGGCCTTTGATACACTCTTTTAGTGTCGAAAATTGAAGGTAAAGTTCGTAAGCCAGCCATTATGAATAAGAATTTAAAAAGTTAGAGCATTTTCAAAATTTTTGAGACCCTTTCTTCGAGACTTAAAAATTATATGTAAGACTATTCATAGTACTCAGAAAGACAACAATTTTTATCCTAATGACTTTTTTCGATAAAAAAAAAATTATGAGAGTTAAAGCATTTTCAAAATTCAAAAAAAGAAACGAAAATGAAAATTTCAAGCCAAACAATGCACGATATGAAAAAAAGTCATGAGGAGAAAACCGTTGCTTTTTGAAAGCCCTAAAAGATTGTCATAAGAACTTTTTGAATTTTCTTAAAAAATCGAAAATTCACATTTTAAGCCAAATAACGCGAGATACGAAAAAAAGTTAGGATATCAAAATTGTTGCTTTTACGAAGACGCGTAAGCTTTCTTTAGAACATTTTTTGGCAGGAGGCATAGTTTCTTTTTTAAGTATGGGAAATGATATTGGAGTATTTAAGTTTTAATTTTTGAGCCAAGCGACGCGAGATAAGAAAAATGTCAGAAGAGTAGAATTTGTGCTTTTAAAAAGTCAAATAAAATTGCCGTTTAATATTTCTTCATGAGACCAATCGTAAGTCATTAAGACAATCTTTTGATCGTCTTTTTAACTATTTATTTGTATATATTATACGGTGAGGGCAGAAAATCGAGCGCGAATATTATGATGAGAATGTACTCCTTGCCGATAGAGCCTTAAGGCCATGTGATACAGTCAAATTCCTATATTACCGACCTCTTTTTTTCGGTGTACCAAATTTTTCTTTCGAACCATAGAACTTTTTTTCAAAATAAAGTATCAGGCAGAAAGTTTGGAAATTGCATCAGAAGACAATAACCTACGTTTATGTACTTCATTTGAGTCGGAATTTTGCAAGAAATTATTTCCGAAGTTCCGACTTTTACATTTGAAATCAAAAACAAATTTAGTAATTTGTACATGAAGAACATACAATACCGAGCGTGAAGCGCGAAATTCACATGTTTCGGAGCGCGAAGCGAGACGACTGAATCGCGCGCCCTAGGCGCGCGTGCTCAAACTTGCAAGCGAAGCGGGCAGATTTTTAATGTTATTTTTTACGTTTAAGCAAAAACTATGAATCGTATAAAAAAATAGTCTAGAGAAAGTTTGTAGATCATTTTGAGGTGAACAATTCCGTTTAGCAACATTTTTGTATCTCGCATGGTTTGACTGAAAAATAGACATTTTTATTTTCAATAACATGTGGCTCCCATCGTCAAAACGTTATTTGACAGTTCATATAGCTAAAAAAATTGCTTGCAACAAGATTTGCACAATTCACTTAAAGAATGGTCACAATCCGCCGGACTAATAGTAATTTTTATATACACTTGAATCCAAAAGAATGTAAAGGCATTGAAAGGAATCCAGAAGAATTCAAAGAATATCAAGAATTTGAAAGAAATCCAGTGAATTGAGAAGAATTCAGAAACAGGTACACATGAATTCAAGAATTCAAACAATTCAAACGATTTCACAAAATTGAAGGTAAATTCAAAAAATTCATGAGAATTCAAAAAAATTGAAGAGAATTTTTTTTTAATTGAAGTGATTTCAGAAGAATTCATAAGAAGTGAAGTTAATTGAAATAAATTAAAAAGGATGAAAAATTTTAAATATCATTAAAGTAGGTAGAATTGGAATGAACTCAGATAAATTCAAAGAAATTCAAATGAATTTAACTTATCAGTATTTAACTGAGGAAAGTAACTAATTGAATCAGATACGGACAATAAGTTTTTGCTTTCAATTTAGATATCATTTTTCAACTAAGTCAGATTTAGAGAGAAATCAACTAAAATGTGTCCAATGTTTGCTTGAATATAACCGAATTTATATATAAATTGAACTGAATTAATGACAAATTCTGAATAATGCAAGGAGATTAAAAAAAATTGCAGGTAAATCAAAAGAATCCAAAGAATTGAAGCGTAGGCTCAAAGAACGTTGTAAGAACATAAATTTTGACTCATTGGAATCTATGTTCATACTGTTATTTTTTTTATGCGAAAATTTTTCCGCGGTAGCGCTAAAATCCATTCAGTTCAATTTTTACGTTTAAATTTAAATATACTGGGTCCTGGGTTATATCGCTGATTGTAAGTATACTAAAATTATTTTACTCCTTTAAAATGTATTTGATGGTTTTTCTAAAATGACTCTTTCGAATACCTACTTATTATGCTTGAAATAGAAATCTTTTAATTTTGAGAAATAGCAAATACCGAGTTTGGACGCTTAACAGCAGATTTTTTCTTACATTCTCATCAGAGAAGGTATTAGATTTGTGTAAAATTTGACCCCCCCCCCACCGTTTTTATCAAAAGTCCACGTTTTAAGACCCCCTGAACCCGAAAAACAGGGTTTTACGAATGTGTCTGTCTGTAAGTCTGTCTGTGAGCACGATAACTTTTGAAAAAATTAATCTATTAGATTGGCCTTTGGTACGCTCTTTTAGTGTCAGAAACTAAAGGTCAAATTCGTTAGCCACATATTTTGGATGAAAATTCAAAAAGTTAAAGCATTTTGAAAATTTTTGAGATCACTTTTTTTCAAGATTTAAAAACTCTATGTACGGCTGTTTAAAGTACTCAAAAAACAAAACAATTTATATTGACGACTTTTTTCCGATAAAAAGAAAATTATCAGAGTTATAGCATTTTCAAAATTAGAAAAAACAAAGGAAAATGAGAATTCTAAGCCGAAAAACGCACGAAATGAAAAAAAAAATCAAGAGAAGGAAAACGTTGCTTTTTGAAAGCCCTACAAGATTATCATAACAACTTTTTGAATTTTCTTGAAAAATCAAAAATTCAATTTTTGATCGCACAAAAAATAATGAAAAATAAAAAATTTCATTTTTTGATCAAACTATGCAAGATACGAAAAAAAGATGAGAGGACAAAAATTGTGCGCCCAAAAAAGATCTACAAATTTTTTATCAATTACTTTTTGATAAAACGCGTAGTTTTTGTTTTATTTATAAAAAACATCAAAAATAAAAAGATTAAATTTTTCGACAAACGACACAAGCTAAAAAAAAAATAAATGGACAAATTTTGTTCACCGAAAGAAGAGCTACAAATTTCTTATTAATCGTTTTTTAATAGGGTAGGTAGTTTTCATTTTAATCGTAAAAATAACGTTAAAAATAAAAAATTAACTTTTTGGAAAAACGACACAAGCTACAATAACATTTTATTTAACAAAATTTTTCGCCTAAATTATATCTAGATATTTGCTAAGAACCACTTTTTTTGGATATTATTTTTACATTCTCATCATAATGAGAAGGTATTAGTTTTATGTGAAAACTGACTATCGTAGTTGCGCTTTGGCACACGTAGATAGGGACCAAAAAGAAAGATCGAGTGTTTTAAGCAGCCTCTTTTAACCAACGGTTTTGGTTTTAACCACCAAAAAAGGTACTAACAAATCAAAAATTCCATTTTGCGGTCTTACTATGCAGATACGAAAAAAAAAATCTACAAAAATTGTTCACTCAAAAGAGATCTACAAATTTGTCATGAACCATTTTTCGACAGGACGCGTAGTTTTTGTTTTAATCGTAAAAATAACATTAAAAATTAAAAAATTAAATTTTTGGAAAAACGGCACAAAGCATGAAAAATATGAACAGACAAAACTTGTTCACCCAGAAAAGAGCTACAAATTCGTTATCAATAATTTTTTGATGGGACGCGTACTTTTTGTTTTAATCGTAAAAAATGACAATAAAAATAAAAAAATTGAATTCTTGGAAAAACGACAAAAGGTACGAATAAATGAGTGAATTAAAGTTATTTACCCCAAGAAGATATACAAATTTCTTATTAACCATATTTTGATAGGACGCGTAGTTTTTGTTTTAATCATAAAAATCTACATTAAAAATTAAATTTTTGGTAAAACGACACGAAAAAAAAAATTACAAAAGTTGTTCAACCAAAAAAGGTCTAAACATTTTTCAATAATAATTTTTTGATATGACGCAAAGTTTTCGTTTTAATCGTAAAAAGAACATTAAAAATAATGAAATTTAATGTTTGGAAAAACGACACAAGATAAAATAAAATGTTGATTAGGGCGTATATTCCAAAACCTAGCCACAAAATTTCCTTTACCCATTTTTTCATAGGACAGGCCGTTTTTTAACTCTCTAAAATGCTACTAAAATCGAAGATTCAAATTATGAACCAAGCAACTCGAGATAAAAAAATAAGGTCAGAAAACAAATCACTGCTTTATGAAAGACCTACAAAACAGCCTTTAATGATTTTTTGATACACCCATAGTTTTTTTTAAATTCTCGAAAATACTATCAACATGTCAAAAATTGAAATTTTAAGTCACATGACAAGAAATACGAAAAAAGTAATTAAAGTAAAGAAATTTTACAATTTTCAATTAGTTTTCAAACAATTTTCAAATTAAACATTTCCAAAAAAAACTTATTCAAACTAACAACTTTCAAAATAAAAACAGTTATACATTTTGTGCAATCATAATTCAATAAATTCAGAAAAAAGCACTGAAAGTTTTTCACATATGTTAACAACATCACTTTAAATGTGTACAACATTAAAGATTGAATTTTGAAATTGTCTCATTCATACATTTTCAATATACATGTAGACTTAATCAATTTTGAACAAATTCAAATTATTTTACTATTAAACATTGTTTCAGTTTTAAGTGAAACCGGTCTCAATTTTAGAAAATCTGTTCTCAAAATTTAAATGTTAATCTATTTGATTTTGAATATTCAATTATTATTAAAAGGCTTTTATATTTCTAAGTGTATAAAATATGAAATCAGCAATGAAATACGAGCGAAATATGAACCACAAAATTATGAATTTTTAAATTTAATTGTCCATAAACCTTTTTTTTTGACATTTTTGGAATAACTTCTGAAGATTTCAGCAAATTATGTGTATCAATCATATGGGTTTACCTAGAGATCTTCAAGGAAGAGTTGAGACACGGGGTACTTCAATTCTACTTAGTGCCGCTGTAATAATATTCATTTTCAAATAAATATACTTTAAAATTTTTATAAACAAAAGATATAATAAAGAATTACACAGTTGAAACTTTTCGAGCCCCATGAAAATATCAAGGTTCTGGTACAGCGGCGACTATTAGAGGAGGAAACATGTCTCAAATGTCCCTAGAGGATCTCTAAGTTAACCATCTAGAACAGACCCCCACGATGCCTCGAAAAGTAACCCTAAATCCAAAAGTGTCAATTCTTCACAAAATCTTAACAATTGAATACTTTCTTCACGTTTTTTTTATGCAAAAAATTATTATTGATTGCCTAGAGCAATATCTATCAACATTTTAAAGCAATTTTTCATTTGACTATTTACCACTGTCCGCCTCATAGACAAAAAAGAATTTCGTTCAACTTTTTTTGCGAAATTACGGATTTCATCATTTATATTGTGACGTCAAATGACAAAATACTACTACTCCTGCTACTAATTTCTTTATAACATAGAAAAAATTGTTTTTTACCATAAGTCTATTTGGATAGTATTTTTTATTTTTCAATAGATATTTAATTGAATAATTAAATCAAGTTTGAGCGCACCTATAGGGCGCGCATCTGTTGATTATGAATTCTTTTTTGTTAAAGCTCTTTCGGCTTTAAAGAACACATTCTCATTACGTATTTCCTGTCTCGTGCTTCACAATCACATAAACTTTATGCCAAATGCAAAGTTTTCTATATTATGTTCAACTCTATTATATTAAATCAATATTACATTAAATGTATATTATATTAATTTTTGTACCAGAGTCCGGGACTGCTAATTGAAATATTGCAAGGGCGGATGCAGAAACTGAATTTGGTGGAGGCGATTCGAAAAGTTATGAAGGGGCATAAGTAAAAAAGGAAAAAAAGAGTCAAGTTGAAAACATGAGTTAAACTTGCAATTCAAGAACCTTTGGTGGGGGCGATCGCCCCTATCACCCCACCGTGGATCCACGCTTGAAATATTGCCTAATAAAATATACATTTTATTTTTCATGATTACTTTAATATTTGTTTCTTATTTGACATTAATCTTCATTCTCACTTACCCCGAAAAATATATGATTTCAATAAAAGTATATATGTATTAAATTCAGAATATGTATACACGTTTACACGTATACAAGTATACACGTTTTTTCATTGGCCTGTTTTTATAATTCAAAAAATATAATTTGTTTATTTTTAATGTCAATTTTCATGATTAAAACAAAAACTGCGCGTGCTATCAGAAGACAGTTTTAATCAAATTTGCAGATATAATTTAGGCGAACAATTTTGTTAAGAGGAAGAGGAAGAGGAAACTCGTTCAATTTTTTCATATGAACAATTTTACTTTTCAACATTTTTTTCATATCTCATAAAATTTTGCTGCAAAATCAAATTTTTGACGTCTTAAAAAGCATTTTCGATTAATAAAACCAGAACCAGGACATGAATAAAACCAAGCCCAGAATAGAATATAGAGACCAAAGAGTCCTATTTGTCACGCCCAAAGGATACATTTTTCGCGCTCAAATGGTTAAAAATTCGGGATAAGTTCATAAAAGTTCAAACCGATTCAAGTTGAATCCAAAAGAATTCAAATAAATTGGAAATAATTGAAAAAATCAATAAAATTACATACATTTCCGTAAAATTGGAATGAATTAAGAGGAATTTAAGGTAGACGAGAAGAATTCGATGAAATACATAAAAATTCAAGGTGAATTAAAAAAAATCCAAATGAAGTGAAAACAATTTGAAAATATGAAAAAACTTCACTGATTCCTGTAAAATTTCAGGGCAATGAGAAGAATCCGATGAAATTTATACAAAATTCAGCTGAATTAAAAAAGCAATCAAGTGAATAGAAAACAATTCAAAAATTTTAAAAAATTCATTGAATTGAGTAACTTTCAAATGAGTTTGAAAAAAATTAAAGAGAATTCAAAAGAATTTGATGAAATGTCCAAGAATTTAAGGTGAGTTTAAAAGACTTCAAGATCAATTAAACAAAAACTTTTTTGAAATCTATTGAATGAATAGAATTGAGTAAATTTAGAAGAATTCAAAAGAATTTAAAAGGATTTAGGATAAATTAATAAGAATACAGGGCGAATTCTAAATGAATTTCAAAAAATATTTAAAAATCTCTTCGAATCTTTGAAACCCTACGAAATCCCTCACTTTTCTTGCGAATAAATTCTTTGAAATCCATTAAAATATTAAAATCCCTTGAAATTATTAAAACCCTTGGAAATCCCTTGAAATTGTTTAAATCTCTCGAGAATACCTTGGAATTTTTTTAAATATCCCAAAATATTTCTGCCTGAAAAATCTCTTCAAACTATTGAAATAAATTTAAAAATTGTGGAAATCGTTTCAAATTTCATAAAATATTTCAAATCCCTTGACAGTTTTTGAAATGCCTCCAAACTTCTTAAAGCTCTTAAAAATGCCGGGGAAACTTTTACAATACCTTCAAATATTTCAAATCCTTTGAAATCCCAATAAATTACTGAAATCAATAAAAAAATTTCCTTGTAATCTTTTCAAATACATAATCTAAAATATTTCAAATCCTTTAAAATCTTGAAATCCCTTGAAATTCTGTGCAGCTTTTGAAAATGCCAAGGAATTCGGAAAAATACTTTGAGACATTTCAAATCCTTTGATCATTTTATCAATTGATTCTGAGGATCAATTAAATCAAAAACTTCAAAATTTAAAAAAATTATTTGAATGAAGGAAAATTGAGTAAATTACTTCTCTTAAATAAATTATTCAAAATTCACTAAAATATTATTAAATCTTGTGAAATTCAACAGAATAGTTTAATTTTTAACCAAATGGTACAATTTTGAATAAAAAAAGATTAAAAGGAGTTTCTTTCCCTTTATAATATTCCCTATCCAGCAAATATTGCCACAAAAAATCGACCACCTTCTCTTCCAGATTCCCATAAATTAAAACGAAGAAATTAACTTCATTTAAAGTCATGCCTGTGAATTTATCTAAATTTGTTTAATTCTAATAAAAAAAATTAGTTCACAGTGTCTGTCTTCTAAGAAATTCATCTTTGTAGCTTGAAAATTCAACTATTTTTGAGAATGAAACTATTTTTGGTTGACTTTTAATTTCTTATTTCAAAATTAAACTATTTGCTTCAAAATTCATTCATTTTGTTCAAAACTCATCTTTTTTGGTGAAAAATTCAAACATTCGTTAAACATTCTTCTTTCATGATTGAAAACTAAGTTTTTTCTTCAAAATTTGTCTATTTTAATAAAAATGTCAATTATTTGATTATAAATGCAACTATTTAATTGGAAATTACATATTTTTGTAAAATCAACTTTTTTATTGAAATTTCATTCTTTTCGATGTAACTTTACTTTCTTACTTCAATTAGACTACAATATGCGCGCGCCCAATATATATATATATATATATATATATATATATGTATATATAAACAATTTTTTTAGAATTACCTTATGTTATATTTAATCATTATTGAATAATATATTTATTTCTTCTTTGATGTTACTGACTACCAATACGACTGAAAGCAAGGTACATATGATTATAGACTATATAAATTATTGAAAGTGGAAAATTTGCATCCAAATTTATTTATTTTTCCAGCATTATGGATTTCCTAAATATAGTTTATTTAATTGTTTGATAGTTCAAAAAGTAATGTTCCAGTACTGCTCAGCAGTACAAATATTAATCGTAAGTTTGCAAAATTTTTAACTCTCTTGAGGTTGGTTCTGCTTATGATACACTACTTTTTCGAGAGTTTAGACATTCAAACAATTTAAAAAAATTTTAATTTTTTTTCGAAATATCGTTAATGTATTTTAAAATGTCTGAAAACTGTAAATACGAGTATCGTAAAAATAAATATTGTCTTATTATTTTTTTTGAAGAACAAAATATTAAGTTCTATCTTTATGTGAAATTGTAAATATTCATGGTCATACAGGCAGTACAACTTCAAGTCATATAATTATTCGCATTTTAAATATGTTGTTTCTCAAAGAAATTAAGACGACACATATTTTATTGGTTTGCGAAAAAAATTGTTTTCGCGAAGTTATAAGTATTTTAAATTTTAGGTTTTTTTGAATGTACTTTAAATCATTATAAATTGAGTCTCTGAATTGAACAACTCGTCTAACGCTGGAAAACGCACAAAAGTATTGTGCAAACGACTGAATTAATGAAAATATTAAAAGTCGCAAAATTGATTTTTTTCTAATATCAACTTGTAGAAAATAATGACACGTTACTTGTTTCCACTTGTCATTTTTTGTCCGATGATTCTTCTTAATAATAAAAATGAAAAACCGGAAAAATTTTATCCCCAAATTCAATAAGTTTTTAATGTAAAACTCGTAAACTAGACAATTCTTGTTGAAATTGTTTGAAACTTGTTACTCACATGTAGTATAGTCCAGTGATGCCTACAAACAATAAAAAAGCTTAAAATCACCTATTATCTAATAATATTTCATTACAAATTGAGGCCGGCCGGTAACTATGTTTTTTTTAGTTTTGCCAACAGAATGTGTCGAGGAAAGTTCAAAGTTGAAAAAAATGTCTGTAAGTCGTTTGTTTCTCACTATTTAATGAAGATTTCTGGACTTTTCCAGATCTATTCGTTGAAAATTGACGAAGTTATGTATTTTATGAGAAATCCGAACGACGATTACACTGCCTGATAGTGCACGGAGAAAAAAAATCCGTTAGACTAACCGAAAAATCTGTAACTCTTACGGATTTCCTACGTTAATATAGTGACAGCATAGAATTTCAGTAGTCATCACTACAAAATTTCTGTAAGTAGATTCTGTAAATATAACAGGATTAAGCTG
>JAUMHM010000071.1:19323722-19340995 GCA_032362435.1 Melikaiella ostensackeni | reverse complement strand
TGCCAGAAAAATGCCAAAGCACTTGCGAGATGGATGCAAAGAGCTGTCATTCTTGGGTCGCTCCGTGTCCTTAGGACCATGGCCCATCTCACGGCTGTGAGGCGTGGCCATTGGTGTGATTTACCGCGGTCCTACTGGGAACCAGTGTCGTTTTCATGGATGGCAGTCGCTCCCAGGGGGACCCTGCGGTGGTTGTTTGACCAATTTTTTCAATTATGTGTGTGTGTGTGTGTGTGTTCGGAAAATTTTTATTGCTATTGATATACTCTAACGAAATGCATAAGAAATTTTTGAAAAATATCACTGACCAGGTCAGGGCAATCTGCCCTGACTGCTCTTTGACCTACTTTCAGTTCAGATACCTGAGGGTCTGGACTGACGGACCCTTCTACCAGGGGTCCTTTGTTGGAGAATGGGAAAAAAATTTCAAATTTAAAACTTATTAATTCTGCAGTCAGTGGTCTGAAAGTTTTATTTTTGGAATCTACGAATTTTTCCGACTCCAGCGACATGCAATTTGTCTATAAAGGTTGACAATTTCAGAAGTAAGAAATATTAAAATGAATATTGAGCTGAAGTTTCTTAAGCTAAACTCCTTCAAATTTTTAACTTTCATAGACCATCAATATGTCATTGGAATCGAAGAAATTCACAGATTCCAAATATATATATCATTTTTAAATCTCTAGTTGCAAAATTGAAAAATTTTAAATTTCCTTAAATTTGCAATTAGTAACTTAGAAGTATATATAGAAAATTGGACATTTTATTTGCGCTTTCTGATGAAAATGAGTGATTTATTATTATTTAAAAGTTTTCGTCGCAGATACGAAATACCGTATCTGCTACAAAAACTTTTAAATAATAATAAATCACTCAGTATCATCAGAAAACGCAAATAAAATGCCCAATTTTCTATATATGTAAATAAATGTATTGAACAATATATAAGAATATTAAATTTTGCGTTTATCGCATTGTAGAGAAATTCTAATATTATATCACAAATTCTAGCTAATAGTTTGTACGAATTTTTTCCAAACAAAAATATCTTAATTTGTTGATTAGTAAATTTATTATTATTTGCATCTATTTTTATTTTGTTGTGTAAATGAATGGTATTTTATAACTTTATTACGTAAATTAATGTTAGTTAATGGGACTAAAAAAGAAAACACCATTTTCTGGCGAAGATTTTACTTTTTAATTTACATAAGGCAATCACATTTTTTGTTACATTTGGTATATATTTTATTAAAATAACACTTAAAACGTTACTCAAGGACTGAATCACATTTTCTTGTCAAGTCTTTAGTTATCCTATTATGCAAATATCCTATTAAAAAAAAAACCTAATTGTCACAAAAAAATTGTAATTCATGACCTTCAAAATAAACGACTGTTATCATCAAACATATATTTAAAGTTAATTTACCTACACACATGTAAATATCTTGTCAATATAGATTTGCATAAACAGTGGTTGAATTCAAACCATTTTTTACTCAATATTAACACTATACTTACTCAAAATAAATGGAACAAACGCGAGGCGAAGCATACCGGTACCGTATTTACGAAAAACTATTTGATGTAAAAGCGTAACTGAACAGCGCACATGCGCAGCACGACGCGGACTCCCATCTTCCAGTTGCGCTTCTTTCCATTTGCATTACGGTAAATTATTTTTCTAAAATTAACTACTTTGCGCTATCAATTTTTATTTTTCTCATACATATGTTAGTAAAGGGAAGTCTCATAAACGTACTGACGACTTTATCTCAATTTCGACAAAAATTGCAGACACGCTCATTTTTATTTGCACGGCTGAACTGTGTTGAACAGTACTTTGGTTCACACTGGACAAACGCATCACCGCTGTGCTGCCGAACATGCTCGAACGCTAACGTTGACGCTCACGTGAGTTCGCGCGACGTACTTTGCTACGCATTTTTGGGTTATGCTGGAGCAGACTGGAGTGAGGTGCACCAGCAGAACTCTGTCTCGCTCCCTTTCAGTGCAACCACTGCAAGGGAGTGAGGCGGAGTAGGTAGCAGTGTCCATTTAGGAGAAACTTGCATTTTCGACGGCGCGGCGGCGCGATGCGTTTGTCTAGTGAGAACCAAAGCACTGTTCAACAGAGTTCCTATCCTGACGCAAACGCCTACGCCAACGCGCGTTCAGTTTTGCGTTCGAGCATGTCTGGGCCTTGACATCTGGTCACAGCCCTTCGACCAACTTTACCGAAGGACATCAAGAAAGCAATAAATGTGAAAGTTGGACCAATAAAAAGAAAAAAATTACGTGTAGAACTTATCTTTTATAAAAAAAAATATTTTTTCATCAAACTTGGGTAAAATATTGTGTTTTGAAGACATTAATGTATAGTTTAGAAGTATTTATTAATTAGTACATTATTATTTTTCATTTATATTCGATAGATTGACCAGTCGAAGTTTGAGATTTCAAGGGACTTGAAGATATTTCAAAAGATTTCAAACATTTCCAAATTTTCTTTTTCATTTCTGACTCACTTCAAAAATTACGGAACTTTTTTATAATTACCCCTCAATAATTCTACACTTCATCTGGAATATTTCGGAAATTAAATAAAACTCTGTTCAGCTATCGCTTATATCCGCGGCTCTTGAATTAGTTCTATAAACTCTAAAAAACTTAATTTTTCCGTGTCAAAGAACTTCTAGTTCCATATGGTTGTAATCTTAGACTACGATATACCTATTTTTAATTCTAAAATAGTTATTTTTTAATAATTATAATTAATTATATTACTAAATATAATAATTTTTATGTTATATATATATATATATATATATATATATATAAATACTTGTATGTTTTTAACACAGGGTTTATTTAATTTTTACTATTGTAGCTAATCAGATATTGCATTTTTCAAATAAAATATAAAAAATTCCTTTTAAAAGAAGCATCCCGATTGGATAACGATTCTCTTATATAACATGGAGGCACTGCATAAGTTTTTTCACTAACACTAAACTGAAAAAAAATTGGTTTCGATTTTCGTACGGGAACTAGTGATATGAAAATAGTACGAGCCCACCGTACGTGTTTTGCTTTCTAGCCGTGCGAAGGTAGTAACGGGCCAAGTGTAAACCGTATCAAGCCATACCGAGAGGGTATGGAGTCCGAGTGAATTTAAGTTCGGCGGCACCCGTACGATTTTCGGTGCACCCGAATTCAGCCAACGGTCAGGGTTTGACCTGAGCGTTGGAGGGCCCCTTTTATTTTCCACCCGAATTGACCCAAATCTACCTGTCTCCTAATTACCTGTATATGACAAGATGGTCCTCCTCCTTGAGTATATACTATTTAATTTTCCAATGCCTTAATACAGAGGCGGCGAAAATCAAGTTACGGCGTCAAGTTGGCGCCGTAGAAATAATTGAGGTCACATACCTTCCCCTTTCCAACGTCTCGTGGGGGCGGGAAAGCACCCCTGTGACTGGTCACAGAAATAATGTAGGTCACATACCTTCCCCTGTTTCATACTCTTTTGGCTCATTTCAGGACGACTGAAAACTACTACCTGACCACTTCTGGGCTCAATTCAGATCTAGAAAGGTAAGGGGAGTTGACCATTGGCTCAATTCGAGTGCGCCCACGTTTTTTGCTTGGCGCTGCTGTACAAAAATTGAAACAGATTTTCTTTAGTGTAGTATACATACGTTACTAACACACCTTTGCAGACTTCACAGAATAGGTTTATTCGGTCCAAATAGCCTTTTAAAATTTCAAATAGACACTCTAAGGAGATCTCAGGTATAGAAAACTTATGGTGCTGGTAATGTGAAACGAACAGCACTGAAACGGCCTGAGCCAGTACCGTTTCAGTGCCTTTGGATCGGCAGGGGAGACTCTGTTTATTATTGTTTGCAGCAGAATAAGTTATTATTTTATCTGAAAATAGCTTATGTCAATTTTTCAATGCAGCTTTACATTATTGATGACAGATTTTCATAATATCTTATAAAAAATCGCTGAAGATATAGCACGTCAAAGTATGTGCATTCAAAAAGTTCTGGCAATGCGCAAGTGCACCTTCTAACATCATATTCTATATGTATACGAATTTTCATACATTTACTAAATGACCTTACTTATCTATATAATTTTGCAACTTTGACCGCCTGCCCCCGCTCACCTGCACCTGACCACCCAGCCAGGGTTGGGCTTTCACGTTCGTCATCCTAAGGGAACCTTCCAGGTGAAAATTTTGTATTTGGCCGATTAACCAAAGATTTGTGTCATGGGCTTGTGGACTGTTAGCACTTACCAGAGCCGACATGGCAGCGGTCAGCAATGACCACGGAAAGGCTTGCCGTCTCCCTGGCGAAAAAGCTCTCTGTACACTCCAATATAATTTCCTTTAGATTATGTGGTAAAAATATTACGTCAAACAATTCATCCGTGTAGCCATAATTTGCCAAGTAATAAGCTGCCGAGTCGTTTGAAGCACATTAACCATTCGCTCAGATTTTAACGAATAGGCCGGCAAAACTTAAGATACTGGGAGTCAAGATTGTTGACGAAAAATAAAATAAATATTTGAAGTATACTTCTGTGGAATGATCAGAATCGAAAGTCGACATTCTAACCATTGCTCTCAGCAGGCTTATAACTTGCACGTGTAATTTTGAGTATTTAGAGTTTATAACGTTAAACCATCCGTTGCCACTCTCTGTTTTGAAACTTCCAGAGAAGTATCAGCAATCTTAGTTTGATTATATTATATTACAATGAATTAGGTCATAAGTCAATACACTATTTGTGTGAATTATTATTTATCGAAAACTTCCATATTTTATTTGAATTTTGATGCATGTTATAAAACTGGTCTCAAATAATCTTACAAAAAGACTTAAATACCATCATATAATGTCCTTTTGTCCTGGTTTTACCTTAAGTTCGTGTAAAAGTTTACGAACAAATTTTATCGGTGTATTTACGATGGTGGCAGAGGTTTGCAAAATGACTTCACGTCGGGACGGGCCATCCTCCGGCTCGGGGCGCAGCCCGTGAGCCCGATCTGGCCTGAAATCCAAAAAGTGATCGCAACCGATTCCCCTTTGCTCAAAAATTTATTTTCATAACACATGCACGGAAACCTTTACTTTCTCTACGTGCAAACCGTGGGCAAGTGAGTCTTCTCTCGAGATTGTACCAAAGACTTTGCCACACTACTTTTCCACACTCACGGCATCTCTTTCTCCTCTCTTACGTCTGAGTGAGATGAGTATAGCTGTAACAGTACAACTAAGCACTGGTACACTTTCTTCAACTGCGCAAGCGTCGGGCAATGGTGAAGTAAGATATAAAACGCAAGATCTGCGCAGTTGAAAAAAGCGCGTTCCGTTAGCATCACTGCAACTAACTCTTATTCAGATGCAAGTGTGGAAAATCAAATCTCAAGAGTGTCAAAAATTGATGTAGCACAGTTTCTTCCTCATTCTCGGAAAATGACTCATTTTGCTTACGGTTTGCATGTAAACAAATTGAAGATTTCCATATATATGTTATGAAAAATAGTATGTGATACGTGAGGGGACAGGGACTTTGCACTCGTGTGATGTGCCTATTTTCCCAATTGTATAACAATATACTATTTGCACAGAATGTTTGAGAATTTTTTACCTGAAAAGAATCAGTTACAATGATTTTTCAGATTTTTTCTTGTTTTTGGGCTGATCCCGTGCGCCAGAGTTTAAAAAAAAATTGCACATCCCTCGATACTGACAATTCTTTTGAGATCCTTTTTTTTCAACTTAATTTGTTTACAAGACTTTCGAACTGTAAGTATCGTACAAGGGGTTAATTACTTGGATTTATTGTATACACTAGATTGCAAGATTGTTTAGAGGTTTTATAGAGAGTGTACACCTGATTAAATGAGAAAGTAGCCCGTCGGTATCTTACATCTTTAGGTCTACAAAATTTTCGAATAACGTTCCTTCTGAAAACAGAGGCAATTTCATAGACGAGTATGAATTTGGTGCACGTTTTATATAGTTTCGTGACTAGATACACACTCGTCTATGAAAGCCCGTTTTGGAACGTTCGACAAAATACATCGATGGCATACATTTCACATGTTGTAAAAGAATTCGTACTTGCAAGAATTTGAATTATTAGTAGAAATTGACGCTGGCGTTCATGGTGGCGAAGATCGTCATTGTTTGCCGTCATACTCGTTTTCTAGTGCTAAATATATAAAAGTGATCTATAAAAGAAGTGAATAGGTGGTTTAGAATAATAGAGTATTTCATAACCTACAAAATTATTTACATTAATTAGATAAACACATCACATAATATTTTGAAAAAAAATGTTGGCTTTTTTATATCAATTAACGCTTCCTGTTTTATTGTTAGCTAGCTATGATTATAATTACCCCGTGTGCCATATTACCCTGTGTATTATATTACCCCGTGTTCCATATTACTTCAAATATACTACGCTAACCAAAAACATAGATTCGATGTGCCACATTACCCTGTGTGTTATATAGCACTGCCCCATATGCCATATTAACTCATGTCAAATACCGCATTTTTGCCCCATGTTACCCCAAATATACTACTCTAACCAAAAACATAGACCCGATGTGTCACATTATCTTATGTGTCACGTTACTCCATGTGCCATATTACCTCATGTGACATATTGCCCCATATGCTATATTACCCGATGTTATACTAAATATACTGACTTAACTGAAAATATAACTAAAAACATACACCTAAATTTGTGACCCTCTCTACGTTTCTAAAAAAGAGAGTACAATATTGTATTAAAAACACAGACCCAAATTTATATTTTATATTGTACTTACTGACCTCACCAAAAATATATATTCAAATTTTTGTAAAGCTACGTTTTTTCACCTGAAACGGGGGTTGACGCGCGCGAAGCGCGCGCAGGGGGCCTAACTCCATAGTAAGTATATAATCAACATCGCACAATTCATGACCTCCAGGCTTCTTCACGATATATTGTTTTTGAAGTTTAAGATTATTATACATTTATTGGAATGACGAAGAAATCTTATCATTGTTAAAATTAATATAAAATAAGAAAATTATTAAAATCAGAAAATTATTCAGAGAAAAAGGGCGAATACGCCGGAGATAAAAAAATAATTTGAAAGTATGTAACAAGAATATCGTATCATTATATCAATTTATTGTATTAAATAGTGAAATCTAATAATGAAATTAATTATTATCTCAAATTTAAGAATAAAATTTTTGAAATAAAATCGATCAGCATATTCGACAGAGTTATGTTTATATATTTCCTATATTCTTTACGTATATAATCTATCTATATTGATTGATTTATGTCTTGATATGATAGAGTATGGATGTAACACTGTCGAATACGCTAATAGATTTTGTTTCCATAATTTTGTTCTTAAATTCGAAATATCAATTAATTTTATTATTAGTTTCCACCATTTAATACAATGAAGAAATATAATGATATGATATTCTTGTTTCATACTGACAAATTATTTTTTTATCCCTGGCGCATTCGACTGTTTTTAAAATAATTTTTTCATTTTGTACCTTTAGTGAATTTCAGTTGAATATAATGCAGTTCAATGACCTTGTGATCTTCATAACTTTTAAAAGTCCGTACGTCCGTGCGAATTGTCTAAAAATAAAAAAGAGCAAAATAGATAAGTTAGCACAACAACAAGACAGATCCCCTTATTATGGGCGTCGGCGAAAATTTTTATTCTTAAATTCACATATGGAAAACGAGTAGTGGTTTGTTACCACTCACCTTTACCCTTTTTCCAGTGTCGCCCCTGAAACAAAAACGCTTACCTCTAGAATCTCCCTTTTTTCCTACCCTTTGGGTTGAAAGGAGGCTACTGGAAATGGGGTAGTGCTGTCTTTTCACTTTCGACTACACCTTTTCTATTATCGCTCCTTTAACAAACACGCTACCTCCTCGCATGACCCTTTTTTTACCTCTCGGGGTGAGGTAGAAAGGGCATAATAAAGAAAGGCTACTGGAAAGGGGATAGGGGTGTGATCCAACTCAACCCTACCTTTTTTCTAGTATAGCCCTTTTAACAAAGATGCTACCCCCTGGTCCCTGGAATGCCTCTTTCTGCATTTTTATTTTAAACCCGTAGTTTTTTAAAAATTTCTGACCTTGAAAATGAATTTTGCGGGTATTTTTATGATCATATTCGTAATCAGCGCATCAAAACACATCGACATAAGAGATTTTAAAAATATCGGAAGTATGCGCTCTTCGGAACTACACCGCGGCTTTTTTAAGAAAAATATTTTGGCGTCCGCATGAAAAGGGCCCGTATAGGCCAGTCAAAGAGGAACAAATATAACCTTAACAGAGAATTAAATCTAATCAAATTGAATACCACCTCATATTAAGAAATTTGCGAAAAGCTTAATAACTACTTAGTTAGTCAATTTTTTAACCCATTTCCGTTTCAAATTTGGTGCCTGAGAGTAGGGACTTCGCGGCTACTGTCTCAATTTTTTGCCTGCGCTGAGGGAAAAGGGTCAGCTAATCCTTGTAATTTTTTTCACCTACCGTGGCTTTGGCTCTCTATTTGCAGTCCTACCAAATTTTCTATACAGTAAGGTACAGAAATAGTTTAAGAAAGTCTTCTTTTTAAAGAAATATTTGTTTAAATATTTTTTGTTAATTTTTACTCCAATTTGAATAGGTGTGTTTTTTAGTATTTTTACTATTTTAGCAAATAAATTAGACATTTCATGTAATATGATTTTTGTAAAATTATTTACTTTTACAATTTAGAATTTTTTTGAAGTAAAATGTTTTTTATAAGAATGCGTTTGTATTTCGAGCTTCGCGTAAAATACAAGTTTCAGAAAATGAAAAACTCTAGGGTCCTTTTCTTTTCCCTTTAACTTTTTTTAGTTGTTTTGAAAAGGAACAACCCTCCTCGAGAAAAATCCAAAGGAAGGATGCAAAAAGTAAAGCAGGGAATTGATTTAGCTTTTAAAAAGTGGAGCAAATTCTTTTCCTTACAATTTACTACTTTTAGGGATATTTTAATTGATAAGGGTAATTAATATAAATCCTGATTTTTGCACAAATCTAGGAAAAGGTGTATGCGATTTCATATTCAATTTCAGTAACAATCGTGAAGGAGGAAATCGATTTAGCGTTAAAAAGTGGAGCAAACTCTTTTCCTTACAATTTCCTACTTTAGGGTGTATTTTTATTGATAAGGGTAATTGATATAAATCCTGATCTTCGCACAGATCTAGGAAAAGGTGTATTTAATGTTATATTAATTTTCAGTAACAAGCGTAAAGGATGATCTGTTACTTATCTTATAGATAAAAAAAAAATATTTAAAAACTTGAAAGTTACAGAATATGAGAGAGAAACTACTGTGCTAAACTGTACTCGAACTTATTAAGGAAGATTCAAGTTGACAGTTTGGGCTTCAGCGGTCTGAGGCTTGGGTACCTGTACCCTTGAAGCTACTGCAAGGGCGTACAAGATTTGCAACTCCTCACTGCTCCTTTCGCTGCGCACAGGCAGTAGATGCACCTCGTTATACTCTAGTAACAAGTGCAGGAACTTGGAATTATTAGATTTAATTCTATGTTGAAGTCCTTCGTTGACTGGCCTATTATGGTCGGTTGTAGTTTTATAGATATTCGCGTTTTTCTAAGTCAGAGTCAAAATTATTATTTTCGGGTTTAAGTACGGAGATGATATAAGGACCTATACTGAATCTATTGGCACTATACTCATATCTAGAAAGCAAACGGAAGTGGGTATATTTCATATTCCATGAAAACGTAGAACATGTGCGCTTAAGGCACTTGCCAACTTTAGATGCGTTTTTCTCGAAAAGCGGTTTTTCAAAGTTCCAAATTCAAAAATGTTCCGGCGACTCGTTTTTCAACCTAAAGGGTTCATCTTCAGCTTAAAATGCCGGGAATTTATTCGGCTGTGTGACCCTATACGTAACTCCATATCGACTATAAGGGTCCTTTTAATGCGGCCGCCCACATATGAGATTTATATCTGAGTTTCATGTACCTAATTTATTTTTTACTGGTTTTTTATTGATTTTGAATGGTTTCATGCAAATTATTCAATAATTGACCGAGATATCCATAATTCAGTCGCCACTAACACTTCTGTATGCACTAGTAGGTCCCCGAGATTACTCTTTTTCAAAAAGTAAAAAAAAGTCCCCTGATTACGAATATCTTGGGTAGGTTTTCGAAATCTGGGTCAATTTTTGTTTAAAGAATTTTATTATTTATTCACAAAAAATTTTATAAAATCATTCTTAGCATGATTGAGCAAAACTAAAACTTTTTTGCGTCCTGCGCTTTTTTCCTACATCGAACCTTTTGCAATCTACAGCGTTATAAACAAATGATTTGGTAACAAAATTGCCATATTTGCACAGTGTTACCTTAGAATCTACTGCTCAGAATGATTTCAAACTTGTACACTGTCTATATCGAAGTAAGATCTCTTGAAAGGAAAAAGAAATCTTCCAATCGAATAAAAACTTCTCTCCGTAAATTGTCGTTAAACAATTGCTATTTTTAAGAGGAAATTGTTTAGACTCTTCATTTATTAACAAAAAGTCATCCAGACCAACCAGTGTCATCATATTGTTTCAAATTGTTGCGAAACCTTTATCTACTATTAATGAAATAATTTATTCTTCATAATCTCTTTTGCTAAATTGTTCATAACAATTGATATAAATAATGACCCTCAATAACCAGAAATGATTAACATTTCTTTTTATTAATCCTTGACACATGATTGAACTTTTCACTCTCGTGATATTTTTTCGTACGACGAGCCATTATTTATTCACGGCCTTATAAACAATGTATTTATTATAAATGTACGCCCCCTACAAGCCACAATTCTCAAGTTATTAGCGATTACCTTTTTTTATATCGTTAATTTTACCGTAAACAATATGATTATCTTGGGTAGAATTTTCGATACCTGGTCCTCATTGTTTAAAACTATTGTTATTAACAAAAAAGCTCAGTTAAGAGAATTGAATTTTCAAAAATGTTCATAATAATCTATGGCACAAAATAAAACTTTTCACTCTCGTGATATTTTCTCGTACGACGAGCCATTATTTGATCACAGCCTTATAAACAATGTATTTTTTATAATTATACGATCCCCTAAAAGCCACAATTTTCAAGTTATTAGAGATAACCTTTTTTTATATCGTTAATTTCACCGTAAACAATACGATTATCTTGGGTAGAATTTTCGATACTTGATCCTTATTATTTATAACTATTGTTATCAACAAAAACGCTCAATTAAGAGAATTGATTTTCAAAAAATGTTTATAATCATCTATGGCACAAAATAAAACTTTTCACTCTTGTGATATTTTCTCGTACGACGAGCCATGATTTATTCACGGCCTTATAAACAATGTATTTTTTATAAATATACTCTCCCCTTGAAGCCACAATTTTCAAGTGATTAGCGATTACCTTTTTTTTATATCGTTAGTTTTACCGTAAACAATATAATTATCTTGGGTAGCAGGTGCAGGTATTGAAAATGCTACCCAAGATAATTATATAGTTTACTGTAAAATTAACGATATAAAAAAGGTAATCGCTGATAACTTGAAAATTGTGGCTTTTAGGGGAGAGTATATTTATAAAAAATACGTTGTTTATAAGGCTGTGAATAGATAATTGCTCGTCGTACGAGAAATTATCACGAGAGTGGAAAGTTTTATTTTGTGCCATAGATTATTATAAAAATTTGTTTAAAATCGATTCTTCTAATTGAGCGTTTTTGTTAATAAAAATAATTATAAACAATAAGGATCAGTTATCAGAAATTCTACCCAGGATAATCATACTGTTTACGGAAAAATTAACGATACAAAAAAAGGTTATCGCTAATAACTTGAAAATTGTGGCTTATAGGGAAGAGTACATTTATAAAAAATACATTGTTTATAAGGCTGTAAATAAATAATGGCTCGTCGTACGAGAAAATATCACAAAAGTGAGAAGTTTTATTTTGTGCCATAGATCATGAAATTTTTGAAAAAATCGTTTTTCCTAATTGAGCGTTTTTGTTAATAACAATAGTTATAAATAATAAGGATCAGGTATAGAAAATTCTACCCAAGATAATCATATTGTTAACGGCAAAATTAACGATATTAGAAAAGGTTATCGCTAATAACTTGAAATTTTGGCTTTTAGGGGAGAGTATATTTATAAAAAATACATTGTTTATAAGGCTGTGAATAAATAATCGCTCGTCGTACGAGTACGAGAAAATATCACGAAAGTGAAAAGTTTTATTTTGTGCCATAGATTATTATAAAAATTTTTTAAAAATCGATTCTTTTAATTCAGCATTTTTGTTGATAACAATAGTTATGAACAAAAAGGATCAGGTATCGAAAATTCTACCTAAGGTTATCATATTGTTTACGGTAAAATTAACGATATACAAAAAGGTAATCGCTAATAACTTGAAAATTGTGGCTTGTAGGGAGGTGTACATTTATAATAAATACATTGTTTATAAGGCCGTGAATAAATAATGGCTCGTCGTACGAAAAATATCACAACAGTGAAAAGCGTATTCATGTGTCAAGGATCAATAAACAATTTTTCAAATCATTTCTGGTTATTGAGGGTCATTATTTATATCAATTGTTATAAAAAATTTAGCAAGAGAGATTATGAACAATAAATTATGTTATTATGGTAGCTAAAGGTTTCGCAACAATTTCAAGCAATATTATGACATAGGTTGGTCTGGATGATTTTTTGTTGATAAATTAAGAGTCTAAACGATTTCCTGTTAAAAATAGCAATTTTTTAACAACAACTTACGGAGAGAAGTTTTTATTCGATCGGAAGATTTTTTTTCTTTTCCAGAGGTTTAACCTCGATATAGACAGTGTACAAGTTTGAAATCTTTCTGAGTAGTAGATTCTAAGGTAACACTGTGCAAATATGGCAATTTTGTTAAAAAATCATTTGTTTATAACGCTGTAGATTGCAAAAGGTTCGACGTACGAAAAAGCGCAGGACGCAAAAAAGTTTTAGTTTTGCTCAGCCATGCTAAAAATGATTTTATACATTTTTTGTGAATAAATAATGAAATTGTTTTTAAAAAATGTTTAAACAATAATTGACCCAGATTTCGAAAACCTACCCAAGATATTCGTAATCAGGGGACTTTTTTTGACTCTTTTGAAAAAGAGTAGTCTCGGGGACCTATTAGTGCATGCAGAAGTGTTAGTGGCGACTGGATTACCAGTGCAGGTCAACAAATTAATTTTCGATGTAACATTTTTGAGGTTCTACTAAGCTGTGATTGACAAACGCGAATCTTGATGCGCCTATGTCACTCTGACTATTATTATCTGCACTTAAAGAAAATATCATACCGAGACGTCAAACACCAGTTTTTCACTCAATTTTGCACTTGTAAACATTGGCTATCATTATTTGCTGGATGATACAAAACATTGTCACAAGTGAACCACGCGTTTAATTTTGTTCATGTTTTCTTTCTTAAATCTGTAACTCTTTAGACTCTTATGAAACGCTTCTACACATCTAGAAAAGTCCTAATTTTTTGTAATTTCCTACTGTGTTCTATATGCTGATGCATGTATCGCTTCATGTGAGGAATGATATAAGTTTCCTCCATTTCTGCGCTACCCGCTTTCGGTCACACAGGGAATAAGGATTGAAAATTATTTAATGGAATGGATCTCATCGGGTTTTAACGAGAAATATACGGTGAAAATACTCGTTCAATAAAAAAATCTATTAAACTACACTGTACCTGCATTTCAAATAATGAAAAAATATGAAAGAACATGAAAATTTCTCAGAGTTAAAAATGACGTGATGTATTCTTTTATTATATTGAAAATGAGCAATTAAGTAGAAAATCGACTATTATTGTACTTTTATTTGCGATATTGTATACTTTGGGTACGTATTTATTTTATTTTTCTTCAAAAAAGGTATTTTTGTTTTCAAGCAGACCAAGCGGTTAAGAAGTCCAGATTTCGGCAGTTCGGGACCAGAAAACAAACTCTTTGCTGTGGAAAGTGTATCCAGCCTCTCTCCGTAAGTGTAGACTTCTTTTATTAAGTGTTTTATGTCTCCATCTTTTACTAAATCTAAATTAATTGATTTTTAGTTTGTGACTTACCTATTTGATTTAAAAAGCTTATCTCCAAAGCTTACAAAATTTGAAATATTATGAGAAAATTAAAAAAAAATTTAATTTATTTTACTTTTACTACTTTTTATAACTAATGCGCTTGCGCAATTCGAGCAGCATCACTTTTTTAACTGCTGCGTCTGCGCTTTTCGATAGAAAATTAGTTTCCAGTGATGTCGGAATCCCGTAGTGTAACATAACCTCATTACTGCCTTTAAAACTCGTACAGATGTCTTGATGTGGGCCTGGTGAGGCTCTGGTCAGTTTCCCCTATTTCTAGTATGGCTCTGGTCAGGAAACTGGCCAGATAAAAGTGTAATGCTTTTGCAGATCAATGCCCTGTTTAGGGAAAAATGGTGGAAAGTTGTTCAAAGTTCAAAGAAGTGTATCCGTGACTGGTAATTATAAATTAGGCGTTATTACCGCCACATTATATTAAAATGTTTTTTTTTTAAACTAGAATCTCTATCCAGGCTCTTGTCAAAGCCCCATTTGAATTGGGGTTAAATGGTGCATTCTTTACATGGGGAGTTGCCACTTGACAGACTAATGGTGATTAGTGATTGGACCAACCCGAAGCGTTAAGTTACCATAAATTACTGATAAATGACCATAAATTACTGAAAATTTTGGTAATTTTTGAATACCTTAAATTTCCGGAAATGACTCCGCACGTTTCTTATTGAAATTGGGCTTCGCATAAATTGTCATAATTTGATGTATGTTGTAGAACTACAAAATATATAAAATTGGGCCAATTAAACCGAAATCCAATTTCCTTAAGGAACGCGCAGGATTCTTCTCAGTTATTTATAAATTTAACAGAAATTTCCGAAAAATGTCGAAAATTTTCGAATTTCTGCGGAAAATCTTTTGATATCTAAAAATTTTCGATAATTTATCAATCTACTGGAAATTTCTCGTAATTTATGGTATTCAAAAATTTCCGGAAAGCTTGCTTTTATTGTTTCTTATATCGAAAATTTCCTGCATTCGTTACAAAAAATATCGTGCGTAACAGGTGCAAAAAGTAGGCAACTTTTGTGATGTTTACCGTACTTGCCATCGGCTCATCTTCGGCTCGTCATCGGTTCGCCTCCAACTCGCTTACAACGCACAGTGGGTCGAGAGACCTGAAATCTTAGCCAAAAACCAAGCATGGAATGTAAATAAATCAAACTATTGATTCTTTTTTCGACACTTCGGAGTACTTGAAAACATTCATGTTTGCCGACGAATAGGCAAAATGCTGTAAAGAAACGTGTAAGTTTAATATTTTTGGTGCAATTTATTCACCAATAAGATGATATTTTCCATATGGGCGCCATTTCATTTCTTTCCACACCTCAACTTTACACCCGAATGAGAAAAGTGAGATACCATTCTGTTTACTAGAATGTGCACTTTGTGTCTGACATGCGCCATTTCGCGCGTTTTTATTCGTTTTAAAAAAACTTACTCAAAGCATACCTGTCCGCATTCAGTCATTCCCACTTGCATGGAGATATTTAATGCACTCGCCTACCCAATAACATCTATGGATGAAATTTGAAAATTTAAACTATTACTAACATGAAAACAATAATAATTATTGTTATTTTTTGAAATGATAAAACATTTGTAATCACTGTATACAACATATATTTAGGACATGCGAATAAAAAAGATACACTCAGAGTAATTCTCTCTAAACGATAAAGGAATACTTTTACGGTTGAAGTGCGAATCGTTTAACCAAGAATCGTTTCAATGATAAGCGAGTCTACTTTAACGCGCAGGAGGCGCAGTTCAACGATTAAAATCGGACGTACTTTTACCGTAAAATAATTGACGGTCTTCTAAAGATAAAAAAGCGTGACTCTATGATTTAGTCGACATCATTTTAGCGTTAAAGTAGATCGTTTAAGAGTGAAACGATTCTGCTTTTAAAGTTCATACTTTAACGATTAGAGGACCAACTTTATCGTTAAAAAAAAATTTCTCTGAGTGTACATTAGGATACAGAACACGAGGCTGTTCGTTCGACTGGACGCTACAGAACGACTGACACGACCCACTAGGCTTTTTGCCCACGCCCAGGCGCAACCACACACTTCCGCTCAGATACACTACATTTCTCTCCCTACAAACTTTTAAGACCTATCTGAAACATTATCGCTATATCTTTGTAGTCTTTTAACATTTCTGTTAGATTTTCGAGTAACAATGGGAGTAACAGGACGTTCTGGATCTTTATCAGTATCTCGCGCCAAAATGTATATGTACGGGATCAAGGGCACTTCTTGAATTATCGAGATCAGTTGAACCATTGTCATCCACTAACTCTCTTTCAACACTAGACCCAATGGAAAGATGAAATTCAACAACCGGACGGGCGTCTGGATGTAATTTATCTTCAAGTTGACTATCACGGATAAAATTGATATGCATATTATGAATGATGCCTTCATGAAGTTTGACTAAATAGACTACTTCATCAGGGGCGGATCCAGAAGCAATTCTCGGGGGGGGGGGGTGTCAACTTTTTCCTGGTCTCTAGTACACAATATCCATGACTTAAGAAATAAACTGTAAGGGATGTAGTAACAATTTCCATTTATTTTGTGATATCAAAAAACAAATTCGCTATTTCAATTTTTCTCCCTCACAATTTTTCACAACACTGATATAGTCTATAAATTACTGAGCTATTGGGGGGAGGGGATTTCTCCCGATGCCCCTCTTCCTAGATTCGCCACTGTATTTCTAGGTAAAAAGGAAAAGAAAATATAAACAAAATTAATGAAAATATGGTAATCACGAAACGCTGCCAAATGACAGCTACTCAAGCAAACATAATTATTAGAGTGGTCCAAAAAAAAAATTTTTTTTGGCTATCATCTCAAAACCTTTTTTTAGGTGTAAAAAAAATTCCCTTCAAAGCGCAGCTTGATATCTCAATTCTCCACTAAGCTCAATGAATTTTTATTTTCCCATTTAAATAACACGTA
>JAUMHM010000071.1:19310751-19323622 GCA_032362435.1 Melikaiella ostensackeni | reverse complement strand
CGGACATTTTTATTCCCCCCCCCCCCCCTCGTCACGCGTTTTCTATAGTAAGTGTATGTAATTTCAACATGGGCGTCACAATACAGCTGACCTCCTTCAGGCGTGTGACGTAATACTTGAACAACCCCTTATTTTAAATTTGATCTTGCATTGTATATTCAATTATATATTCACGTCCCAGAAATGTAGCATCAACATTTTAAAAAAATGTTTCTTGACGAAAAAAAAATGAAAACAAAGCTAGGGTAATAAGACTAATATTGAGCTACCCTTCAGTAGTGGGCCTATCCGTCTAATTCTCGCTTGACAATATTAAGTAAGATAATAAATATTAATCTTGTAAAGCCTGTGAAAAAACTTTTTACAATTCTTAAGCTGAACAACATCTACGGAGTTCTTATTACTACAGTGCAAACCCGCCAATAGCCTAATCGCCTTATTTCTCAAGTTGCGTGCGCAACGAGTGACAGTAGTGTAGTACGTGAAACATCGTGCAACATCACCTCAAAAAATCCCTCAAATACGACACATAATAATGTGATAAATAAATGCGTCCCTGAAATCTTGAGCGCGCAGCCGGAAAACGAAATTCCGCTATAAGCGGAATTTCCGGTTTCACCGATTCGGTTATTAGCGGGTTTGGAATGTAGCTAATATGTGATCCTGTAACAAATTTCAATTAAGAAATTGGAAACTAACGACACGTTTCTGTTTATTTTTGGACTATATGTGTGTGTGAAGGGGGGGGGGGGGGTGTTGCATAATATTAGCTACCAGAATGACACAGTGCGATCAGCGATATATATATATATATATATTTATTTATTTATTTATTTATAAAATTGGTCAAACAACCACCGTAGGGAGGTCAAACAACACCCCCGGGAGCGACTGCCATCCATGAAAATGACACCGGCTTCCAGTTAAACTGCAGTAAATCACACCCATGGCCACGCCTTACAACCGTGAGATGGGTGGCCACATGGTACGGTGGAATCACGATGAAGGGCCGGCGAAACCCTCGTGAGTCCTGAGGACACGAAGCGACCTAAGAATGACAACTCTTTGCGTCCATCTCGCAAGTGCTTTGGCATTATTCTGGCACGCGTTATGGCTTCGAGGTTACGAACCAGTGATGGTTTCGCACCTCAAAGAGCACCGATGACAAGGGCAATCATTTTAGCCGAATATTCTTTGTACACTTCTCGCAGCTCCCGTATAAGGTCTCGATACCTCTCCCCCTTTTCCTTCTCCTTGACTGTGATGTTGGCGTCGGCCAGGGCCGAGAATCGAATCATGAACATCGTTCGTTTCTCTTTGTCAAGGAGTACGATGTCAGGTCTCGAGTGTACAACTTTTAGCCTGAAGTCGAAGTTCCAGTGAATTTTGCACAACTCGTTCTTAACTCTTTCTCTCTGGGAGCGTTTGGCAGGGCAGGGTCGCGGTTAGCACCATAAGAGCGGCAAAGATGGTAAGATGGTAATAGCGTAATACGCGTCGTATGTCGGTTTTTGGACATTCGATGCGCATCCAATGTCGGCTTAAAGTCGAATAGAATTTTTTTGCACACGTCTATTTGGAACCTTCCATTCCATTATAAAATATTCTTTTTTTTTGTATTTACGACAATTATGTTCCTCAGCGAACTTGAGGACGAGTTATGTTTTCCGGATGTCCAAATTTTAGCCATTTATTATTCATTTACATTCTCATATTAAATGAGAAGGTATTAGTTATATGCAAAATTTGAGTTCATCGCTTTTCATCAAATCTCCACGTTTTGAGACCTCCTGCGTCAGAAAAAACGGTTTTCACAAGGGTGTCTGCCTGAAGCCTGTAGTAGACTATAGGCACGATAACTTTCGAGAAAATGATCAGATTGGATTAAGCTTCAACATACTTTTTTAAGACCTAAAAAGGAGGGACGAGTTCGTTAACCAGCCATTTTTAACCAACGATTATGGCTATCTCCATTGAAAATGCTTTTTAAAAAATTGAAAATTCAATTTTCTGGACAAGCTATGCGAGATGCGAAAAAAATGTTGAAGAGCAAAATTGCTTACCTCAGAAAGATCTACAAATTTGCTTGAGATTATTTTTTGATAAGATGCATAGTTTTTCTTTTAATCGTGAAAAATGTCATTAAAAATAAAAAGTTCCGTTTTTCGGCCAAACTATGCGAGATACGAAAAAAATGTTCAGAAGCATAATTGTTCATCTCAAAAAGATCTACAAATTTGCTTGAGACTTTTTTTCATAAAACGCATATTTTTTGTCTTACTCGTGAAAAATATTAATAAAAGTAGAAAAAGTCCATTTTCCATCAATATTATGCAAGATATGAAAAGAATGCTGAGTAGAAAAATTGTTCATCTCAAGCAGGTATACAATTTTACTTAGACCGTTTTTTGATAAGACGCATAGTCGTTATTTCAATCGTGAAAAATGTTATTGAAAGTAAAAATTACATCAACAAAACAAGATTTAAAAAAATATTTCGTTGGGCCGACAAAATAAATTTGGGTTAATAACTTAAATTTTGTCCTACCTACAAAAATAGCTCATCGAAACGGTTTTGTTACGATAATCAAATTTTTGTACTCAGTGTATGCATAAAATTGAACGCGAAGTGCGAGTACCATGATGAGAATGTGTTCCTTAAGGCTGATAGAGCCTGAAGTAAATTAATTTCCTTTTTTATTTGAAGTCAAAAATAAATTTAACGATCATTTTAAGAGTAGGTGTTTCAAAAATTTTGCAATGTAAACTGCTTTTCACGTATAACATTGTACATTAAACCGAACACGAAGTAGGAGGATCGAAAGTATTGACGCACGTGCGTATTACGGACGATAAGAGAGACGCGCTGAATTACATCGATCGGTGGTGAGAGATAACGATTTGTGGCTAACAAACGAATGCTAAACATTGAACGATACGTGCGAGCGATCAAATCGAACAAAACTAACGCTTTATGTGTTTTTCCGAGTGTAATTAGCAACCTTATTCATTCTCGTATTCGAGAAGTTATTCTAATGTATTTATGAATTTTTATTTCATCATTGAATCTGCATTTGTTCACATAGAACATTCAGTGTTCTTCCTGTCAGACCTATCCTATAAATTTGACTTCAACTATTTATTTAAACTTATCTCATTTATGAACGCAGCATAAAGTAATGAGCTTATACAACCTTATCTCAATTCAAGTATTGTCGAGCGCGAGTGTCATGCTGAGGAATGTATTCCTCAAACCCAAAGGAGTTTTGAGAAAATTGTGTCAACACGTATTTCACTTGATTCTTAAGTGTATATGTGAATAACGAAAACAGGTATGAGCGCGTAGCGCGAGGTATATTCGTATCGAGCGGAAGGGCGAGACGCGACACGCACGCCCCTCGCGGAGCAAGGTGCGCACAGCTCGTAATGAGAATTTCTTTGAGAGATTTTTTTATATATACTTTTTCTCAGAAATGAAGTGTTAAAAAATTTTTTTTAATGTACCACAGTTTTTAGAATTTTAGGCAGTATTTAAAGAATATATTATCTAAAATTCATGCAATTACCCCATTGATTTTATTTCTCCAGGGGCATTCGGCAGAGGCGTATTGCGGCCAGTACTATAGTAGGGGTCCTAAGTACTCAGAATGTGCATGACACACCCTGCACTTATCGTTGGGAACGTTCTGCTTTTCTGTAATTGAATGCGTCTTCACCGACAGTCTCGTGTTTCATAACCAGTGCCAGATTTTCTATTTGCGGTGATATGCGTTGTACCGAGAATAATTCTGTTTTCGAAGACACTCGACATCCGCGATCACCTTCACGGCGTGGGATGTAAGTACAATCGCGGAACTGATGACTGACTCAAAAATGCAAGATACTCTGCATGTGCATAATCTTTCGCGTAGGAATGTCCATGGCCCTAAGCTTGTCTGCTGTCCACATAACCATTCCAAATGGATAGAGAAAAGCCAGGCCAGAAGGCATGTTAATTGCGGGTAATTTATTCCTCGCCAACAATTCGAAGATCAAATTTGTCAGAGAAAACGCTTCTATCTGCACTTGTTTTAACCTAAATTTCATTCCAATTCATTCTGTGTAATTCTCGACGATCCTCAGAGCATGCTTCAGTTGTTCTGCGTTAGAAGCATTGATCTCAAGATTATCTATATAAAATACAGAAATGATTCTATGCTCTAGGTAGGTAGGCTCACCGTATATGTACCCGTTAGTGTTGCGAAGTGTGAGATATAGTGGTATCGTTCTGAAAAACACTCCTCCGAAAGGTGACGTAATTTGTAGCTACCCTTGGCTTCCCTGATGAAGTGGTGAATCTGTTTCTCCAGAGGGATATCAACCTCTCTATGCAGCCCACTACATCTGGATGTACTCTTAAGCTTTTCGAAGGACAGATGATAAGTATATGGGAGGTTGAGTCGAAAGCTTTCCAAAGGTCAATCCAGACCATCGACAGGCTGCGCTTGTAGAATGGAGCGTCTTTATAGACGCTCGTATCATTTAGCAGGTTCTCTCTACAACCTACTATGCCTTCCAACCGTGTTATTTGTACATGTCTCGCCATACGGGACCAATTAACGAACAATTATATCGTTCAGGGTAGCTGTGTAGATATGAAGAAAGGTAACTTGTATGATCCAAAGAACTATAGGCCAATTACTTGACTGAACACCCTGCATGTATACAGTGTGTTCAGACGAGTGATTGGTTCTTTGGATCATACAAGTTGCCTTGCTTTATTGGGAGCATAGCGTATCCTTCCACCAACCGCTTCCGATCTCAAATAAGAGGTCAAAATTCAGGACAGATGCTGATGTGTAGAAGTTAACTTCTTTCCAGGTCCTCCAGGTGATGTGGACGTGTACGTCTTATCATTAATGGGAAATTTTCCTGTGATGATGGCGAATGTAGTGCCACTAGCGGTTATTTTCTTTTACTTCGTACTGGTTCGTCCATCTGAAGTTGTTAATACCATCTTCTCCGACACCGACATGATTCTTCTTGCTCCTTATAGTCTGGAGGCCAGTGGTACCCTTACGTCCATTTGAGATCGGGTCAAAAACTGGATTGATTCTTGTGTTTAGAATTTTCTCCTAAATCTGGATATTTCGGGTACACGTCCATTTTCGATCGCGTCGAAATCTGGTTTGATTCTTTCGTGTAGAATGTTCTCCTGAATCTGAATATGTCGGGAACAGATGGCAGATTGTTGGCCGGTTTTTTGTTATTCAACGTTTTCTATTTGTTATGAAAAACACCGTATTTCTTACATTTATTAGAATATTATTATTTTGTACTTATAGCGATTTAATAAAACGAAAATTCCTACTTTACATTTTTTAATATTTCATCCATTTTTCTCCTCTATCATATAGTACAAACTAAGCTGAACACATTTTCTTCTGGAAAATTTTCCCTTTGGAATGTTAATTTGACTTTGTGTGAGAACTTGAGTGGCGGAATTTCTAAAGAATTACGAGTAGAACCCCCGCTATTCCGAGGATACAAATACCTTTACACTCCTAGGTATATACAGACAAGAACAATAAATATTTATTTCGAATTTAATAAAAAAACTAAGCCAAGAGTCCAATCTGTGCCTATGGAGATAAGCACCACCAACATATAGAAATGGACTGCTGACTCAGTGAGGAAAACGTAAATCTAAATCTATTTATTTTTGTCAAACTGGATTCGTGGAAAACGTCGAGTTAAATCAATAATAATCTATAGTCGAACGTCTCCACCAGTCACCCTCGAGTAAAAAGAGATATGTTACCGTCCCACTATCTTCTTGCTCTTTCTAATTGCGATTCGCCTTTTCCCCATTGAATCAGCAGCCCATTTTTATATGTCGATGGCCGGCACTTTTTATTTCGCCAGTAACATATACATACTTCAATTCTCATTCTCATCCTTTAAGTACAGAAGGTATTAGACAAATTTTCACCCCTCATTTTTTCCTTGAATCTTTACTTTTTGTTAACTTTCAAAATATGATAAAAATGAATTTCATAATAAGTAACTGGTTGATGCTTGATCTGTTTTTTATTTTATTTGATCTTTTTCGCTCTTTACAGAAGCACTCCAAATCGCTCCTCCATAAGATCCGGACCTGGTAAAGTTCTAGTTTATTATGGAGAAAAAATGAAGTCATGGAAAAACGAAAAGCATGTTCGTGTTACTATAAATCGAACTGATGATCCCCACGTTCCAAGCGATGCAAGGTACATGTTTGACGTAATTACCGATGCAGCCGCCCAACGAGCAGTCGCTTGCATGAAATTGGGAAAAGAAGTTTGCAAAAAGTGGAGTAAAATCCAGGATGATAAGTTAGTATGCACATCAAACGTGAAGACCGTTTTTCAAACAAATTTTGTAACTTGGGGTCGAGTTCGCTGCGACATGCAAGGAAAGCTCAACAAAGTTTCTACAGAATTGGAAGGCATTTTTCCCTATCGTGATCCGATTGGAGGTATGAAAATCATGTCGAGCGTCGTGCCAGTGGATTTGAGTAAAGTTCCGGAATATTCGATTTTTCCGGGTCAGATATTAGCAGTTGAAGGTACAAATATAACGGGAAACCTTTTGGAAGCAAAGAACGTTTTTTCTAGTGGATATGCCTTGCCTTCAGAGCCTCCTAGATTGAAAAATGATATTAATATAATGATTGCGGCTGGACCATTTACCACAATCGACGATTTGAGTTACGAACCTCTGATTAATCTTTTGGATCGAATAAAGGAGGAAGAACCTCATGTTCTTATTCTAATTGGACCTTTCGTTGAGTATACGCATCCACAAATTAGATGCGTACTTAACCATCGAACTTATCAGGACTTGTTCGACAAAACAATTCGTACCGTAATGGAAAACTTGAAAGGGTAAGATACAATTTAAAAATAGTGATCATTTTTTGATAATTCTACATTTCTTTCAGTAATGCATTAAGTTTTAATGTATAAACTTATATGCATATATTCTTCAAATTTCTTGCACAAAATGATTTTTTTTTCATTGCAATAATCCCCTTCTCTCCTCGTCCTCCGTCACGCCGCGTCGATGTCAACGTCATTTAGACAGATCTGTGATGCACACAGTTCGCGGAAAACTAGCGAGTCTCTGCCGCCTTCGCAACGTGGTAGGAATATCCTCTCACGTGCCGAATTTTTGTTTTGCATTCGGTATTTCATCGTCTACACACGAGTGGTTCTACTTAAATTATTCAGGTTGGTGTTGGATGACTCTGTGAGCCCGAAAAGGTAGGTCATAGTTCAGTCGTTAGAGGGAAGGACCTTGCATTATATTTTAGAGCAGTGCCACTTGGTACAGTGAATATCCAAAGGTACGGAATAAGCCCTGGTTGCCACGACCATCGGACTCCCTGTAGGGATCCAGTATTCCCGGTGGCCTATCCAGCAGGGGTGACTTGCGGTTCATCGCTTTTTTGATATGTTTGAGCTAAGTTTGATGCATAGTTTTGGTTACAAAAGAATCTGAAAAACTTGAATGAGCCGTACAAAATATCAGCAAAAGTTTATTTTTTGCATATTGTCTACCCACAGAGGCAATTTTACGAAATTTTAAAAAAACTTCACTGCGGCCTTGGTTTAGTCGTAAACTCATTAGAAATGGATGAATAAGTATCTGTACTTATAGCCCTGAAGCCCGTTATGAGACACTGAGAGGAAAGCAATGTTGCGGGGGCCTACCCAGTAGGGACATTTTTTTGAAAATCTTTTTATTGTGGTTCTAAGAGTCGTGAAGGATGCACGACATTTTAATTCTGACAATTGTCTGTGACTTACTTTTATGCCATCGAATTGGTTCATTATCCGCGTATCGGACAGTGAAAGTGCGTGGATTGGCGTTTGCAGATGACAAGGCTGTTATGACAGAATCAGTGGATGATTTGCAGAGAATATTAAGCAAAATGGATACTATCATGAAGAGTATGGGTTTCAAGATTAACGTGAATAAAACAAAAATTATTGCGTTTGAAAGAAAGGTTGAGAAAATAATTTGCAACATTACCTTAAACGAAGAGAGGATAGAACGAGTTGAAGATTTCGTATATCTTGGAATTTAATTTATTGCTCATGGAAAGATAGATGCAGAGATATCCAGACGCATAAACGAGGGTAGAAAGGTTATCGGCAGTGTAGGAGCGATTACTAACAAGGAGAGTGCACGTGACGGGGGATACAGATTTTAATAATCTTTTGTGGACGAAGAGGGCCTAATATGAAATGAAAGAAGCTCAAAACGTTTACTTGGGTGAAAATCAGCTTACAAGAAGAAGGAGCTGAAAGAAATCCGCGCTGAATAACTACCGGTAGAATTGTAGAGTGCTCGATCAACTGCGATAGAGCAATGGTCTAGGTTCTAGGCTAGAGAGTCTACCGTCATGCGTTCCCGTCCTCATATTTTTTTCCAAATAGTTTTTCGTATTCTTTTTTTCAATATTTTAACCGTAAGTATGCATAAATATTATAAAAATAATAATAAATAGTAATAAAATATGTTTGAAATCGACAAATATATTTATTTTCAAAATA
The DNA here is from genome assembly GCA_032362435.1 of Melikaiella ostensackeni. Classification (NCBI taxonomy): domain Eukaryota; kingdom Metazoa; phylum Arthropoda; class Insecta; order Hymenoptera; family Cynipidae; genus Melikaiella; species Melikaiella ostensackeni. The sequence continues at coordinate 19,315,043 of JAUMHM010000071.1, read as the reverse complement.
TTCATTTCAAATTTATTTCAACAATTAGTTACGTGTCGATTTATTTTTCGCTCGTAAAAACTTTGAAAAATCGCGAAATAATATTTTTTATTGGTCAAAAATAATTTATTATATATTACAGACATCAACTTATTGATAAAAAATATTTTGAGTCAGAAATAATAATTTTTCGACTTTGAAAATATTTTTTTACTACGCTAGAACTTCGAGTTAGCTCGAGTCTCGGACATTGCTTACTTTGACCGTGAGACTATTCCAAGAATTTCTACGATGTAAACAGTCAGGGGGAACTGCGTAACTCCGTTGAGCTCGCACGCCCTCTCTCGGCCCCTTCGGACTGCCCCACCTACGAATGCGAGGCCGGCTGCAATTTTGTCTCTCGCCGTCTTCGACCCCTCACCCACGAGTGCGAAATCACAGACATTCTAGGAAGGCAGTAAGTCGAGGGGAAGTATGTCCAGGCCCCAGTGTATATATTATTATTTTTATAATACCTATGCATATTTACGCTTAAATTATTGAAAAAAAAGAATTTAAAAAAAAAATTGAAAAAAAAGTATGAGGACGCGAACGCATAACAGCAGACTTTCTAGCCTAGAACCTAGACCATTGCTCTATCGCAGTTGCTCGAACACTCTACAACCCGGTAGTTATTCAGCGCTGATTTCTTTCAGCTCTTTTTTCTCGTAACCGCTTTCTATCGGAGCAAACGGTCTGAGTTTTTTTCATTTCATATTAGGCCTTCTTCGCCCACAAAAGATTATTAAAATCCGTGTCCCCTGTTACGCGCACTCCCCTTGTAAGAAGTAAAAATGAGACGAATAAAGCTAAAATTGCAATGTATATAATTCTGTGCTTGTACGTACTTTGCTGTATTGTAGCGAGACGTGGACTTATCAAGAAAATAATAGGAGTAAAGTGAACGCGGTTGGTATGAGTGAAAGAAGGTTGTTGAGATGGTTTGGTCATATTGAGAGAATAGATGAAGGACGTTACACGAAGCAAGTGTATTGAGGTGAAGTGAATGGTAGCGTACCCTGAGGTAGACTGAGAAAAGATTGGTGGGAATGTGTGGATGGGACTCTGAAGCGAAAAGATATAAAGAGTCATAGAAATACAAGAGCTTGCATGAAAAGATGTATGGATGTGAAATAAGCAAAATATGTATGCCGGGATACGGTTGTGTAGCGAAAAATAGTTTTTTCAACACCCACCTCGAAAGTAAGGACTTCCATGCCTCTAAATTATGTGCAAAGTGCTTTAATCCAGCAGACAGTGTGAAAATATTATTGACGCATGCGCACTTTGAAATACATCTATTCTGCGAATCGGCGCAATGGACGCGCCTGCGCACTTCAGAGATAAGTAACTTTGCACGCCGGCAAAATAAAAATATTCTGTGTCGAAGCGATGTTGTGGGACGAGTATTTTGTTTGAATAAGCAACATGCGTTTTCTAGATTGATCTAAAATCTATCTTTTCTCCTACACATCCCTTACTTACCCTTACTATATGAATTCCTTGATTTCCGTCAGTATAACGAGAATAGAACCGAACGAGTTTATTTATTTATTTGAAAGTATATATTCCCAAAAGTCAATTAGACCAGTTGCAGGGCTACAAAGTTATCCTAAAGACTAAATAAATGCCATGTGAACGTATATACGTCTAGCCATGGTCACCAATAATGTTTTAATCAAAACTTATCAATAATTTTAAGAATTTTAAGAAATGGAGTGCAAAATATAATTATGAGATGCCATTACAAACTCGGAAAGAGAAGTGAACAACATATCAAGATTTCAATCTTTGTCTGATTTGAACACTCCATTGGTAAGATTAAACATCCTGAATAGTGGAGAGCGATGACTCAATTTATTAGTAATATAGAACAGAAGACTGTGTCGAGTTGTATAGTTCAGAGCATAAAAAATTTAACTTCTAAACGCGAAGTTCCTTCATAAGTTAAGTTACTCTTGAGTAAGAAAAAGTTTTTCATCAGGTGTTTTACATGTTTTTTTATAATCTTATACAAATTTTATTGTATTTTCGTTTATTCTCGATATATAGTATTAATTAAAGCGGCCATTCACAGGAGACAGCTAGTTTTAAATAAAAATAACATCCGAGAACGTACGTGTGTCTTTCAAACACCATGCCCCAAAACGACATCGAAGAGATACATAATCTGCATCACGAGTTAAGCTTACCCCGAACGGAACTTAGCTTAATGGTATTATAATATCAACAGTTCTAAGTAATTAGACTTAAACAATTTGCCTCATACTGTGCCCGTTACTAAGGAGCTTCATGATTCCGCAAGGTGCGCCCGTAACAGCTATGGAAATGATTTAGAGGCAGAAAGGAAAAAGAAAGGAGCTGAGGTATCTAGGCGCGAAGAAGAACAAATGAAGAAAGAAGAAGAAGAAGGAAAACTGCGCACAATATCTAAATGCAGGAAGAAATTGTATTCTGAAGAAGAAAAGCTTGCTACTTTGAGGAAAGAAGAAGAGCAGAAATTTAAAAATTCTAACAAGCTCTTAGAAGAAGCTAATATCAGATTGAAAAAGGCTCTGGAAAAACAGAACATGGAGGAAATTCAACTCTCCCAGGCTATGCTTGTAGCAGTAAGACGACTGTGGAAAGAATCATAAGAAAAACGAGAGGAAATTAATAAAACTCAGAAGACAGTAGAGAAAAGGAAAAATGATATTTTAGATCTTATCTGAAAATACAAGGGAAAGTCGATGTAATATATATGTATGGAATACTCTATAGTATGAAAATTCTATTTAATATTGAAATTTTAAATTATTTCAGTTTATGATTTTCCGATTTTCTAGTTCCTATCTTAAATCATTGTGGAATGTCAATGCGGCAGTTGTGTGTTATAGGTTTATTTAGCTTGTAATAAAATGAATTACGATTTGTGTGAACATAACTGTAATTAGCGATTCAAAATCTCTTACATACTGGCAAAGCCCGGAGTTCGGTTCTCCCTTTAAAATTTTGCAGACCTTTTTTCGTAAGTCACACTCTCTGACCCCTTTCACGCAAACATCTAGCCCTTCCACCGTTGTGCGGTTTAACCGCCCTCTGATCGCATTGCAGCTGCATATATGCAGTAAAGTTTCTTCTTGTTCCCCACACAGCCTGCACAGTGTACTTTTAAAACCCTTATTTCCCGCTAGTCCTACGTTTCCGCACCTCATTCTGGCCCACTGTTGTTTATCTTTATTGGTCACTCTCGGATTATCCCAATACTTTTCTCTATCAAATCCCTCTTTCCAATATAAATAATTTTCACAGTAAGTGGATCTGGTTATTGTACCCCAGTCTACCAATCAGGTTTTTATGTTTTTCAAGGAAAACTCTTCCTTCGTAGAACATTTTCCCCTACTATATACATCTTATCAAAACCGGTTTTCTTGCGTAATATATGGGCGTGGAAAAAGCTTTGTCTCCTAACCGCGATTGACTAAGTTCTTTTGAGTGGTATTAGTACAAGAACAATGATAGGTTATCCCCTCTTTTTTAGGCATGGTTAAGTCATATAAAACCTAGTTCCGCGCCGATTTAGAGTAGATCTAGATTTCTCTCGGATATATCGATTTTCGGATCTTGGCACACCCTTTGACTAAGAGCTTTGAGTTTAAATTCTCATTTTTCGATTCAGCGATTAAGTATTATTGTGACGCGTTTAAATAAATTATATACATACTGTTGTGTTAGAATCAAACTAGTGAACAAGACAAATACTTTATTGTTAAACAGAAAAACGATTCGTTGCTTAAAAACATTGTGTGTGCGTAACTCGATTGCATTAATAGTGAATAGTGAGCTGTGACTCAGTGAAATAATCTCATCGAAATTCGAAACTGGTGTTTACAAGAAGAAATTAAACAAGTGTCCTTGAATGTAAAAATACTCAGTGAATTTATTGTGTTGACACTTTCCTACAACATTATTTTCAGGAGAACATCTTCTTGTTCAAATTCAGCAGCGAACCACAATTTAAACAATTGTGAAAAGGAATCAACACTAATTGGAATTTGCCGCGGTCGAGGCAACTAAGTTTTCCCTCTTACCGACTTGCATTCGCAGCCGAGAATAGACCTTTTTATTTGAGAAAACGATGCTGCGCAAGCGCGAAAAATATATAGGACTTGCATGAGTTTCGGACAATTTTTGCCTGAAACGTATGTGAAAATGATTAATATTAACGAAAAAAAATATTTCGAGCAATTGGAAGTTAAAAAACTTCTCAGAAAAAAATGTCTGATGTACCAGGA
>JAUMHM010000071.1:19287111-19300189 GCA_032362435.1 Melikaiella ostensackeni | reverse complement strand
AAAGTATTTGGTAGATTCAACCAAAACATTTTGTTCAATCGATAAAATATTTTCTAAAATCAACAAAACGATTTAACTAAAAACTTTTATTGATTGAAGCAAACGAATCTGGTCAACTGAACAAAAATTTCGTTAACTTAACCAAAATTTTTTCTAAAATCAAACAAATGCAGTCAACAACACGATTTTGTTGAATGAAGAAAATTTTTTTTCTGAGTGTCCTGATAAATATATTAAACCGTGAAAATATGTGATTGTCAGAGTTTTATAAACATTCTATTAAAATGATAGCCTGCAGACGACTTTTGGCTAAGAGATTTTTCTTATTAAAATTCGATGATAGCTCATTTCTTTAATTTCCAATGAATTAATATCTTTCAAACTCACTGAACTTTAATACTTTGGTGGGTTCTATATACCCACCAAGTTTGGTCAAGAAATCTCATAAATTGACTCAGATTTTCCACTCTTAGTGTTCAAAATCATTTATGTTACAGATGATAATTCCCGGCAACGAGTTTTTCATTTTTTGTATTTCGTCCTTCCTGGACGATTTTTTTTCTCGTATCAATATTTAGAATTTTGTTCTACTTTTTTTTAGTACTTGGAGGTGATTCGCTACGGCGAATCTTAATTAATTTCGATGTCTCATATCTCATAAATTAACTATATCTCATAAATTGACTGAGATTTTCCACTTTTAGTGTTCAAAATCATTTATGTTACAGATGATAATTCCCGGCAACGAGTTTTTCATTTTTTGCATTTCGTCCTTCATGGAAGATTTTTTTTCTCGTATCAATATTTAGAATTTTGTTCTACTTTTTTTTAGTACTTGGAGGTGATTCACTACCGCGAATCTTAATTAATGTCGATGTCCTTAAGTCAACAATTTTTATTTTACTGTTTATCAGTATAAGTTTATGGAATTCCTTTCTGGGTTCAGTTATTTACGATTCATGTAGATTGAAAGATTGTAAAACGCGTGGTAGCTAAATCAAGTAGGAATGAGCGTTGAATGCTTACAGGATTTGTTGAAGATAAAAATTAGAATATTGTTGGGCTCTTTTTGAAAGAAGTCGATTTTCGCATTTAATTAATTCTAAATGCAAAATTGTCTCTAAAAAGATAAGTTTTATTTGATCTCTGTCATCACACAAATATTTTAAGATGAAAATTAGAATATCTGGTTGGCCCTTTCTGAACAAAGTCAATATTCGGATTTAACGAATTCGAAATGAAGAACATTTTTTTAATTATTTTATATTTCGTATCTTACTTGAGCTCGAATTGCAAATAACAATAAAATTGTGTGCACCCATAATGAAATTTTCTGCTTTTCTAGGCAAATTTATGTCATTCGATTTAATTTGACCCAAAAATCGAATTTTGTCAAAAAAAACTCGGAAGGTTTATTTTAATTTTCATCTTTAAATGTTCGCGGAATGGGAGAGAACCATAATAATAAACAAATTCAGTGAAAAAGAATGTTAAGTAATATTTACCATAATATCTTCTCAGGAAAATTTTTGATTTTCAAATTAATTAAATAAAAAAGCGACTTTTTAAAAAAAGGCCCGATCGATTGTTACAAAATTCAAAGAGGTAACATTCAACACATCTTTTATGTCAAATTTTTGCATTTCGAATTAATTAAATATTAAAATCGACTTTTTTCAAAAAGGGTCCGACCAATTATTTAAACTTCCGTCTTGAAATTTTCGTGTGATGGGAGACAACCGTGATAAACAAAAAAATCCCTGTTGTGTTCAACTTTTATTTAGGCTTCGCTCAGCCGCATCGTAAAAAGGTTTTTTTTCTAATTTTTTTTCACATTTTGACTCTCACTATCTTTCTGGTATTTACTATGTATAATAGGTAACAAATTATATAAGCTTACATCCTACATTATTTTTTAATAATTTTATTCTAATTTCCTTTGCATCAAATATAAAGTATAAGAAAAATTATAAGGTAACGTTATTGAGTTATTTTTGCTTTATAAAAATAGTGTGAAGTAATCGTAATAACGATGAACATCACGTTAATCTCTCGTGATTTTCATACAGCATAAATCAAGATTATTTTTTCACCTCCCACTGTGAAAAAAAGAACTGTTGAAAGATCATAAATATCTCAGGTAAACAAGCTCAATCTAATTAGCCTTCTTACGAATAGATATAAAAAAAGTTGAAGGACAAATGAGATAGCAAATGGTATGTATATATATATTCTCTTTTAATGAAACATCTCGCAGAATATTCATTATATTTATACTCTACACGAATCTCTTTATAATTCAGTTTCCTAAAATAAAAAAAATGAATACTGTTATCTGTTCTCTTCTCTTCACATTAGTGGTTTTCCTTAATTCTATTGGTGAGTATAATAATATAGTATCATATCTATAATTTTTTTCTATAATTTATAATTATTTATATATTATATATTATATTTATAATCTTATACTTTTTTTCTATAATTTTTTTCTATTGGTAAATATAATATTATAGTGTCATATCTATAATTTTAAGTGCATTTTTAATCGTATCATATACTGAGAAAAATGTTTGATTCAAACAAACAAGTTTTTTCCAATGCATTTTATTTTCTTGAAACAAATGTTTATTTGAATTAAAAAACACGGTGAGCCTCAAACAATCACAACCTAAAAGTCTTCGCACTCGCTGGTTTTTTGCAGAATGTAACTATAGGATGATGTGAAAGTTTTTTTAAGCTCAAAATGAAAATCTTATGTGGGCTCCTTTTTCAAAAATCATCTCTTTTGAATTTTTTCGGAATTTGCAAATTTGGGTACTGGGCCTCATTAACTGTTAAAAAGTGCGTAAAAAAGTCTTATGGAAGAATTTTGTAACATGAACACCTGTCGTTCTGTGGAGGTGTAAATATCGTCCATAAGGTAGATTTATGCCTTCATAAAACGACAGGTGTTCGTTTTTCAAAATTCTTCCAGAAGACTTTTTTACTAAATTTTTAACAACTCATGACGCCCAGTATCCAAAATTTTTAAGTTTTCAAGAAAGTTTATAAAAAATGATTCTTAAAAATAGGACCCTACTGACAATTTTCGTTTTGTGCTTATAAAACTTCCATATCATTCTGTAGTTCTTTACACAGAAAAAAAATTCTTGGATCCAAAGAAATGCATTTCTTTGATTCCATTTATTTAGGCCAAGAAGATTGTTTGCTTCATTGTAATGTATATTGTTTAAAGGCAACAAATTCGTGTCTCGATTTAAAGAAATCATTTCTTTGGGTTCCGTTTCTTTGAAACAAAGTAATATTTCTTGGCCTATGAGAATGTGAGATAATTAACCCAAGAAATTAATATCTTTAAGATAAAAAACCTGGTTTCCTTGAGTCTCGTTTTCGCAAGTAAAGAAATATTCCTTTAGTTCAATGATTTTGAGCCTTCGAATTGAAAAAAAAATCTATTTGAAATAACTAGTTCATCGTTGCCTGGATTTAATATTTTGGCTTCTTTGATTCAAAGAAATATTGAGATAACTAAAAGCGATATTAAGGAAGTGAAAGAGATATAATTTTTCATATAAGGAGATGATATTGTTATTCCATCAGTACATGTCATTAGTTAAATTAAGTAATTTGTTCCCTGAAGTATTAATTCATTTACTTAGAAGAAATTTTTCTTTTGATAAATAAAATAATGTAATTTATGTCAAAAAAACATTTCTGTCAAGTTAAGAAACATATTTTTGAAATAACTTCATACAAGATTCGCTCAAAAAAGTATATTTTTTAAATTCATGATTTATACAGAGTAGTTTAGGACAAATATAAATAAAAATATCATAAATTATAATAATTATTATTGCATTTAATATTTTTTTCAACAAATGGGACATTTTAACTTTTGTACTTCAACTATTCAAATTTTTTTAAGAACGGAGGCATTTTCTGAGTTAAGTCAATCGTTCTTTGAATCAGTTAATATTTCATCAACTCTTCTACTTGTTTACTCTAGACCGTATGCCGTATCTTAGAACCACATAAATATTAAAGTACGCTTACTTGAATCAACGAATCATATATTTGATTAAAAAAAACTTTTACTCATTCCAAGTTATTTTTCTTATAATCTATTTCGCTCGACGAATATTTTACAGTATCAAGTAAATATTTCTTTGCCTTAATCATTTCATTCCTTGGATACAAAAAAATATTTCTTTAAATTGAAGAAATATTTTTTCAGCCACATTCTGCTACATCAGTTCTTTGAATCAAAGAAATTTTATTTGATTCGAATACCTTTTTACTTAGTGTATTTATAATGTGTCCTCTTAGGGTTTTCATGACCTCCGTTTTATACAATATCACCTCTATATACATGTTTTATATTATCTTATACTTATAAATTACGACTGTTTGAATAAATTCTTATATCTAAATCCTTATTCCTATTTCTTATGATAACGCAATTTTTGACGTACGGGCGAATGAGTGAGCGAGCGAGAGCACATACACATCTTAATTAATTTATACTATTACATAACCATCACTTACAAATCTTTACATTTCTAAGCAACTAAGCGACTTCCTTTTTCTTTTTCTTTCAGTCCTTTTCTACCTCATCGTGCCATTTTTGACATCCACTCTTTCATTCCTTCTCATTCGTTCCTCTAGCCCCTTTCAATTCTTTCATCCACCCTCACCCAATTCATCCTCTCCTAAAATCTTTACCACATTTTCTTGTCAGCTTCCTTTATTTTCCTCTCATAGATACTTCCCATACATGCTCCCATGTTTCCTCTTCCCATTCACATATTCTGCGCTTTCTGTTCTCCTTCTTTTCCCAATACATCCCTTTCCATGACCTCGTTCTACAATAAAAATCTTTCTATTCTTCTCCATCTTCTCTTTCCCCATTCCTTTTCTAAATAGTTTGGCACTCCTTTTTCTTTCATTATCTAATACAATTTATTATATTTTAACTCAATTATCTCCCACCTTCCTATTAAGTGTCTTTCCCTGTCTTTTTTCTCTAATTCTTTATAGTTTTTTAGTTTTATAGTTTTTTATAGTTTTTTTTTAGTAATTCTTTATACTCCAGACCCATCTCCTATATCTCAGTCCATAAAGAAATCCCTTCTTTTTTCTTCCCATTTCATTAATTCTATTGCCTTTTCTCTCCTTTCGCCTGCCTCCTCAAACACTTTTTTGCTGATTTCCTTCCCTTTCCCTCCCTTAGCTATCTCTCAAACTTCCATGCCCTCTTTCACGCTCTAGTACTTAATTTATACCTTTGTGCTTCTTCTCTCACCATATATCCAAGTTTCCTCCGGTCTTCCCTAGGGTCCACCTAATATACTGTTCTTGGAACCTTTTTTGAATCTTCTTTTCCTCTTTCCCATATCTGTTTCATTACCCCTGCCATTTTTTTTATTCTTTCTCTCATATGAGCTCTATGATCTCCATCTGTTTGTAAGGTAATTCCCAAATATTTAAACTCCTTCACTGCTTTTAACTTTACTCCCTTCTATCTCCCAGTCCATTTTTTTCGCCCTAATTTTCCAAACCTTATTATGTTTGTCTCTTCTACATTTAGTTTCAACTTTTTCCCACTTAAGTATTTTTTCAACCCTGTAATGAAGATCGTCATCCCTTCTTGATCTTCTGTCATCACCACTATATCGTCTGCGTATGCCATTATATATATCTTTTATTTTCCCATCCTAACTCCTCCTCATCCTTTTCTCTTAATTTCTTTTTCCAAGTCTGAGATTAATATAATAATTAGAAGTCGGCTCAGAGGACAACCTTGTCTGACCCACCAATCAAGAAACTGTCACTCACCAACCAAAAACTATCTCCTACTTGTTCTGCTACCTTTACCCTGCTTCTTGTTCCTCGAAAAATTTCTGATACTCTCTTTATTAAAACCATTCTCATCCCTTTTTCTACCATAACATTTTCTATCTCATCTCAGCTCTATGAGTCAAACGCCGCCTTTAAATGCACGAACACTGTTATCGTTCCCCCTTTCTCCCTCTTAATCCTTCCATTTACGAAACAATTTAGAACATATATGTCGTCCATCACCCCCTTTTTTCTAAACCCTGTCTGATTCGGCGGCACTATCTTTTTTTGCTGAACTTCTTTCTTTAACCGCTCCGATAAAACAGTTACATATAACTGATACAATGTTAGCATTAGCGTCACTCCCCTATAATCTTCAACCTCCTCCCCTTGCCTTTTCCACCACCGGTAGCACAACCCATTCTTTCCATAATTTTGAACTTGACTTAAAAAAACGCGAATATCTCCTTAAGATTCTTAAAGATCGAAATAAAATCTAATTTCTTATGAAAAATTTTTTTATACTAAAAAAGAACACCCAAAAAGTTCACAAATCCAAAATAGACTTTGAGACTACCCCCTTTTTCGGCTCATTAGAAACAAATGTGCAATAAATGTACAACATAAAGAAAAAGAGACAGAAAAAAGAAAGAGTTAGCCAAAACCGACCTCACACTCTTTCTTTTCTCGGTCTTTCTTATACTACTAGGAACCAACATGTTTCGAAGCCAATTTAGACTTCCTCATAAGGGGTAATTTATAGGAATACAACAGGTACAAAAATGAAAACATTGTTAGATTAGAAAATCATTATTACCTGAAAGTAAAATAAAAATAATTGATAGCAATTGTTGTTTTGGTACATATTTCATTCCTTGATTGAAATTGATTTTGACATAGGCGAACTATTCCGAATAAAAATCAAAGTCAATTATTTTATTCTTTAATTGGAAACTGATTTACACATATTCATAATTCTGACACAAAACTACAGCCAGTGTATCCAATTAATAACTCCATCCCAAACTTAGTGTATCTCGCAAGATCTCTTTTTAAATTAATATAGCTTTGTTACCTTTCCTCTTGATAAATATAATTTCCATGAACTCTCTCTTTTGTTGATTTCTCTCATGATAGAAAATTTTAACATCATCCCAATTAAAGTCATGTCCATGTATGAATCTATGTTTCAGAAGGACCGATTAATATCTTGCACTTTTACAAAAAGTATTTTTATGCTCCTCTTTTCTTATTCTAAGTGACCTTGTTTGCTTTAAACAGCATCACATTGTCTACATTCAAATTTATAAATCAGACATTGTTTATCAAGTTTCTCATATTTATCTCTACCCAATTTTAAAATCAAATTGTTTTTTAAAGGAACTCTATACATCGTATGCAAGCCCAATTTTCCTAACATTTATTTCAAGATACTTGAGATTTTTCCAAAATAAGGTAGGACAACCTTATTGAATTAATTGTAATCCTGTATATTGTTTCTGTTCTGATTATTCCACTCTTAATTTGAACAATTCTTTTATGCATATGTTTGTCAATAAAAGTAATCGGATAATGGTTGAGAAAAAGAGTTGAAAACATATTCAATAGCATCAAGACATTGTTCTTTCGCAATCTTAGTATGAAGTTTAATCATATTCCATCTATTCTCAATGGCAAGTCTAACTCTTTTATGTGGAATGTTAGGAAACATGGCTATTACATCAGAGGAGTCAAAAATGTAATTTATTTGTATTTTAACATTCTCAATTAGTTTCAGAAAGACAGCACTGTTTTTAATCGATCTTACCTAAAGGGTAACTGATTCTTTGATAATTTGGCCAAGAATTTCTTCTAATTTTCTCGTGGGTGAACCTATTGTCGGAATAACTGGTCGTAAAGGAAGATTTTCTTCATGAGCTTTTACCAGGCCATAGGTAGATTCGTATGAATTTTGTCTATGTCACACCTTTCAATATTGTTTCCCAAACATTTATGAAGCCTTAATATCTCTAGGCTTTTAAACGTACCTTTTTAAATTATTCTTGTAGGATCATTTGGAATAATTGCAAAACTATCTTTATCATTCAAAATTTGTATCTTTTTTTGATTATAAGGATTTTTTAATGTCACAACCGTAATACTTCCTTTATCAGTCTTATTAATCAGTAATTCAGAATGACATTTCTGAGAAATTCTTGTTTCAAAAGATCCTTCGTTTGATTCCTTTTCTAATAAGCTTTGTGGAACCCCATTAGTCAAAAAATCATTCGACAAACTCATAAATGCTCCAAATTCTTGCACTCTGTTTTCTGGTAATTTTGAAATATTAGCTTTAATGTCTTTAATGATTTCAAGGAATTGAATATACTTTCTTCATTATATTTGTTACTAAAGCGTTCACCCAACTTCAAAATCTTGATTACCTTTTGTGGAATCTCTGCGTTGGAAATATTTAAAAACCATGGGTCAGATTAGTCTTGAAAAAGAGTGAAGTAAATATACGGAGTCAATTTTGGGGAATATATCCCATGAGAGTTCATCTTGTGCCGACGAATTGGAGAACTGATAATTTGATATCTTTCAGCGAAAAGTAAAAATTCACATTTTTTAAAAAATTAGACTGTACGAAGAAAGGCAAAAAAGCAAAGTAGTTCCTCTTGAAAAGTTATAAAAAAAAGGCCGGCGAAACTTTTCTCTATCTTGCGTTTTTTTCATGCACTGCGTTACCAGCTTTAGAAATTGAAATAATCATAACATTGTCAAAAATAAATTTCTTATCAAATCTGTGAAACTCGGGTCGTGTCCTGTGACGCATTTCGTCGGTAAGCGATTTTGTGCAGTCTGCCCGATGTGAAATGAATTTGCTCTCTCCAAGTGTGGTATTCTTTCCCGATTTTGATTCTTTGTCGACCCATTTTTTCAGTACTTTTCATTTTTTTCCCAAAACGTTTGTTCTGTCAAAAAGTCACACAACAAAAAAGATTTCATTTTTACAGATCTAGCATCTAAAACTCTCGTCTCGCACTTTCTTCAATACGCATTCAAACCTTAGATCGAAGTCGATAAAAACTGATTATTTCACCTTTATGAACGTTGCATAACTTTTAATTCAATCAGGTTACATTGAATTCTATTGAATCCGGTTGGGTTGAAATACAAATAGTTTCTGGAATTCATTTAACTTTAGATGAATTCGCTTTTCTAAATTCTCTATTTTAGTTCAAGTCTCTTGTACTGGCAAAATTTCGGAGAAGCCTTTAGTCAGTTTCAAAGTGACAGGCAGTGACAGGCTTTGGCGTGCAATGTTTAAATAATGTTATTTCGTCAATTGGTCAGAAATCAACTCACTTTTGACATGCTTCACGAGCTCTTAAAAACTTTCATCTTTAATGAGGATGTTGCAACAAATATTGTGTGCATTATGGGGCAAAAGCGGTGATTTGAGATTCGTGTGATTGCTACTGTCGCTTTGCTCGGGCGGCAAACTACACACTTATCTCAAATCAGCTACTTTTGATACTTAGCGCACAATACACTATTTTTTTCACATCTCCATCTTAAGAGCGATTTTAACCGTGCAAACGATCCCTAAAACAGTATTTATAGGCGTAGGCATGATCTAAAAATACATGGTCTAGCCACGCGCAAGTAAAAAAAAAGTGAACCAGTAGGAAACTCTCCCAAAAAGGCAACCATATTGGACAAGAAATAGCGCTAGATTCAATTTGAGAATAATGAAGTAAACGCCATGAGCAAAGATTTTAAGTAAAATATAAACTAAAAATAAAATAAAGTAAAATGTAGAAAATTATAAAAGTTGTAAATCAATAAAAAATTTCATATTTGTGCCATACATAATTTTAAAAATTGTTCAAAATATTTTTTTTAATATTTCTAATCTATACATTTTTAATAGGATGGATTTTTTACGTTTTAGAGGATACAAAGAAATAAATATAAAATATCATTATCGTAGCCTGTATTATGGCAATATAACATTTTAATATCCGTACACATATGCATACGTATATGATCAAAAATATAACCTCTGAGTGCACTCAAAACGACATATATTTAGTTTTTACATATGAAAATATAAATATTGAACACAAATTAATACTGCATATAGTAATTTATTACAATATAAATTTTGAAAAAGTGGGAGGAAATGATCCTCGTTTACGTTTAAAAATATAAATAAATGAATGAACACATAGAGAGTGTACATGCAGGTGAGATACGAATTTCATGAAGGATATTTCAAGTATTTGATAGAATTTTTGTTTCAAATTTTGTCAAAACTATTTTTGAACTTTCTACTTTTAATCGTCCCCTTCTTTCAAATTCAAATTTTCAAAGCATATTTTAACACAAAATTACGAACTTGAGTTTTCGAAAAGCATATATCACTTTTTTTAAAAATAAGTAATTAAATAAGCAATACGTAATGACTTTTTTTCCACAAATAATTTGAGATGTAATGTTCACGTTATAGCAGAGAAGTTCATGACTCATTTGTTTTTCATTCTGAATTTTGTCTTATTGCACTAGCCCCATATATATGAACTTGTGATCATGTTATATTCAATTTTCTACGTACGGAACAAGCGTTTATGAAAAAGCTTCACATTATAACTGCCATTTCTCAATGTAACATTTCGAAATAAATATATAGTAAATACAGATACGCAAAACCGAAATAAACTATAAAGTTCAGGCAATCTCTTAACAATAGTTATTAGGTTCGAAGGATTCCAAATCTGGTTCTTAAATACTTGTTTCTGAACTATTAAACTTGTCAACTTGGATTATATTCTGATGGGAGAAGTTTATATTTACATAAATTTTGAACTTGTGTTGCCTTCAATTTTAAATTTTGGTAATTTAAAGATTTTGAAATTAGAATACTTTTAAATGTCTAATATTTTATAAATTGAAATGCTTGTAAATTCGCACCAATTTTGTCTTCCAGTATTTAATTTAAACTTCATTCCATTCCGAATTCAAAAAATCTAAAAAAAAATTCCATCGATTTCAGTCAAATCGGAGTAAGATTTGACGAATTCAAAAGAAATGAGAAAAATACCATAAAATTCATAAAAATTCAATGTAAGTCTTAGAAATAATCCAAAATATTTTTAAAAATTATCGAATTCAGTAAGTTTGAAATCAATTTAGAAGAATTCAAGTGAATTAACAAAATTCAAAAGAATTGCCAAAAATATCTGAAAGTCTCTTAAAATGTTTGAGCTTTTAAAATCCTTTAGAATCACTGAAATCCTTGTAAACCTCATGAAATCCCTTGTAATCTTATAAAATATCTTAAAACCTTATAGGCCCTATAGAATCGTTCCAAAACTTCGGCAATTCTTTGAAACCCCATGAAAATTTTTCTAAATACTTTTAAGTCATTAAAATCCTTCGAAATGCCCTGAAATTTCACAAATCCCTAAAAAAATGTCTTGGAAAATTTTCAATTATCCTAAAAAACTTCAGATCCTTTGAAATTTTTCGCAGCTGTTGAAAATTCCTTCAAAATTTTTTGAAGATTTTGAAAATTTCTTTGAATTTTTTTAAATACCCTGAAATCATTAAAATCCTTCGAAATCCCCTGAAATTTCGCAAATCCCTTAAAAATGACTTGCACAATTTAAAAATATCTTATAATATTTAAAATCCTTTGAAATTTATTGAAGCTTTTAAAAATTCTTTTGAATTTTTGAAAATACCCTGAAATCATTAAAATCCTTTGAAATACCCTGAAATTTCGCAAATCCCTTAAAGATGTCTTGCACAATTTTAAAACATCTTAAAATATTTCAAATCCTTTGAAATTTATTGAAGCTTTTGAAAATTCCTTGGAATTTCTAAAAATACCCTAAAATCATTAAAATCCCGTGAAATCCCCTGAAATTTCACAAATCCCTTAAAAATGACTTACACAATTTTAAAATGTCTTGAAATATTTAAAATCCTTTGAAATTTATGGAAGCTTTTGAATATTCCTTTGAATTTTTTAAAATACCCTAAAATCATTAAAATCCTTCGAAATGCCTTGAAATTTCCCAAACCCTCTCAAAATGCTTTGCAATCTTTTAAAACACCCTAAAATACTTCAAAAGAATTCAAGAAAATTCAGAAGTAGGTATAGACGAAAGGAAAGTGAGTAAAGTGATTTTTTCATTTTAAAAAACGAACTATAGTAACTTTATCTAAAAAAAGTGACTTAAAAGTGATTTGAGAAAAAAGTGACTAAAAGTGATATACATTTTAAATTTCAATTAAAATTTTTTTCAATTTTTCAGTCAAAAATTTTTTTTTTTTCATTTTGTTGTACATTTGTCTCTAATGAGCCGGAAAGGAGGCAGTTGGAAGCCTGTTTTTGATTTGTGATTTTTTTTGTGTTCTATTTTTGTAAACAAAAATATTCAACAGAAAGTAGATTTCATTGCAATCTTTAAAAAAATTCTACTTTTGAATTTCAATTTTAAAAGGAAATAGCAAATTGTAAATTTGCATTCATGACTATAACAGTATACAAACGAAAAAATGATTAAATTAAATTTTTATAAAAAATACATCCATTTTTACTATTTGCAATCAAATCTATTTCTTGTTTGTATAATGACAGATTTATAGTTCTGAAATCTACAATTGCTATATTAAATAGTAAATTATGTATCTTAAACAGTTAACGGATGTATAAACCGTCTTGTTATTCCCTAATGATTTTGAAACATTTGAATTGGATTTGTTTGGAACTGAGACTTTCGCGTTGCTATGGTAAACAAGATGGATGCGATTTTGGTAAGCGCGACTTGAGACGAAGGTGTGATGGCTGATGGCTAGACCACGTATTCTTAGATCATGGTCTCGCCACTTGGGGTACGAAAATGCGTTCAAGCCGCGCGACTACGACGACGACCATCTTGGTTACTATGGCAACATGTAGACGCCTCGCTAGGACGATTCAAAACATTTTGCGTTATGATACCCATGATTTAGAAAAGCTTTTCCGAAACTTAGATAATAAAAAGTAGATAATGAGATATTGTTTAATTCTTTGACATACACAGCTTATAATTTAAAAGTAATTTTAAATTTCAAACTGTTACAATGTAACATTAAGGGTGTTGGATAATCGGACTTTGAATTTTTTTTAAATAGATACGGCACTGGTCCCATATATAATTCGCTTTCACTTCATGAAAATAAAATAAAGAAGACTCACCTAATATTC
>JAUMHM010000071.1:19252810-19269843 GCA_032362435.1 Melikaiella ostensackeni | reverse complement strand
GTTTATAATATCGAAAAGGCACTCTGTCTCATTGCAAGTAATGAACGTATTTCGGATGGGATACGAGTAATAAGTGCTATTTGAAAAGCACTGGACAGTTGCTTGCAGTCTCAAACTAATCATCGCACTTGGTTGGGTGACCGGTCCTCCAAGATGAGCAGAAATGCTTCCAGAAACAGCACTTCTCATCACTTTTGTTGTATTATAAATTGGCACTTCTCTATTCCGTCCAGATTCTCCATGAAAACCATCATAATATCCCCTTTTCAATGAACCTGTTTCAAACAACTCAAAAAATTAACTTAAAATCTACATCTAATTAAGAAATAAGATAGTTAGAAATTTTCAATTAGCCCTTGCGAGGGCCTTAGTAGTTTGCCCCTTTACTATATTGGCCCTACGTTGTTAAACTATGAAGGGGCAACATAGTTTTGACATGCTCACCCACAGAGGCCCCTTAGTAGTTTGCCCTTGAAGGGCCAGTAAAGTGGCACTCTGTAGGGTCCAGCTAAGCCCTATGTAGGCCCCCTGTGAGGCCATTAAAAGTTGAATAATAATTAAACAATTTTTATTTGGGGTGTAAATAAACAACTAAATAACATTGTATTTTCTTCCAGAACCTAGTTATGAAAATTCTTGGCCAAATTACATAAAAAAGTTATTTTAAAGAGAAATTATTTAAAAATTTCCTCATTAATTTTCCTTTAAAACCAGACAAAGTGGAGTTTTAAAGGAAGCCCTGAATCACAGACGAGCAAAGCGGAGTTTACTCCTCACTTTGGTCTATGCAGTAATTTCCATAACTATAAAATAAGGCATTAGGTCATATTTTCAAAGGCCAATATTTTGTCACGAAATATAATATTTAATTTTGATATTTGCGCATCAGACGCAAACTCAGGTATGCGTGTAAGATAAGGGGTAGAAAACCTCCCTTCAATTATTTTAATTAGCGTGTCATTCAATTTAATGAGCGTTTCCCTTGCGTGGGACTGTTATCTGAATATTCAATCTTTATCATTTATCGTAAGTTTGAGAGTACTTTCTTAACTCTTATTTTGTAATCCTTGTTAGAGAGAGTGTAAAAAATACATTTTCCTCGAGGAAGTTGACTTTTCAATAGGAATTAGTCGTTCACCTGGGGTTACTAGGATGACCCCTGATTGTACAATACCTTCCGTGTGCACCAGATGTAAAAAATACATCTTCCTCGAAGAAGTTGTGCAGTTCAACTCTATGACACTTAAGTCTGCGCAGTGGAGTTATGTCGTACTTCCGGATGCGCACTAGAGTTGTGCCGCATTTATGGCTGCGCAGGACACTTCTAAGGGCTTTATGGTTGCGCAGTTCAACTTTATGACACTTAAATCTGCGCAGTGGAGTTATGTCGTACTTCCAGATGCGTACTAGAGTCATGCCGCATTCACGGCTGCGCAGGACACTTCTATAATGTTTATGGTTGCGCAGTTCAACTCTATGACACTGAAGGCTGCGCAGTAGAGTTATGTCGTACTTCCGGATGTGCACTAGAGTTATGACGCATTTGCGGCTGCTCAGGATACTTCTGTGGGCTTTATGGTTGCGCAGTTCAATTGTATAACAATCGATGCTGCGCAGTAAAGTTATATCACAGGTACAGATGCGCTGTAGTGTTATATCGCATGCATCTGGAAGAACAATATAACTTTAGCGCGCAGCTTCAAATGTCATGCAATCGTAGTGCCTAACCATAATCCCTATAAGAGTCTGCTGCGCATCCGAAAATGCAGCATTATTCTTCTGCGCATCTGCAAGTATGACATCACTCTACTGCGCAGCCTTAAGTGTTATACAAGTGTACTGCGCAACCATAAAGCCCACAAAAGAGAACTGCGCAGGCGCGAATGCGGCATAACTCTATTACGCTCCAGAAGTACGACTTAACTCTACTGCGCAGCCTTAAGTGCTATACAATTGTACTGCGCAACCATAAAGCCCACAGAAGTGTCCTGCGCAGCCACAAATGCAGAATAACTCTAGTGCGCATCCAGAAAAATGACATAACTCTATTGCGCAGCCTTTAGTGTCATGGAGTTGAACTGCGCAACCATAAAGCCCACAGAAGTGTCCTACGGAGCCCTAAATGCGGCAAAACTCTAGTGCTCATTCGAAAATACGACTTAACTCCATTGCGCAGACTTAAGTGTCATAGAGTTGAACTGCGTGACCATAAACACTATAGAAGTTTACCGCGAAGCCGGAAATTCGACAAAACTCTACTACACATCCGGAAGTACGACATAACTTTACTGCGCAGTCTTTAGTGTCGTGGAGTTGAACCCCGCAACCGTAAAACCCACGAAAGTGTCCTGCGCAGCCGTGAATGCGGCATAACTCTGGTGCGCATCCGGAAGTGCGACATAACTCCACTGCGCAGACTACAGTATCATAGAGTTTAACTGTGCAACCATAAACACTATAGAAGTCTACTGTGCAGCCGTGAATGCGGCATAACCCTAGCGTGCATCCGGAAGTACGACATAACTCTACTGCGCAGCATTGAGTGTCATAGAGTTGAACTGCACAACTTCTTCGAGGAAGGTGTTTTTTTCACATCCGGAGCACACGGAAGGTTTTGTACAATGAGGGGTTATCCCAGTAACCCCAGGCGAACGACTAATTCTTATTGAAAAGTCAACTTCCTCGAGGAAAATGTATTTTTTACACCTAGTGCAGCCGGAAAGTTAGTGGAACTTCCACAGAAAGTCAACAGAATTTCCAGCCGGAATTTCCGTACAAATTCTGTCAAGTACTTTCAGGGGAATCCTTCCACGTGGGTAGCGGTATCACGCCAGCACTGGCCTCTGGGGTACGTGAGTGTTCTACTATTTATTTAAAAAGGGAGAAGGTGAAACAGTTTTCTACATTGCTTGTTGGTTACATAGCTTATCGTGCGTTTGCCGGTCGCGCGGTCGCAAAATTTTCTGCTTTTTGGCGAATTACTTGGCTACTACTTTACGAGTACGCTTGCCGAAAATTGTATGGTTCTGTTGATTTGGCGTGAATCTTGCATAAATGAATCAGAATGAATCAGAATGAATCAGAATGGATCAGCCTTGGCTTTACTCGGCGTCTCTTTACCTGTGGATTTTGGTATCAGCGGGATGTAAGAGGTGTGAGGTGTACACAGCAGTGTGGCTCTCCTTCTGTCCTATTGAGTTAAAAAGAGAGGTACGTTCGACTTGATCGAAGATGGTAGTTTATTGTTTTGTCATTAGGTTCGCCAAAAGGGAAAAAGCAGAACATCTTGCCCTAGCATGCTCCGTCATGACCAGTAAACGCATAATAAATTATGAAACCAATAAGGAATGTAGAAAACTGTTTCACCTTCTCCAAATCCTTCAGCTTCTACTGATAATCTGAAAGCTCTAACGTCAAAATTACTCAATCAAAATCTCGAAGAAATAAAAGAGGAACTTGCCGGAAGCGAGGATGAGTTCAAAAACTGCTTGCAAGATATCTCTAGAAAGTTGGACGTTGTTACCATTCATCAAGAAGCCACAAATGAAATAGTGAGAAATCTAACATAAGAAAATAAAAGCTGAGCTTTAGGAACTTCGAGATAAGGGCCAGAGGAATAAAACTATCCGCTTTGTCAACGGAGCACCAAGGATCGTTGATGGACTGCCCTAAAAAAATGCAAAAAACGTAACAACTCTTCGTCAAGGAAATTGACATCCACATCGGCTAATATCTCCATTAAATACCAAAATATGCGAGCTTCGAGAACGAAACTGCAAGATCTACGAGATTCCACAATTGTGTCTTCGACTTCTTGGGACATTATTGTTCTTACGGAGACTTAGCTGCATAAAGGCCATCGGTGATGCTGAATTAGGCCTCGAAAATTACTGCATCTAAAGGAGAGATGGAAGCTCAAGCACAATTCTATAGTACACGTAGAAGGCGGTGGTTTCTTGGTGGTTGTATGTATATCGTTATCTAGTACTCAGGTTCTTATATCAGAAACCTCAGTCGTGCAAATCTTTGTCAAAACTAACATTGATCACAGGGATTATTTGTTAAGTTCTACGTACATACCTCCTACCTCATCACTCGGCATTTTTTAAAAACACACTGCCACAATTAAACCGCCACATCGTAGAACGGGATATAAAATATTTTGCGAGGAGTGGAAAGACCTCTGGCAGCTTTTCGAAACATTATTGAATTTTAATTTTTAAAAATACATACTCTTGTAGAAAATTGGATTGTGAATCTTTTTTCCGATGGAAGAAAGTTGTAAATTTCTTCGTTTTTGAAATAATAGGAAGAAACAAGATTTTTGCAAAGTGTAAAATTTTAATCTTTTCTAACTTCATTTCGCTCTAAATAACTATTTAGAGTTTTCACTTAAAATTTAGAAAGTTTATGTTTGAAAATATAATTTAGCGGGTAGAGTAACCAAAGTTTATCTTCATCATCTTAAAAAAAAGTTGTTACTTTTTTCTGAGTAAGTGCATAAAGAATTTTTGAATATTTTCAATTGCAAAGTCTCTCGACGTGAGTTTAAGCAATCAAAAACTTCTAGTGGATGAAATGTTCAGTGAAACCCGCAGAAGTTTTCCTTGAGGTTTTACTTCATTTGAACTAGTCGTGCATAGACTACGAGGGTTTTACTGTTGTGCGCGGTACCATAAGATTGGCACTGACTAGTGTTACGGAATTTTCCATAAGACTCAGTCAAGTATAGCCCGTATATTAACGTAAATATTATTAAATGATACATCATGATAAATACATAATTGTATCAATAAAAAATCTACCTGCTGCGTGGGCACATTTTCATCGCGGGCTGCGCGCGACTCGCAAGTTTGAGGGCGCCTAGGGCACGCGTTTGTCGAATCCAGTGGCTTAACTAGAAAGTGGAGGCCCCCCTGCGAATTTTTTTAGGATGCCCCTTTAAAAATTGAGCAATTCATATGGTACAAAATATTGTCCTATTTTAAGAAAAAGGGCGAGTTATAAATTATTCAGTAGCGGAAAAATTTTGCCCATAAATTCAAAAATAAAAGCTTAGGGGTCATCCGCAAATTAAGTAAGGTGTTTGTCTGAAATTTTCACCCCCCCCCTCCCGCATGTAAGATACCGTAAGATTTGCTCCGACCCTCCTCCCCCCAAATCTTACTAGGATTTTATAAGCTTAGGGAACGAACATAAATATAAATTCTGTTGATTAAATAAACGTAGAACCTCAATGAAATTAGTTTTAGAAGAGAAAATTTCAAGATTTCACAGTCTTGCTCCTATTTCCCTCTTCTGCCATTTTTCTTGTTTTCAACTTAAATGCAAACTATATTAATAGATCTCAGTAAGAAAATCTATCTATTTTTGTTTAAAAGTTCATTCATTTTCGTTGAGAAGTTCATTCTTATATTTTTGGTTATTATAATTTAATAATATATAATTATATATTCTAGTTTAAAAATTCATCTATTTTGGTAGAAATTGCATCCTTTTTGGACAAAAATGCAAATTTTTGGTAGAAAATTAAGCTGTTTCGGTTGAAGATTTAACTATGTTGTCAAATATTCGTCTTTTCTGGTTCAATTCGAGTGTTTTTCATTTAAAATTAAAATCGTTTTGAGTTGGAATATTAACTATTACATCTTTCGTTGTAAATTCATCTCTTTTGGTTGAAAATTCAAGTACTTGGTTGAAAGTTGAACTACTTTGTTGAAAATTTATTTTTTTGGTCGAAGATTCATCATATTAGTTGAAAGTTCATTCCTCTGGTTGAAAACTTAACTTTTTTGTTGAAAATTCGTTTTGTTCGTTGTAAATTTATATTTTTTAACAGAAAATTCAAGTATTGAATTGAAAATTCATGTATTTTGTTGAAAATTCTTTTTTTTTTGGAAGAAATTCAATCTTTTTTCTAAAAAATTCAACTATTTTGGATGAATTCAATTGTTTTAGTTTCAAAATGAAAATATTTTTTCGCTGTAATATCAACTATTATGTTTCTTGTTGAAAATTCATCTATTTTGCTTGAAAATTCAACTACTTCATTGAAATTAAAATTTGAACTTTTTTGTTAGAAAAAATTTTTTTGTTAAAGATTCATCATTGTAGTTGATGGTTCATTCCTGTAGTTGATAATTTAACTATTTCGTTGCAAATTAGTTTTTTTGTTGAAAATATATCTTTTTCAGAAGAAAATTCAACTATATAATTAAAAATTCATGTATTTTTTTGAAAATTCGTCGTTTTGGTAGAAATGTAATCTTCTTGGTTGAAAATTCAAATAACAGGCTGGTAATTTATGTATTTTGTTGAAAATTTGTCTTTATTGGTTGAATTAAACTGTTTTAGTTTTAAAATAAAAATATTTTTTGCTTGAAATGTCAACTATCACGTTTTTTGTTGAGAATTCACCTATTTTGCTTGAAAATGCAACTACTTCGTTGAAAGTTGAACTACTTTGTTAAAAAAATTTGTTTGATTAAGATTCATAATTTTAGTTGAAAATTTATGTATTTTGTTGAAAATTCATCTCTTTTGGTTGAAAGTGGACTTATTATGTTAAAAATTCATTTCTTGGTTGAAAACTGATGTATTTTGTTGAAAATTGATCTTTTCGGTAGAAAATTAATCTGCTTGGTTGGACATTCATATATTCGGGTTGAAAATACAACTGTTTTGTAGAAAGTTCTTCTTTCTGGCTTAAAAATTGAACATTTTGGAAAAAAATTTTTTTCTTTATTGACTGAATAATCTTTTTTGGTTGAAAATTAAACTCTTCTGTTGAAAATTTGTCTTTTTGGTTTTAAAATCCATGTCTTTTGGGCGGAATTTCATGTTTTTGAATAAAAATGCAACTGCTTGATTGAAAATTCATGTACTTTGTTGAAAATTCTTCAGAAGATTCACTTTTGGCCTAACAGATCGAATTTCTGCTGGACTTCCCTCTGCGTTATAATATCTTTGGAATTATTATTTTTCTTTTAGTTAGAATTTTTCTTACATAAGATCTTACAATGCCCCCTTCTCATAAGAAACAGTAAGATTTTACCATTCCCCCAACCCCCAAATCTTCCCAAGTGATTTATGGATGACCCCTTAAATAGATTTCAGTTGCTCAGACTAAGAGGCCTCTCACAGGAGGAGGCCTCCCGCAATGCGGGGTTTCTCTGTACAGTAGTTACGCCACTGGTCGGATCTCCCGCTTCGCACTGGATAGTATGTTTACCGTGCGCTACGCGCTCGGTCTCTGTGATTCCTCTACATGACAACTGTAATTTGGTCATTGTGAATTCTCTTCTGTTAAGGGAGGAGGGGGGAAGGTTAATTCAGTGAAAAAGGGCATATTTTCAAGATTTTTTTTTCACGCTACAGCCAATGCTAGTTTATTTAATTAATTTTGATATTAGGAAACAACATTTGAAGAATATTTTATGAAATTTTCAAGGAAGAATATAAAGTAATAAGCCATTGGCAGCAAATTTTTGGAGGCGCCTCGAAAAAAAGTTGTTCTGCGGTGACTGCTGTAATTCATCACTAGATCTTCCGAAATCAAAAAATCAAAATGCTTTCAATAGTTTATAAGTTTCTCAAGGTAACGCTGTCGAGTTTTTTTTAATTTTTGGTAACACTTGAAAGTCATAAAACTGATTTTTGCTAAAAAAAATCGGCAAATTTGTTATTGTAAAATTAATAATAATTATAAGAAAAGGAGAAACTCGACAGGGTTACCTCATAATTTATGTGTAGAAAGAGTGTACAAAGTTTCGAAAGGATCGGTTCAGTAGATTTTGAGTTACAGCCGTCACCGACTTTGAAAATGCAAAGTGTGAGAAAAACGCTTTGAAGTTTTTTGTTGTCACGCAGGTATACGAAACCGAGAGGGAGCAACGGACACTTAAAACTCCATATCTCTTTTAGTTTTGCTCCGATCGGTCTCAAATTTTGACACAATATTCTTGAGATGTTGTACATTCATATGAAAAAAAAATGTCAAAAAAAAGTTTAAAAACCTTACTCCTCCCTTAAAGCTTCTTCGACTCCAGCATAAGAGGGCTCATAAGACAGTAGATTTCATTTCGATCCTAATAACAATGTCAAAATTCCATTAAACATTTTATAGTATCTTGTGCCGTTTTTCTATAAATTTGAATTGTTTATTTTTAATAGTATTTTTTCAAACAAAAACTAATTTTTTTTAACAAAAACTATGCGTCTCCTCAAAGAAGATAGTTCATAGGAAACTTGTTGTTCCTTTTGAGGTGAAAATTTTTGCTTCTTAACAGCTTTCTCGTATCTCGTATAGTTTTGCCGAAAACTGGAATTTTTTATATTTAATAACATTTTTTACGATTAAAACGAAAACTATGCATCTTATAGAAAAATAGTATTTATTAAATTTGTAGATCTTTTTGAGATGGACAATTTCACTTTCTGATATTTTTTTCGTATCTCGTACAGTTTTGCCGGAAAATGGAATTTTCGATTTTTTAGAAAGCATTTTCGATGGTTAAAACCAGAACCATTGGTCAAAAACAGCTGGTTAACAAACTCGTACTTTCTTTTTACGCCTTAGAATAGTGTGCCAAAGGGCAATCAAATGGGATAATTCCTTCGAAAGTTATTACGTTCACAGACAACGACGACGACAACGACGACAGACTGACACCGACGTAAAATCAATTTTTTCCTCAGTCAGTGAGCCTGAAAACGGCCACATTTGATGAAGTCCGCGAAAGCCGATTGTCACATAAAACCAATACCTTCTTATTGAGATAAGAATGTAATAAACGTTTACTGTTATTTCTACTAATTCCAGTATTCAGAGTTAAGAAATTATTTTTGTATAATTATAATTAATTGATATAAGGTTGATTGTCAAATCAAAGGCAAACTTGAGCGACTAAACTGGAAATCATATAATTATTTATAATTTGATATGTTATAAATAATTATCGTACCACTTATAAAGGTTTGATATCTAAAAGGGGCACATCGGGAAATAAGAAACAGTCATGCAATTTGTAGTCGAAATATGAGAACTGAATTTCAGGTTTTAAGCTTGGTGGAAGAAGCGCGTACATTAAAATGATCAAAAATCAAATAAATCATAAATAAATTTTAAATTCTTAAATATAAAAAATCTACGTAAACACCTGCCTAAATACAATAGACGCGACTCCATCCAAGAGATAGTACTTTATAATAAACGTAAATTTCTTCAAATCTCCAGACATTTATAACATTTTTTAACAGGTTAGAAAATGATAAATAAACAAATATTTAAACGAACGATTGATCGATGTAATGCGCATAAACGTGCATATACGCTGTTGGACGGAAATAAATAGGTAGCAATGATTAATTGAATCCTTTTTTAATACGTATTTAAAAAATGAACACATTGCAATTATAAAATGTCGCCTGATTATGAAAGGAGATTTCACCGAGAAGGTAATAGAATGATTTTTATAATTTTTTTCCCATCTGTAATCAGTTTTTCAACATACGTACGGTAATGAATTTCGTTATGTCAAAATGCATTTTTCAGTTTTAATATTGAATTTAAAAAAGAAATGTGATACTATGAGCTTTTTTATAAATTCTGTTCAAAAGAATGGGAAAAATAATTTCATCGATTTGAAGATTGAGGTTGGGACAGAGTATGGTAATGAAGTTTCGGGTGTTTGCATATTAAATTAAGGTAATTACAATAGAAATTTAAAAAAAGGAATTGACCATTTTATAGAGGAAATACCGTGATGCGTCAATCGGCTAGTCACTGTGCAATCAGATGTGAAAAAGTGTGAATATTGAGTGTTATCTAGCAAAGTTGTAAATAGTTGAGCGAAAATCGAAATTACAGAAAAAAGGCAAATAGCAATGGCTTCAAAAACAAGTAATATTATTGGCAAAAAAATGGTTTATGTGTTCTAGAAAATTTGAATATTATAGATAGATTTGTGTTTAAGTACGGGGTTTGAGTCGGTCAACCATTCAATTAATTTTATACCGTCTATTATCGAGAAAGGAAAACAATTGCCTGAAAGAAACGTGATCAAAGTTGGAGAATTAAAATTGAATGGCATGTCCAGAATACGCAGCGACGTAATAAGACAGACATCAATAAGTGCACCAGCGTACAAAGTGGAACTTGATGTATGTAATTTTTTATTTTGATTAATTAAATTGATTGATTTCTTTATTTAACATTTATTTAAATTTTTATTTTATTTTTTATTTTCATTTATCTTATTATATGTTTATTTATATATGTTATATTATTTTTTCATTTATTTTATTTACTTTATTTTTTTTCTTATTTTATTTTCCTATTTATTTATTTAAAATTAACAATGAAAATTAACTTTCATTTACAAAATTATCAATTCCTAATCTCTGAGAGTAAGTTCGAGCACAGTTCCTAGTTCATTAACGTTTTAAATACGTTAGTTAAGTTAGTTTAAGTTTTTACAAATTTTTTAATACGTTTTTATAAGTTTTGTTCAGACCATTTTTTTAACAATTTCATGAATTCTCAACACAAAAGTTAATTTCTAAATAGTTGAATTTTGAATTTAATCAATTGATTTTCTACATCGGAGATTGATTTTCTATAAAAAAAAGAAACAAATTGGATATAATATACCTCTTTCTCTCGTTCTCGATTGAATCAGCTGACCGATTCGGTCGTTTATATTCCTCGGCAAAAATTTATGGCACGTAACTGAGGCTCTAACGGTGCAAATATTTTTTATTGTCAATAAAATGTCTACTGCATATGAAAGATGATGGCGATGTTTGCCAGGGTGACCCATTGGGACTGAAATTAAAAAAATACATCACAAATTAAACTTTTAAAAAACATCACAACATAATACCTAAACTTGTCACAGTTTACGTACTCGATTTGTTTGACAGCTGCGATCCACCTTAACCTCTGGTCTTTGAGGTACATACTTTTTGGAAATTTATAAAAATGAGTTTCCGGCGAGGTTAAGCGATTGTTCACACATCCGACCACGCAACACAGAAACCTATTTTTTTTTTGGGGGCCATTTTCAGTTGTAATTATGATTTTTGGGACAACTCGTGGCACTCGTGCATATTAAGCAACGTTAAAGACGTATCTCGACGCATCACTGTACTTCTCGAGTTTCGTCACTGCGAGCACAAGAATAAAACCTTCATACTTTATGAACGGCTAGTTGAATCGAAGTAAAACTTCACAGAAAGCTTCTACTGGTTTGACTGAATATTTCATCTGCTGAAATTTGTTGATTGCTCAAACTTACGTCGATGGACATTGCGATTGAAAATATTTAAACCTTCTTTGTGAAGTTACCCAGTAAAAAAATTACAGACTTTTTTTATAACAAAGAAAATAAACTTTAATTATCCTACCAACTAAAGTATAGTTTTAGGCATTTATCGTCAAAATTTCAAGTAAAAACCATGAATAGTTTGTTACTTAGAGCGAATTGAAGTTAGAAAAGACGAAAATTTTACGCTGTTCAAAAATC
Source organism: Melikaiella ostensackeni (assembly GCA_032362435.1). Classification (NCBI taxonomy): domain Eukaryota; kingdom Metazoa; phylum Arthropoda; class Insecta; order Hymenoptera; family Cynipidae; genus Melikaiella; species Melikaiella ostensackeni. Next base: position 19,258,318 of record JAUMHM010000071.1, on the reverse strand, counting down.
TTATTTATACCGATTATTTCAAAAACGAAGAAAATTACAACTTTTTCCATTAGAAAAAATATGCGCAATCCAATTTTCTAGAACAGTATGTATTTGAAAAGTTAAAATTCAATAATGTTTTAAAAAGCTGCCAGGGGCCTTCCCAGTCCTCGCAAAATATTTTATATCTCGTTCTACGATACGGCTGTTCAATTAAAGAGGTAACCAATTCATTTCCTCTCGAAAAATTATGATTATTAGGTAATTAAAATTCACTTGGAATTTGTTGGCATAATGATGATATGGGTGTTTCGAAGGATGAAATACTTCGCTTAGAGGTGCAATATTAAGTTCCGCCGAAATTATAGCTGAAAGTTACGGCTCCTTGAATCTTGATCAAGTAAATGTTGTGTATAATCTCAACAATAATCTTTTAGATTTGGAATTTTCAAATATTATATTTTTTAGTGTTCATATAGCAATTGTACCGTTGACTCGTTGTTATACTTTTCATCCACCCTTAGAAGTAAATTTTGAATTACATGAAGATTCCTCTAATAAAAAGGCTGTTTTTTCAAAGTAGGTACGACTTTGAGAGTGCTAATTACCGAGTATACCAGAATACCTTGCCGAAGTGAATTGGAAGGATAAGTTACAAAATGAGAATATCAAAACATCTGTCAAAGAGAATATAAAAAATGCCAGACTATGAAAAATTATCAAATCTGAAGCTCACTCAGAGCTAGGTGCAGTACTTCGAATAATTCTCTGCATTCTGAATACATGAATAAAATCGATAACGAAGTAGAGAGCAGTATAGGGACTTTTTGGAATTTCGTGAACCAAAGCCAAGACACAGTAGTCACTATAACAGCCGTGATTCATTATGTTGTTGAAACGATTAACAATTATAATGTTGATCTCCCAATTACAGAAATATCCTCACAAGTAGTTTATCAAAAAATGATCAATCTGCAACCAAACAAGTGTGCAGGTTTTGATGTCATACCTCCCCGATTCTACATTAATTGCTGTTCAGTTCAATGTTGCTACAAAAATTCTCGGAAATATAATCGCGCATTGTCTACAGAGCTAATTCAAAAATATCCTTGTCGATCATCAGCACGGTTTTCGCCCTAAGAGATCAACAATTACTAATCCTATGATCTACTAAGAATATATTACTTCTTGTATGGAATCTTGCCTTCAGGTAGACTCTATTTATGCTGATCTTCAAAAGGCGTTCGACCGTGTTCATCACGATTTACTTTTAAGTGACCTAAAAGCTTACGGGATTACTGGCCCACTGTTGAGATGGTTTGGCAGCTACTGGATGGACAAAACCCGATACGTGAGAATCAATGAGTTTCTATCTAATGACTTCTGGCCTAGCTCTGGGTTCCCCCAGGGATCACATCTGGGTCCTATATTATTTATAATCTTTATAATTGATATTACTCGCATTGCAACGTTCGCAAAACTCTTACTCTACGTTGATGATTTAAAATTGTATTGTGTTATAAAAACGATCCACGATGCAGAGCTCTTGCAAGGAGATATAGATAACATTCATTTTCCAGTGGTGTAGTGTGAATAATGTCTTTTAATGAAAGCAAATTTTTCCTTATTTGTTTCTCTCACAGGGTTAACACTGTACATTATCAATATAACATAAACGGGTCCCGCTTCCTGCTGGTGTTAAGCATCAGCGATTTAGGTTTTTTTTTTGACAGCGCTCTCACGTTTATTCAACACATTAATATCATAGTTCTTAGAGCGTCAAGAATGTTGGGTTTCATCTTTCGCGTGTCCAGAGATTTCCACCAAGTCTCAACTTTGAAAACTTTATTTTTATGAATAGTGCGTCCAATTTTAGAGTATGCATTTGTAATATGGGCTCCGTGTCAAACTGTGCACAAGGATAAATTCAATTCCTGCAGAATCGATTTCTGAGGTAAATAGCATTTTAGTCAAGAATTCCAATAGAGACTGGCTTCCTCGACACTGTATCAGAAATGATGAATCTAGAATCTCTAGAATGTAGATTTCGAAGAGGACAGATATTTCTCTATAAGATTCTGAATGGTCCAATAGACTTTTAAAAAATACTGAAACAAATTCCTTTCAAAATATTATATAGATTTCTTTGGCCCAATGGTGAACTATTCCGCGTACCTGATCATAGGACTGATTATGGATATCACAGTATGTTATCAGCCAATTGTAGTTCATTTAATTCAATCAACAGTATATGCTATGACGTTGATATTTTCAGACAATCGATAAGTGAATTCATTGAATCAATAAAAGCGTTTTATTATGCGAACTAGGCCACTATACATATTACATCAAATGGCATTTCTATGTAACAAATTCCACTACTCGTATGTCTTTACTCCTGGTGTATACTAATCTTTATAATAATTTGTATATTTTTCTTAAAAGTTAAGTTTAATATGTAACCCTATGTAATCAAATGTACAAAAGATGTAAACCGTTAATGAAACTAATCTAATCTAATCTTAAAGTTATTTTACAGCAATTGTCTTTTTTCGATATCTCCTTGAAAGGTATATTTTTTATTGCCTAATAAATTTGATCGGAAAGATGCTTGGGAAAGATTTTTGGGTGATTTTGAAGATCCAAAGGAATGTTTAAGAAGCTGAAAAATTTCAAGCAATTTCAAAGGATTTTAAATATTTCAGGATATTCTAAAAGATTTTATGGAATTTTTAAGAGGTTTGATAAATTTCAAGGTATTGCAAAGGATTTTAAATACTTCAAGTGGTTTGAAAAATTTCAAGGGATTTCAAAGGATTTGAAATATTTAGGGTACTTTAAAAGATTCCATGCAATTTTCAAAACATTTTAGAATATTTTGAAGATTTTATGGTATTATTGTAGTTTCCAAGCAATTTTCAACAGAATTTAAAAAACTGAAGGGATCCCAAAAGATCTAAAATATTTGAAGGTTGCTTTAAAGATTATAGGAATTTTCATGAGTCTTAAAAAACTTCAAGGGATTCCTAAAGGCTTCAGAGGATCGCAAAGATTTTAGGGTATTTTAAAAGATTTTAAGCAATTTTTCTTGAATTTCAATAAAATAAAGAGATTTCAAAGAACGATCAAATAAATTCTTAGAAATAACTCTACAGTATTAGTGATTCGCATGGGCGATGCGCATGAGTGATACGCATAAGTGTTGCTATTATGCGACGTAATACGTATTTAAATTCGTTCAAATTGGCCACCTCAATCATTAATTATAAATAACGTAAAACTTATTTTTTTAAAAGTTGTTTTATAGCAATTGTTTTCATTCCGATAACTGTTTAAGGGGTTTATATTTTTATTGTATAATAAATTTTATCAGAAAGATGCTTTAAAAATGATCAAACTCACGACTGCGATAGAGATTGGGGATTTTTTATTTTAAAAAAGTCCATGAATTTCTTATATTCTAGAAACTTTGTATATCGAATATTGTAAAACTAACAAAAAGATTACAGAAAATTGTTAATCACCATGGAAGAGATAAGAAAAAATATTTTTTAGTACACCTACATTTTTTCTTTTTTTTTTAACATTACAATTTTTTAATTATTTTTCTATTTTGTTGTAGATTCTGTTGATCTTTAGCGTACTCTTTCGAAATCCTTAAGAAGATTTGAGGAATGTTCAAATTCAACAAAATGACATCGATTTCTTCAAATATAAGAAACCTATTTTCACGAAAACCCCACCATTTTACTTTTTGACTAAAATATTCCAAATCTTCTGAAATCTCTTGAAATTCCTTCAATTGATTGAAATCTTTTCAAAATTCTTTGGAATATTTCAAAATACCCTAAAATATTTCCAATCCTTTGAAATCCCTTTGATTTATTAAAACCTTTCGAAAGCTCTTTGCAATTCTTCAAGACTCTTGAAAGTTCCTTCGAAATCTAAAAATTACATTAAAATCTTTTAATAACTCGTCGGAATCTTTAAAAATAGTCTATAATACTCTGAAATCCTTTCAATTTATTGGAATCTTGAAATATACTCTGAAATCTTTAAAACCACTTGAATTGATTAAAATGTATTAAAAGTTGCTTGGTATTATTTGAAATACCCGAACAAAATCACGGACGCATTTCACTCAAGCATATCACTCATGCGTATCACTTAAGCGTATCACTCAAGCGTATCACTCAAGCGGATCAATCAAACGTAAAGAGATAAGTAAAAACGCACAATTTAGTTCTACAATTTATTAATTAAATAAGTGGAACATTTTATTGTTTTATTGAGTGAGGTTTTATTTTCCTAAATGATTTAATAATCATTTTAGGATACAGCACACAGTCCTGTTTTATCGTGATAACCAAATTTAGCACATGTAAGGTTGTCGCAACAACTTCCTTGAGTGTAAAATTCTTGAGAAGTACATGACATTCTTGCCTTGTCGCAATGGCGCGTCATTGCACTATAAATTAGTGCCAATGCCACAAAAATGGTTACTACAGATTTTAAAGATGGCATTTTCTTTTTCTGAAAAAAATAAGAATATAAGTTTATTTAAGTTTACAAAAATGGTTAATACAGATTTTAAAGATGGCATTTTCTTTTTCTGAAAAAAATAAGAATATAAGTTTATTTAAGTTTATAATACAGAAGATGATGAAATGAATTGAGTGATACGCATGAGTGATACGCGTGAGTGATACGCATGAGTGATACGATTGAGTGATAAGATTGAGTGATACTATTGAGTGATACATATGAGTCATATGATTGAGTAATACGCATGAGTGATACGCTTGAAAATTCATGTTAAAGGTTTTGATTTGTTTTTTCAATATAAAATTATTTTAAAAAAACTTAAATTGATGCTCTTGAGAAATAAAACAAGTAAAAAACTCATTTGGCAGGCCTCTAATGTAATAATTTATTATTTTATTATTTTCATTATGCTGGTGCAATTCCTTATAATTTAAAGACAATTTGATAGGCCCGTCAAATATTTCTCTCTCTTCAGTGTACTTCTCAAAAGCACACTTTTACATTCTCATCAATCATGATGGAATGTCTTAGATTCATGTGAATTTGGACCTATCCAGTTTTCGTCAATTCTCGACGTTTTGGGACCCCCCGAGTTAGAAAAAATGGATTTTACGAAAATGTTTGTCTGTCGGTCTGTCTGCCTGTTGTCTGACGACGCGATAACTTTCAAAGGAATTTTCTAATTTCGTTAGCCAGCCTTCTACTGCAAACATTTATGGTTTTAGCCATGGAAAATCAAACCGAGAAAAGTAATAATTCGACTTCCCCACGAAACCACGCTAGATACGATAAATAGGCAAGAAATCAAAATTCTTCCTTTCTAAAAGTTCTACAATATTTCCTCTAACCGTTTTTCAATAGCAATAACAGTTTTTGCTTTAAACGTGGAAAATGCCATAAGCAAATCAACAATTTAAATTTATAGCTAAACAACGCAAAAGACAATGAAAGCTTCAACGGCAAAATTACTCAGCTCAAAACGAC
>JAUMHM010000071.1:19218083-19229263 GCA_032362435.1 Melikaiella ostensackeni | reverse complement strand
ATGGCTGCAGACAATCTCTTCTCTGATGAAGAAAATTAATTGGGTCAACGAGGAGGATTCTATCAGGATTATCTCGCATGGAAAGAAGAGAAAAACCCTACCCGGATAATAAAGAAACCAAATACCTGAGGGAAACTATGGGTAGAGGTCAACCAGTCAAAATTTGGAGATTGCTAAGGAGAGTTGTGTTGAGATTACTGAACTTTAAAGTCAAAGACATTTCAGATAAGAAATTGACAATGATAAGGCTCCAGTTCACTGACCCAATGATCATACCATGAGAAAAACTCAAAATTCAAGAAATAATAATCTTTCTATGCCATCGGTATCAAACACTAAGTTTTCACACATGCTTCAGCGGCACAAGAGAACTGACAAATGAAGAAAAGAAGCAAGTAATTTGGGAAGCGCATGGATCCATTATGGCCCAACATTAAGGAGAAACCAAGGCTACCGAGAGACCAAGAATAATCGATGAATGGAAAAACATGGAAGAAGAGATTATTCACTTCGTAAAAAGATGCCCAGTCTGCCAGTGGCAGAAAACAACTAGGATAAAAAATCAGAGTGAATCTATTATCCCCGATACTCCAGTTGATTCCAAAGATAAGAAAGCTATGGACATTTTCGGACCATTGCCAACTACTCGTTCGAGACATGAAAAGTATTTTAACAAAGCCAGAGAAAGAATAAAACTTGCAAAAAGAGAAGTACAACAACCAGCAACATGCAAGGATTATAAAATCACAGGGAATTTGTGTATCCGGAGACCTAGTAAAGCTTATCGACCAAACATCTGTCAATAAACTCTCTCCTAGTTGGAAAGGGCCCACGGTTATCTTAGAGGCAATAGAGAACAACAATTACAAAATTAGTTTTGAGAATAAGACCCTAACCATCTACGCCAACCAACTAATACCATAATATGCGTAATTTAAGATGTTCCTCCTCTCGATTTTGTTTACACACGTGGCAACAAGTCTAGGAAATTACACTATACTAAAAATCAATGGAAACATCTTTTTAGAGGAAGAAGGAAAAGCCTACCTTTACCACGGAAAATGGAAGCTCATCATATCAGTGACCACAACCAACACATAACAAAGATCCAATCTTGTAGTGGCACCCTTAAAATTGCAGTGAAAGCATGTGATTCCAGCTGCCCTGAAGATTATGGAATAAGAATGGTAGGTGACTGATATGAACAACTCCAACAGGTTATGGGTATTTGACGAACCCAAAAAGGATTGCTCAATGCTGTTGGAGACATATCCAAAAGCTTATTCGGATTCACGAGCAACAGTGACTTTGAAGCCATCAATAAAGAACCTGAACAACTTTACTCAGATAATAAGAATTTAGCTACAGTAATGCAAAATCACACCAAAGTCTTGAAGTCATTGCTGGACTCTTCGTCAACTGGCTACGAATCTTTGGAAGAAAAGTTGCAAGCCGAAACTGGGACTGCACACTTGATCAGAGGTAGTCTGAATAACAACACCAGAAATTTGTTTATAGCTTCTAATTGATTGCATGTGGAATCCCGATTGACGAACTACATGACGATATCGAAATGTCTTCAGTTGCCATAAATGACGGTAAACATGGCATAACTCATCCTCAAATTGTTACGCCTAAAATTTTAATGGACATCATCAGAGCCCTTAGTTAGACTGTTGTACCAGTTTGGAAACTCTCTAGCAAAATAAAAAATACCTTCAAGTTTAATAATTAACAGAGTGTAATCATTACTCTCACCCTGTTACACGACATTATTTTTCAAGTGTACCTACTCAAAAAATCTAAGTTGTCCGATCGAAGTCAAACTTGGGCAAAGTGTTTTTCTATTGAATAGTAGTTTACGGGAAAAAAATTTTGTCATTTGGATAAATATTTACCGAGGGGTGAGGGGAGAAAATTTTGGAATTTTCGTGGATATCGTCTATTTTGGAGATTTTTAACTTTTCTAATAGGGTTTAAACAAATTTTGTCCAGTACAAATTCGATAGGTTTTTCACGCCTTTTCCATTGATCATAAGAACTTTTCGAAAATAGTCATTCGTGATACAAGTGCGTAAACCAGGTGATTGCACTGAGTGTGATTCTTGCAGCATGAGCCGCAGGCAAGTGCTGCAATCACACGATGAGTGTGATTATATATTATTATCTCTAGAAGATAACTCCCATACAATTAAATTTACAGCAAAAGTGCTTTTGATTCTCTGATTACCTGGTTCGCACGTGTATCACACACTATTTTTTGCAACATCTGACCGAGAAAGTTGCACGCCAAAAGCTGCTCCAAAATAGTGACAGCAGCGCCTGGCCAGTGTCACTTTGAGACTGAAGTGAAGGCTGCTCCACCAGATGGCGCCACCGGTTTTACGATTCCCAACCCGTATGTGAATTTTCTTTTTAAAAGTAAACAATAAGATAGAGGCCACGCCCCTCATAAAAGACGTTTGCACATTGCTCACGAAGAGCGCGAATTTCTATAAGGAGATAATGATTCTAGGAGATAACTCCCGTACAATTAAATTTACAGCAAAAGTGCTTTTGATTCTCTGATTACTCTTGGTGTAGGTAGCACGAGACTGAGGTTGGCGTGGGTCGAGGTTTTGTGATAAGCGTAGTGTGAGGCGTCTCCCCACTCCTTGCTCCGGCCCGCAGAGCCGTAGGGCGACGGGATTCCTATAACTCCGTTATAACCGTTAGCTGCTTCTCCAAATTTCAACATGATGTCTCGATCTCTCTGGCGTATCTCCAGCTTTTCATCATTTTCAGTAACCATGGACAGAAGAATATTCTCCGAGTGTGCAAAAAAGGCTTTTTTTTTAATCGGCTTATCCACTACTTCTCTCAAATTCATAGGCAGGTACCTTGTTAGACGATTCAATTCAAAAAGAATCCTAGCACCTTCCGATATGAAGTTGTACAGCTTGATGGGAAGTCACATGGAAACGTAAACTCGGCAAATGAAAACAGCTAGCGTGATCATCTCAGAGCAAGGATCATGAGGGGCAACGTATTTCCTAAAAATTCTACTCACAGTATTGAGAAATCTCCAGTGCACCATGACTCCAGGGTTAATATAGGCAAAATTATCTGGGCATTTTCCTGTTACAACAACTGTCCATATCTCGTGTAAGTATTGTTAAACAGTACTAAGATCTGCAGAATCAACACTCAGCACTTCGATTAGATTCCTCATAAGGTATACTTTGGAAATTATAAATAATAGATAATTTCGTTTTACATGTAAACGAGCTGTATGATGATTCGGAGGTACGAAACCACAGTCGCATGCCTCAGGGTTTCTCAAAGAGAATGAAGATTGAAATTAACTCATCTACAACATTTATGGCATCTTCAAGAAGAAATTTTTAATTTGATTAAAAAAAATAATGAATTTTTATGAAATTCTGAATAACAATAAAAAATTAAGCAATCAAGCTTTTTAAGGGTTGGAACCGGTAATTTATATTTTTCATGGAGCCCATTAGTATCTTAAATAAAGAATGCCCTCTTATTTTAAAGAATACCAAAAAAAAAATTTCACCGCTTTTTTATTTTTCTCGAAAAAGGTTAGTTCAATAAAAAAATGCATAAAACAAAAAAAGATATACTTTATAGAGATCTACAACTTTTTTAAAAATACTTCTTCAATACAACCAATAATTTTGAGGTAAATCAAGAAAGACATGTTTTTTCAGTGTTTCCGGGCAATCTTGGCATAATCGGCTAGAAAATTTTGTTTTAATCAGAACCAAATTTTACACAGATGCTTGTTAGATAAAAAGAAAAGAAAATAGGTCCCCAGGGTCTTTCATTTTCTGAAATTCGTATTTTACGCTACGCCCTAATGCGCAAGCAGTTTTTACTTACATTAACAGAGCCTTGAAAGGGCGTATTGTGCCTAGAAATACCAATCGACTGTATTTACCTGTGAAACTTGCTTATCAGTGCCAGATGCTAAGAAATTGAAATTCGACAACACGTGAAAAAAATACACATAAACCGTAAAATGCAGTACATGACTGCTGCAATTTCGGTATTGTAATGCAAAATTAAACTCAATCTTGGAAAAAATGAAGCTTCTCGCTCGCGATTACAAATATTCTGCGATTCAAATTTGACTTTTACTTTCAACACTTTTATGTCACTGTAAAAAAAGGTTTTCAAATTTAAATGCTCGAGTGCAAACTCAAAATTAGCCTCTACAAATTTATTCTAGGCTCCAAATAAGAATCTTTGAGCAAGAATCATAGAATACTTTATATAAAGAATTTTTCTTCATTTCGTATCGAATATTTATACTTCGTTTATTATGCACTGCAATGAATTTCGTTTTGTCAAAATGCATTTTTCACTTTTAATATCTAATTCCAAAAAAAGCTGTCAAAATTACAAATTTCATTTAATAAAATCTTGTAGTAAACGACATGCTTCATATTTCTCTATCTATAATTCAATTTAAACTATAATTTTTTATTTGAAAAAAGGTTCGTATAGTAATGAGGGAAAAAATAAAGAAAATCGAGGGACAAACTTTAAACCTTTCATAATAATATTTACTTAAATTAAAAAATGGGCACAATTTATACTTTTGCTCCTTTAAAGATCAGAAACATAATACAATAAGCTTCTTTTCAAATGTACGAATGCGAACTTAAAATCGATGAGTAAAAATGTAAAAACAGCTCCATACAACAATCTTGGAATAAGAATCCAAGAATATTTATAGAGAGAATTTTTCTTCATTTAGCACGAGGTATAGAATAATTTATACTTAGTTTGCAACACAATTATAACTATTTTGCAATTTATTTTGTGATTTTAATTTTACTTTTACTTTTAAAACTTTTATGACATTGTGCAAAAAAGTTTCAACATCAATACGAGTATACATACTTATTATTATTTTTATCATTTCCTACATTTTTAGAGACGTCAGTTGAGTACTCCTAATAAAATAGTTACAAAAAACTGATGTTACCAATCTTCAATAAAGCATTTGAAATCTTTTTATTTTCACATACTACATTCGGTTTCCTTCTTTGTCTAAACTTTTTCTTACTTTCGAAATTAATTTCAAAAAACAATTTGGAAACGGAACTTTCATACTTTTTTTTCTAAATTAAATAAATTTACTACAATTTATATAGAGGAGTAATGAGAGTAAGCAGTAATGAGAGTAAGTTTTTCTTAGAGATGTACTTCGGAAACATAGAATAAAGTTTTCTATTAAAAATAATACTTTATTTTGCATTTCATGGGCGATTTCCTGGGGTATCTCATATTACGAGAATAGGTTTTCGAGTTTGCAAAAAGCATGTTTTTTACATTTTTCGAATTTTCATAAAAAGTAAAGAATATTTAAAATTTTCCATTTCAGCACCTTATTGCAAACTAAATTCACTTTAAAATGCCCAATTTTACTTTTAAATTCTGTGCATAGAATTCCGACAATCACACCAAACAGAGTTGGTATCTCATATTTGGGTACTCTTTTCTAGACATTTAAAAATTATTAATATAGAGCATAGAGTGACCACAGTCTGGGGGATACTGACACAGAACTAATACCGTGAAATATCTCTAAAAATAATTAATGAACCAAAATTTCCTGAAAAATGCCCCTGGAGCTTCATCTAGATTCTAATCAATTTGTCCTGAAATTTTTAGACGAATCGGTTGAATATTGCAGGCTACAAATCGACTGAAATTCTGAAAATAACACATTTCTCATGTTTTCTGAATCTGCTGTGTGCAGTTTTAAAAAAATGGACAATGTGTATGTACGATAACTACCACTCTTTCGAGAAAAGATATTCGCGTTTTTTTATTTGGCGGCAATTCACTACCGCGAATCTTGATTTTGAATGAATAGTTCTAAAATAGTTTCATGTTCAAGACCAATTGTTACAAATGTAAAAACATACTGTATTTAACTATAGAAGCAAGAGAACCAATTTTTGGAACTATCTCTCTATCTTTCTATGTATATTGTATATTATTTTGGAAGAGACAATTTTCCACAAGAATATTACTCATGTTTTCGATGCGATTAACATCAGAAATGTAACTGCCCCGCCTTTTGCTTGAAGTATAATACCTGCTTCTCTTTATACCTGTAGGCTTAATCCTCAAATTCAAAGGATGGGATACTGGGCAAATTTACTGAAGCTGACCCCTAAGGTTCTTCGTTTTATATTGTAGAACTTTGATGGCAACCAAAGATACTGATTTCTATAAGATTTTCAAAAAAGTCACCAAAAATACTTTTCTGAGACTTTATGGATTTATACGTTTCGTCAAATTCTGCGTCGAATGATATATACTTTTAAGAGACAATTTTTGGACACTTCATACATATGTAATCTTTATTTTTCTCATAAAGCTTATTAAATAATTGAGTGAATAAAAATGTGTATTGTCATCAAAAAATTAAATCCAAGATAAACTCTAAGGAATCTGTATCATCGAGGTTCGTAACGATCAATCACAAGGAGATTCTTTTCACATACCGTCAAACAGAAATCAACTGTATCGATCTAAGGTTAACCACTTAAATACAGAAATTTTAAACGTCATTATTTGTAACTATTGTAATATCATTTTTAACTATTATTGTAAGTTCTTTAAGACGATTGTATTGTAATTTTTTCAGGGTACTGACAATTTCTCAACTTACAACAAAAAAGTCGTAAAAATTGAAACTCGAAAATAATTTTTTTTTTAAATATGAATGTTTTCACTTAAACTGAATTAGTGAAAAGTAAGCGACTAATTCAAATTTAAAGAGATCATTAGGTATACTTCATAAAATATTCTTACAATATAGGCTATAATTACTTCTCATATTTCTAAACTTGATGATATTTCAAATTAAAACATTTAAACATTTAAAATTGAACAATTTTAAACACAGTCAACTGAAATTGTCGAACTGTCTGTCAAATAATTTTAATTTCAATGCTTTCACAATTATACAGTATAATTTCAAAATAAAATATTCTCCGTATACCTCAATAAGTAAGACTTACGTTACTAATGAAATAGTGCCAAGTCATTTTTGTTTTGTGACTGAATCTTTTTACGATTTGTAAGGATTTTTTTTTTTTAGGTGAATAAGTAACAATTTTGCTATGAATTAGTAGTTTTCTTATTTCTACTGTTGATTATTAGAAATGCTTTAAAGCAATATTTATGAACGACTTGGATTTTTATTATTATTATGATTTCTTCTAATTGAAATTTATGGAATTCAAGAATTTAAAGTTTTAAAAATTGTACAACCTTAAAGTGGATATCAAGTCTTACATGATTTAATAATTTTCAATTAAATTTTAAAAAAATTGAATAAATAAGATTGAAACTTTATAAATTTACACATTCTCAAATGAACAGCTTTTAAAAATGAACAATCTGCCTTGAATTCTGAGTGCGTGAATATTTCCAGATTGTACAATTTATTTTTAATTAAAATCCTTAATAGTAGTTGGAGAATTTTTAATTAACTGAAAAGAGTAAAAACGTTCCCAATAAAATAGTTGCAAAGTCAAATATTAAAAAATGAAGAAAAATTTTATTTAAAACATTTTTAAACAATTTATTTCAAGCGGAAGGCCTTGATATACAATTTTACGTTTGAGGCTCTCAAAATTGAATAATTTCAAAATATACGATATTTCATGAAAAAGAAGGCAATTCAAAAAGACACACCCAACCCTTCTTTGAAAATGGGATTATTGGCTCCAAAATCAAATTCTAATGCACATTGTGGCCAAAGGATTCTTTTACGGTGTCATTTTTCAATTTTTTCGGATTAAACAAAAATTAGTTTTTCTTGTATTTGCAGCTTATTGGAACTTTGTGACATTTTTTTCAACTCAACGTCAACAAATCTATTTTGATTTTGCTTTTTTAAATTTAATTTAAAGATTTAAATCACCGTCTAAAGTTGTGGACACATACGCCTCAATCGAAAAAAAAATTTCTTCTACATTTTCTCTGAAATAGATGACTTCTTTCAAACATACTTCTCACACTTCGATTCGTCATTACAGTGTCTTAGCGGAAAGTTTTTTAAAAATATAAATTGGATTTTGAATCACCATTCAAGGTTGAAAAGTGTGTGTCTCGAACGAAGAAAAAAATGACTCCTCCATTTCCTCGGAACTTAATGACATTTTCCAATAAAACTCATAATGTACCAATTCAACAACTCAGTAGCTAGAAATGAAATTTTTATCCTGAAATTAAAAATTTGACTTTTAATCACCGTCCAAAATTAAAATTTTGGATGTCTTTTTTTGAACACCACCATTCAGTTACACTTTATTTGGAAAATAAATCGTTTCAGTTTTTTTGTTGATTGACTTATTTTGCAAATAATCGCCAATTCAGAAAATTTATTATTTTTCTGACGGAGCTGGGTCTCAATGCAAAAACAAGTTTAATTTTTCCTCCATTCTCTCATATAAATCTACATACGGTATTGAGGCAGAGTGGCATTTTTTTGCCACAAAAGGGGCTTGTAATGGTAATGGGTGGATGTGTTAAAAATGCGGCGAGAATAGCGAGTCTTCCAGAAAATAGTCAAAATCAAATAACTTCTCCCAAACGCTCGTTTGATTGAGCGGTTAATTATTTAAAAAATGTGAGTTTCCATTTTTGTACAAGTGAAAAACATTAGACTCGCGAAAACTTGTATCAATCGCAGCATCAAAATTGTAAAACTATACCTAAGACTCGTCAATTCCATGCATTCATACCAAAGGAAAAAAAACAATTATTGTGTGAGGTATTTTCTAGTTCAGAAGAAACAGTAATATTGAATATTTAAAATTATATAATGCTTTGTATAAGTTTGACATATTTTTTCATCGAATAATAAATGCAAAAGGTTCTGATATTGTGTCTATGACCTCTTTAATCAAAATTCATGAGTTTTTCGAAAGGGCCAGCTTAAGCAGCTAGCGCGTCAAAATCTGCGATCCCGTTGCAGGCCGCGCGTCATCAGAAAAACATTAATAATTTCCTGAATATGAAATGTTACTGACTTTTTTCTTAATATACTCGGTGACGATTTGCGCAAAAAGAGAATCCAATCTCATTGTTGCGTGAAACCGAGAACACGATTTTATTTGCAATTGTTCAAACAAATTTTGTATAACTTAAAGAATAATATATTGTGCGACTAGTGAGAGAGGAAGAAGATTCCGAGAGGGTAGAGTTTGCCGCGCGAGCGTAGGGAGCGTGGTAACATGCTCGAGGACTCTTCTCCTTCGACCACTAGTCGCACACAATATTTTATTCAACTATCGCGAGAAATATCTCATTTCGCGGCCCTGTTGAAAGGGGAAAATAATAGCTTACCTGATTGATTGACGCATTTATAGCCCTCAGAGTTCTCTTGAAGTTTCAATTTTGAGTTATGGCAAAATGGCAGTGTTGAGCAGTGTTACCAACATAGTCCGCGTTTCAAAATTTTATTAATAGTGAAGTAATAAAGTTTCATTTTCTGCAAAATCTAGAAGAATAAGAAGTTAACCTACTTTCAAATTATAGCTTTCGTGTCTCTGAGATACAAACTTTGTTGTTTGGGATGAAATCGTGTCGAAGAAGTTTCTTCATACGGTCACTTGAGAAATCCACGAAATCATCTACTGGTTCAATTAAAAATTCTAGATCAGGTAGATCTGTGGTAAGCCATTGTTTGAACGTGATTTGTTCAATAAAATTTGCTGCGTATGCTTCCTCTAATGGCACCTTTAGACTGTCATTACCCGGGTAGCTTTCACATTGATTGAAATAGCACTTGATTTGAGTAGGATTGCAAATCGATTGAGCTGCCCAATGCTTGGGAGTTGCAAATCGCAAAAAATTAGGTTCGACTAATTCTGCAATTTTTCCACCAGAAAACATAAGTTTCGCATTTTGGTGGAGAACGCAAACGCAAAAGTTGTGGGTGTCACTTGTTTCAGCTAAGACACACTCTTTTGGCCTCAACTCTGCAAATTTTTTTTTATCCAACTTTTGCATTTGGATGAGTATTTTTAAAAGCCACATCAATTTCTCTCAAATTGCATAAGACTATACGCTTTTGAAACTTGGTTTTTTCTATCATCCACTTTAACCGATACACAATCATTTTTACCTGGCATTGAACGAATGTCATCATCTCTGTAAAAATTTTTAACGCACAATACTGTTCCATTCGGTGAAGCTTTGCCTGCTTTCTGATCAGGAGAAGATGAAAACCCCTCCAATTATATTAATTACTTGGCTTTGCGAGCCATACGATCGGAAGAATCAAATACAGATTTTATCTTTCTAATTGGCCATGTTTTCGGTTGAATAGTCAAAATTTTAACTTGCTCCCTTTTGCCTGACTTAACTTTCTCAACGTTATCTTTTAAATGACGTACAATGACATCGTCTTCACTTTCTATGTTTGGAAATTCAAACAGCTTGGAACGTATAGTTTCACAGACTTTTTTAAACGCGTCCTTCTTTAGTTGTTTTGTTTTCAACTGAAGAAAATCTATCTCTTCACCTCCGAGGATCCGCGACAAAATATTAAGTGATAAAATGGCTTGTCATTTGCCTACGTTTGACATTTCAATATCACTTATAGAAGAAGAATCAGTATCAATATCTATGTCGATTTCATCTTCATATAAGTTACCTTCATTGTCTGCTGTCACAATAGAAAACACAAGGAGTTCGCGCTTGAAATAACTTTTTACGGCATTCACTGCAAATAAAATCCTTTTTGGTAAGAAGTGGTAATTTGTCACAAATACTTTGTGGAACACTTTTCAAATTGTTTCGCATGAAATTATGATCAGGTTTGTCAAAACGATTGTAACATTGTCCATTAAAAGGTATTTTTAAACAAACTGAGACCAAATTTGAGTAAAAAATACAGGAAAAAATAAACGAGATTACTCGTGAAATTAATTCAATTGTCATGAGCAGAATTGCATGATGATTAGTTTCAACTAATATGGAGAAGATCAAGTGAAACGAACTCGTTTCATCGCTTGTACTTCACGAAGTGGTCAAGTCTGCGAACACAACACTAAAGTAATGCATGAGGATCCGCGACAAAATATTAAGTGATAAAATGGCTTGTCATTTGCCTACGTTTGACATTTCAATATCACTTATAG
>JAUMHM010000071.1:19200969-19211469 GCA_032362435.1 Melikaiella ostensackeni | reverse complement strand
GATATCAAAATTGTTGCTTTTACGAAGACCTGTAAACTTGCCTTTAAACGTTTTCTGGTAAGAGGCATAGTTTGTTTCTTAAGTGGAGAAAATAGTATTGGGATATTATTATTTCAATTTTTAGCCAAACGACGCGAGATAAAAAAATAGTCAACAAAGTAGAATTTGTACTTTTAAAAGGTCAAATAAAATTGCTGTTGAACATTACTTTATAGGACCAATCGTAAATCAAGATAATTTTTTTAATTGTTTTTTTAACTATTTATTTGTATATATTATGCGGTGAACGCAGAAAATCGAGCGCAAAGCGCGAATGTTATGATGAGAATGTATTCCTTAAGGCCAATAGAGCCTTAAGTAAATAACTTTTCTTTCTCATTTTAAATTAAAAACAAATTGCGTAATATACACTTAAAGAACATATAACATCGAGCGCGAAGCGCGACGATCGCATCGCGCGCCCTAGGCGCGCTCAAACTCTGCGAGCGAAGCGCGCTATGAGAATGTGCCCGCGAAGCGGGCAGATTTTTTAAAATAAATTAGCTTCCAATTTTACGGACACCTATAAAAGGAGTGATCCATGTCTAAAATATTTGTTTCTAAAATTCTGAACTTATCAAATTTCATTATTTTCAAATGAAACAAGTTTATAATTTACATGAATTTTGCACTTGAGTGGCTTAATTTAGAAAATTTGGTTAATTTAGAGGTTTCCTCAATTTCAAATAATTTTTAGCTCCTAGTTTTTTTTGCAAATTCAACTTCTTGCAAAGTCGAAAAATTTCGATCTTCGGTTTCGTTTAATTTCAACTCCATTCTTTTCCAAACTTTAATATTTTCTACCTGAATTCTTATTACGTAATTGGGAAGGATTTCTAATTTGAACTATTTTCAAAACAGAAAAATTTGAAATTTTCGACATTATTAATGAAAGTTGAATGCTTCCATGTAGCATTGTTTATTCTTAAAGTCAGTCACATTTATATATTGTTAAATTTGGAAATCATTCATTTGAAAATTGTCCAATTCTAAGATTTTTAAGTTTAACTTGATATTTCATACTCTTGAATGTGATTAAATGAAATTGATGATTTTAAAACTCTATCAATTCGATAATTCATTCTTGAACGATATTCGATTAAAAATATATCGACAGATAAGGCTTCAATTGGGAAATTGTACTTTTAAAAAGTTGAAATATGAATTTATTCACTTTTTAATAATTGTTTTTTTTTTAAATATCCTATTTCGGACGTTCTTAATTTTGAAATGTTTAAGCAATAAGTATTACAAATTAAAATAGTACAATTTGAAAAAATATATTTTTAAGACTGAATCGACTTCGAATCAGGCAGGTAGGTAGACTTCAAGTCGAGGTACCTCTTGGTGACAAAATATTTTCTTTCTTTGGAGAAAATTAGACGACATGTATTTTTCCGCCTTTCGAAAAAAAAAATCTCCTGGATACAAAAATATTTTGGCCCCCTTAAAATATCATAGGATGTCTTCCCTATAAAAGTACAAATTTAGCCAAAAAATGGCAAAAATTGAAAAGGTGAGGTTTTTGTGAAAATAAGTTCTTTTGTAATTTCAAAAACAATCAATGCCATGTTGTTAATTTCGAATCTTTTTGAGGTTATAGACGTTCAAAGGAAAAATTGGTGGCGTTTTGAAAACAAACATCAAAATTCAAATATTCATAACTTCGCAGCAAAATTTATTTTCACAAATAGGAAAAATACGTGTCGCCTAATTTCCGCTAAAAAACAACATATTTAGTCACCAAGAGATTCTGCAACTTCAAATGTACCTACTTGTCTGATTTGAAATAAATTCGCTCTTTAAAAAGTCGAAATAAGTCGTACATTTTAAAAATTGGGAAGTAAATAATAGATGAATTTGAAATATTTCAAATTAATTTTTCTATGTATCAGCCTTTGGGATTATTTTCCACTATATACCTCGGAACTTGAAATGGTAGATATGTTATTTTAGCCAATCAGCGAAGAAGTTCCAAAATATTTTTAAATAGCGGCCAATTAAGAAAAAATAGTAGCGTTAGTAGCACTTCTTGAAAACAGTGGTATCACTCGAAAAAAATGTCAAATAGTGTCAATGGTGCCATGAATCCGAACCATTTAATTGTATCCGAGGCGAAAATATTATATATAGTGGAAAAAATTAGGTATAATTTTCATTTTTCTCATACAAATCATGTATAAAACGAATACAAATTATATATAATAATTACCACAATGTATAAACTATGTATAATTTTTCAGCATGGGGTATTTTCCTGCAGAATATAATTTTTAATGCAGGTGTTTAAAAAAATTGCATACCTCTTCCAAGTTCTCCAGAGCATTAAAAAAAATTCCATAGATTTTCCAGGTTTGTACTTTATAGCACCAGAAAAACTAGCCTGAATACGATTTTTTATACGCCCATGAAAAATCGTGACGCGAGCTACTAGGTGTCTTTTATGAATTCGAATTCCCCAAGCACTTTCCATATCTTTCCTTTTGGACATCCTTACCCCAATCTCCCTTTCCTTGCAAATTTCGTCGATAAATTATGTAAATTTTTGCAATTTTGATTCAAAACGTGCAACAGTGGACTATTTCTGTCGCTCGAGAAATTATTGCAGAACAGTTGAGAAGTGGTGGAAACGTAAAACCGGCTTATCTATGCATACTGGACATAAAGTCGGACGTATGCCGGCGGACGGTATATGGACAGTATCCGAAAAGGGCTTGTACTCCTAGGAATCGATATGACGCTACACGTGCGACGCACCCGCTATATGGGTAACTTTCCACATACAGTGAAATTTTTAAATCAAAAAAAAATTCTCAATAATTTTTCCAAAATTGTATTTTGCAGTTTGAGTTAGATTTAGTGAAACTGAAAAAAGAGTTTGTGAAAGTATTCAAGCTACAAACTTTTTTGCAGCACTCCTGGAGCATTTTGACATATTGAATTTTCCGTATTCCTCTATTTATAAGGCTTATTATTTAATAAAATAAGGCAATGATTATTGAATGAGGTAATGCAATAAAATTTCAAACAATAAAACAGAAAAAGACACAATAATTAACTATGTAATACAAAAAAAATTTTTTGAGCATTTCAAAGATTTCTGATTAAAATATATAAATACACGCTATCATTTTCATGCTCTAAATTGAAGAATGAGTCAGTAAATTTGTCAGTGTTCGAAATTGTATAATTTTACGTAATTTGAAGTTAGAAATATCAAAAATGAAATGATTTCGAACTTTGCTTAAAATTGAATACTTTTTAATTTAAAAGTCAAATTATTTTTATTTCAAGTCATTTGAAATGAAGAATTGTTCAATTGTTATTTATACATCGAAATTCAATTCAGATCAGGCAGGCAGTGAAACTTCGAGTTACGTCATAATTCGCCTCTTAAATATGTTGTTTTTCAAAGAGACACAAATTTTTCATTTAAACCTTTATAACTTTCGAACTTATTGAGATATTTCAATTTTCTTTCCTAGCTCTAGTGAGGTTAATTATCGGCTTTTAAAATCCGCCGGAAAATTAACAAAATGTTGAAAATTAACAAGAAGACGGTGGTTTGTCTGAAAATATTAAAAGTTAATTTTCTTAAACACCTCATCAACTTTTTTGATGAATTGGTACTTCTATAAGAAAGACATTCTCTGAGTTTTATGCGGGCCATACAAATTTTGCGGCCACGAGAATGTTCTTTTTGAAAAATTTAAATTTCGGATTTTTTTACGAATAACGACATATTCGATAAGATTCTAAGAACAAAATTGGTTCATTTTAAATAGCTCTTTAAAAAAGTACCTCTTACTCTTTTATGATATTTTGCATCGTTCGCGAGAAAAATTAAAAAATTCAATTCTGACCAAAAAAAAAATCTCGTGGCCACAAAAATGATTAAACTTGCGTAAAACAAATAGAATGTCTTCTTTATATAAGTGCGAATTTTTGAAAAATATTGTGAACAATGGAAAAATAAGTTTTTTCATAAAGTCAAATTTCCATGTTTTCAAAATTTAGCAAGGAAAACAAAATTGAATTTAATATAAAGTCCAACTGCTCGACTTTTAACTCTGTACAAATCTGTTAAAATCTATATAAATTGTTGAATTTTTAACATATTCAGAATTGTCTAATAAAATCAGCTATATTTCAATTTCTTAATACTCGCACTACAGTTCAATTTTAAAAACCATACATTCATTTACATTTACACTCAATCAACTTAAAACGTATATTATCAAGAATTTTCAATTTCAAACGCGTTAAATTTTCAATTTTTCAACCCTTTAAAACTGCATTTTAAAATTCTTTAAGTTGAGAATGTGCAAGTAATCATAAAGACTTAAAATGGAAAATTCTATTAGTAAAAAATGTTAGAATTATGAACTGTAGATTGAATAATTTTATAATTGAAAAAGCGGGTGTAGTTCCGAAAGCGTCGGACCTCCGATTTTTTTTGAAACTACGTATACTAATGTATTTTGACGCGCTGATTACGAATATGATAGTAAAAATTGGGGCAAATTTGATTTTCATGGGAAAAATCATGTCAACGAATAAAATCATGGTATTTTCCATTTATTTCCATAAACAATGGGAACTTCGAAAAATATTTCAGACAAAAGTTGTAGATCTCATCAAAATGCACATTTTATATTATATCAATTTTTATCCTATGAGTAACAGTTTTCGGGATATTCGAAATTGAAGATGGAAAATCAAAAACATTTCATATTTCTTAAAGTATTACTGTTACCTACCACAGAAGTGCCTTCCTGCACTCCATTAAACGTTGGAAAGGGGCACATAGATTTCCCTTTCCAACTTCTTATCGGGGGTGGAAGTCAGCATAGAAATGATGTAAATCACGTATGGTTCCCTTTTTTAACGTCACATTGGGGATCGGGAACGGACCCCGGTGACTGGTCACACAAATAGAGTAAGTCGAATAGGTTCCCCTTTCCAATGTATCAGGGAGGGGGGCGTGAAGGCAGTCCTGTGACTGGTCACAGGAATAGTGTACATCACATAGATTCTCCTTTCCAATGTTTAATGGGGTGTAGGAAGGCACTCTGTGATATGTAGGTAACAGTAATACTTTAAGAAACATGAAATGTTTGTGATTTTTTATCTTCAACTTCGAATATCCCGAAAACTGTTACTCATAGGCTAAAAATTAATATATCATAAAATGTGCATTTTGATGATATCTACAACTTTTATCTGAAATATTTTTCGAAATTTCTATTATTTATAGAATAAATTTTAAAAAAACATTATTTTGTACGTTTTTTATCGTTTTCCCCATGAAAATCAAATTTGCACCAATTTTCACTATCATGTTTGTAAACAGCGCGTCTTCTTACATAATTATACGTAGTTTAAAAAAAAATCGGAGGTTCGACGCTTCTGGAACTTTATCCGAAAAAGCTAACAATTGATCTTGACATTAAAAAAAGTCGAAATCGAACTTACTTAAATTGTATTATATCATGTGAAATGAAATTTGTGACATTTCAAGTAACTGGATAGATTTGTCTTCTAAAAATTTGTAAAATTCCTGGTGAAAAAAATTCACTGCCATTTCTCAGGTTTTCCAGGTCTCAAAAAATTTCCGGTTTCCCGATACAGCGACCACCCAGTTCTAGTCATTTTTGTGTAAAAATTTTTCTCTAGCTAGCTTTGAGAAATCTGTTACAATACTTAAGCACTTTCTACTGATAAACATATCAGAGAAAACTTCGAAAATATCAAAGACTGAAAAAAAGATGAACAGTAGAATTGAAAAATGCTCATGTTTGAACTTCTTGAATGTATTTTTATCAGTAAATAGATTTTGATTGTTTATTCTTATCAATTTTTTTCTAGTGTATTCTTTCAAGGACAGAATCCTGAGTTGTTTAAAGTATTTTTCTTAATAAGCTAGGAAGAAATATTTTGAAAAACACAAAAATGAATATTCTAAAAACCTACTTCTTCTGTTTTTGTTTCCTTAAACTTTTACATTTTCTTTAAATATATATTTTTATCAGTTGGAAGCTCTCTGATGTTCAAAACATCTTCAATATCAATTGGATAAAGATTATAGTGTAAAAGAAGAAAAACTTAACGAAAAATATTATTCACAAAAATAACACAATTATGAAGATAACATTTTTTTTAATACACAGTCTGCGAACATGTGAAACCAAGCCTTGTAACAATCAGCTCTAAATTAATTATACTTTATTAGATGGTCATAACACGCTACTTGTTTGCATGTTATTATCGATTTCCAAAATTTCGTTTCTGCCACCAAAAATAACATACTTTTATCTGGTACACTGTTTCACGCATTTTATTACATATTGAGATCATTAGAAGAATTTCGGATAACAGTTTTTATCGAGGTTTTAGGTTTAAATTACTTGAGAGTTGATACGAAGAGTGGCAGGGGTGGGATGAATCTATTTCTTTTTATGAACTCCTTTCCTTCCGCCCATTTTTTCTTTTAATTCTTCTAAATTCAATTTTATCTTCATATATCCTTATGAGAAAAAAAATGATGATGATGTTGTAGTAGGTACACACTTAGGTGTATGATGTAATTTGCAGTTTTTCCTTTACCGCTGTTGTTCTTATGCAGCGACCGAGAGCGTTGAATTATTATTATTATTATTATTATTATTTTATTATTATACTGTTAAGCCAAATCCTTTTCAGGGGAAGCGTAACTCGTTCAGTTCTAGCCTCGTTATATCAACTGGAATCAAGGAATTTATATGGTAAAGATAAGTAAGAGATGTGTAGGAGAAAGGATAGGTTTCAGATCAATCCAGAAGTCGCGTGTTGCTCATTCAAACGACACACTCTTTCCACAACACCGCTCCAACACGGGCCGCTGATCGATCTCTCTAGCAATCGCTCCGGGTGAAGAGCTTCTCAGAGCCATCATATATTACGACTCACACATAAATACTCGAATTGACTGATAAACTCATAGGAAGATCCGCACTTTTTATCTCAATCGCACCTACTCAGCAAAGTTCTCCAAGAGGGTCTATTAAGGTCAATGCCCCAGTTTGGGCAAATGTAAGGATTTGTGCGGCGTATTTTGCTTGTAAAAGTATTTTAAATCTTATGAGTCGAGAAAAGTTCCTAATATCGCATAGTTTGTACATTTTGTCATCAACATTTTGTCTGCTCATCGATATATATATATATATATATATATATTATAAATATATATTGTAATCGTTTCGCGTACATGTTCATCAATTTTTCAACACAAATGTATAAAAAAACACACGTCATGACAGGAGAAAGATTTAAGAATTGAGATAGTGTGCTTGTTTCCAAAAAAACGCATAATTTTTATGTAACCTTGTTGTTTGTAAACACTCGCCCAAATTCCTCGAACCGTTTTTTCCGTCCGTATTAAGGAGGCAGGAAATATACGAATTATGCATTCACTTTGAGTTATATTGACGAGCCCATTTAAAAAAACTTATAATTATTACCTAATTTTCAATGAAACACTCGCATCACAAAATTTTTCAAGCACTAAGGTGGCGAAAAACAACGCATCGTGCCAACTTCCGAACTAACAAGTCGAGAGCAATGTTATGCTCGATCAGTCGCAGATAGCGACGCGCGTGACTATTTAACGTTTAAACGATACGAATAAATGATAAAATGACTATAAAACCTATATCAAAAAAATATCTAATCTATTCTTGAATGTGATTAAACTATTGCTAGTGTCATTAACTTTAAGATTGCCACGGATTTACCTATAGTATCTGAGTATTCGCCCAAACTGGGACATTTACCTTACTATCCAAAATCTTTCGTTTTAGGCGTCACTCTTCTTACTATAAACGATTGTCCTTCACGCATCTCTATCCTTGAATACATCTTTTGCTTCCCTTACATCCATACATCTTTTCATGCAAGCTCTTGTGTTTCTACGACTCTTAATATCTCTTCGCCTTAGAGTCTCATTCACACATTCCAACCATTCTTTTTTCGGTCTACCTCTGGGTACCCTACCACTCACTTCACCTAAACAAACTTGCTTTGTTGAACGCCCTTCATCTATTCTCTCAACGTGACCGAACAACCTTAGCAAATTTCTGTCACTCTTATAATCAATGTTCCTTCTACACCACATTCTTTGAGAAACCACTCATTAATGACTTTATTCATTAGCGTATTACCGCACATAGTTTTGATTATTCATCCTTTGGACACGAAAGTGCCTTGTCTGTAGAGAATTACCCATACGTCCTATAGTTCTATAGATTTGTGCGGTAGCGAGTGAATTGTGTAGGTACACATAAATGGCGCAGAATATGCATATGTATATGGAGCGCAGTGGGTCGTCTACTGTGTTGCATCGCACCCCCTTTTTTGTCCTATAGCCGCTGCCTCTGTTGTCACCGTTTTCCCACAGCCACCGTTGTACCCAGTTGTAAGGCACAACCCAGAACTACAGTACAATGAGGTCGGTAAGCAACTAGACAGTAGTTTACTGCCGAGTCGCGTTCATCCGCAACAACAAACACAAAGAAATAATAAAGAAAGAAAAATGAGGAAAGAGAAAATGAAGAGATCATATTCAAAAGGAATGGCCATTTACAGGTATTACGATCCGTGTTTTCGGATGTGTATATAAGAATGAAGAAAATGATGGATGTTTTTTTTGAATGGGGGTGTGAAGTAAATTGCACTGCTTGTCACTTGTTCAATTATAGAGTTGGCACGAAAAAGACTGCTTTTTTTAAAATTTTATCGGATTCATGTGTCGCGGTGAAGCTCGAGCATTTTTATAATGAAAAAAATAATTTTTTGTAACATGCAAATGGATTTACCTGAATCCTATTTCTTATGATGAAGAAAATATTCGTTCACAGGAGTAATTTTTATCTGAACCAGATATATATCTTTTAATGATTTAAAGGAATGAAATGTTTTACTGTATTTTCTTCACTGAAATAAATACTTCGTATATTCAAGAAAATTATTTCCTGGACTCAAAAGGTCTAGATTCGTTGGAATCTGATTAGTCCTTCAAAGAAATATTTATTTGATTCAATGAGTTCGATTCTTTGAATTGATCAGGACGCATTGGATCAATTAATTCGTCCATACTTGAGTCAAGTATTTAGGTTTATTTAAATTGAAGAAATGATTATCAGATTCAAAAGAATATTAATTAGGTTAAAAAAAGACCTATTTGACACAAAGAGTTTATGCATTTATTCCCGTAAAGCATTTTTTTAGATGTGTAAAATATTGTATCTGCATAAATATTTATTTCTTCAATTAAAGAAACTTTTTCTTTCGATTAGTAATATTAAATTATTTATATCAAATAAACATTTACTCAAATGAAGTAATTACCTTCTTAAATTAAATATTTATTGATTTAGCTGAGATAAATGCATACTCTTTCAACTGAAATAAATACATATTTTTTATGAATGTTGGAATACGAAGATTTTAAATTACCACATGTAAACTGTTTAAATTAAATATGTATAAAAATAGTAATGTTAATTATAATTTAAGCTGGAAGAAACTAGTTGTTCATCTAGGAAAATATGTACTACAATTGAAGTATGAACTACTTTATTACACTCGCGCATGTTCCAAGCCAAAGAAATATTTATTTAAATCATTGAGACATTTTTTTGCTTTAAATATTCAAAAATTGGATATGGAGAAATAGTTTTTTGAGTCTGTAAAACTTTTGCTTGATATTGGAATACATTTCTTCTCATCAATTCGCATTTTCTTAATTCAAAGAAGTATTTATTTCCATTCACAGCAAATTCATTTGGAACAAGGAGTCATTTATTCGTAAAAAAACGTATATTTTTGTCTTCAATTACCATTCTTTTCATTCAGGGCAATATTATCCTCCGACCAGTAACTCGTACTTTTGAATCAAACAAAGTTAACTTAATCCTCTTTGAAGTTCTTCGAATGGAATGAATCATTTTTCATTCAAAGTGCATATATTTATTTTTCTCAAATAAATATTTCTTTGCACGTATTTAAGACTCTTCATTTACTTCAGCCAAATAAAATTCACATAGTACAAGTTATCATTCTTTCAGTGTAACCAGACACTTCTTGCGAGTCCATTCCAAATAATAATTTTTTTTTGTACAGAATAAATTAATACCACCATGTCTTCAATTACCATTTTTTTCATTCAAGGCAATATTATCCTCCGACCAGTAGCTCGTACTTTTGAATCAAACAAAGATAACTCAATCCTCTTTGAAGTTCTTCGAATGAAATGAATCATTTTTCATTCAAAGTGCATATATTTACTTTTCTCAAATAAATATTTCTTTGCACGTATTCAAGACTCCTCATTTACTTCAGCCAAATGAAATTCACATAGTACAAGTTATCATTCTTTCAGTGTAACCAGACACTTCTTGCGAGTCCATTCCAAATAATAATTTT
>JAUMHM010000071.1:19149790-19178545 GCA_032362435.1 Melikaiella ostensackeni | reverse complement strand
TATGCATTACACGCAATCGAACATACTATTCCACTGGACGAGTCTGTAACATCTTGCATGAAAAACTGGAGGTTAAGAAGGATGTTTCAGCGAAGCGTTTGGCGAAGTTTAATCGGACGAAATCTGGATCCATTAATATACACCCGAGACAAAGCAGCAGTCAAAGCAGTGGATACTGCCTGGTGAAAGTGCGCCAAAGTAAGCGAAGACTGTTTTATCAGCTGGGAAGATGATGAAATACTTTTTACATTCTGGTTATTTCCATCACTTTGGAGAGAATTGTGTCTTGCTAGTCTAGTGCATAGCGCACTCATGTATTAGAACGTTACCTTGCGTCTCGGAAATATGCTTCCAATACATTTAATGCAAAGTTCAGACAGAAATTTTTAACAGTGTGGGATTTGAGATCAAGAAAGGGGCCGTCCATAAACTATACTGTTAAATATTCCTGTTATAACTTTACGTTACATGTACTCGTATTGGAAGTTTAATCCCGGAACGCAAGGTAACTTTTCGATACACGATATTGTAGGTTTCAAATGCTGGTATTATAATATTGCTATATATGTATTGTAATATTACTATATATGTAATGTAGTGTTGCGGAAGAAAGTTTTAAAAAAAATCGAAATGTGCAGACACAGAGAAACGAACCCTAACCGCCAAGCTCGCTTCACAAGAGGCCCAGAATTTAAAAATAAAAAGCACCTGAAATCTCAGAGTCTTCCGAATTCAACGATATGGTCAGTTTTATCCAAAAAATTGTGTCAATCATCAAAAGGTAAAACATTTTAAAAAACAGGGGTTTTCAGCCACCCTTTTCAAGCCTCGACTTTCACCCGTTTCTTAAAGCAAGTTTGACGTTAAGAAAAATCTGAAAAAACTGTCAGATATTCTTTCGACATTCTTGAATGCCTCCACGACATAAACAGATTTTTTTCTGCTTGAAGATACGCGTATTTGAATTTTGACGTCTATTAAAAGAAAAACGCAAATTTTTTCTTTAAAGTTCTATAGGTTTTGATTTAATTCAAATATTCTAATTTAAATTACAGTTCCTGATTTTCACATTTTTCTTGGAAACAAGGAAAGATATGTGCACAAAATTTTGAGATAAAAGTTTGCACATCCAGAAAAGTTCTACAGAAAATGTCTCATGCTCTTTTGTGATATTTTGAAGCGTTCACGAAAAAAATCTGAAAATTATATTTTCAGGAAAAAAAAATCTCTGGGCCACAAAAATGGTTTAGCTCACATATAGCTGATAGGGTACCTTTCTTGTTATGAGCAGAAACTTTTCAAGAATATTGCAAAGAATAAAAAAGTGGGGTTTTTTAGAAAATGTTTTTTCGTATTTTCAAAATTCAAAGAAAAAAATACAGAAGATGTTTCACAAAACCTCACACTTCCTTAATTTGTGCAATATTTAAAAAAATATTCTTCTACTATGAGGGAGGCATCCTATCAGTTTTTTCAGGGCATTATTGTAGAACTTTTCTAGGTTTGTAAACTTTCATCTCAAATTTTTTTTTATCTCTCGGGTTTTCCGAGAACAACGCGAAAATTCAATTGTGTGAAAAAAATTCTCCACAGGGAAAAAATGGTTTAGCCAGCATAAAACTTGCAGGATGTCTTCTTTATAGAAGGCTAAATTCAGAAAAAAATTGGCAAAAAATATAAGTGTGGGTCTTTTGTGAAAATTGACTTTTTATATCTTTAAATGAGTCGTCACCACTTTGGTAATTTAGAAAAAATTAAAAATTTTCCAACAAATTACGAGAGAGGATGGTAAAACGCACCAGATCTTCTCATCTCATCCCGTGTTTTCAAGTAACTTCTCCTCATTTCTCATTTTTTCGCTTAAGTTCGAAGTGTTAAGTTGAAAATTTAATTATTTTGTTGGAAGAGGAACTATTTTATTGAAAAGTCTTCTTTCTTAGTCAAAACTTCAACTACTTGGTTGAAAGTTAAACTACTTTGTTGAAAATTAATCTTTTGGTTGAAGATTCATCTCTTTAATTGCAAATTTAACTATTGTGTTGAAAATACGTTTCATTTTTGATTGAAATTATTTTTTTAAATCGAAAATTCAACCACACTGGAACCTCGATTTATTTTGAGTCTCGGGCATTGCCTCGATGACCGTGAATCCGTTCCAAGAATTTCTACGCCTCTCCCTCGACCCCTCGGACCACCACACGAATGAATGGGTGGCCGGCGGCAATCCTCTCTCTCTCAGCGTCTTCGACCCCTCATCACCGAATGCGAGCCGGCAGACATTCTAGGAAGACAATAAACCGGGGGCCAAAAAATCGAGGTTCCATTGTATCCCAGTTTTGTTTGAAGATGTATCTTTTTTAGTTAAAAATTCAACTCTACCTATTTCAAAATTTGTCATTTTTAGTAGAAAATTCAACTATTTGGTTAAAAATTCATGTATTCTGTTGATAATTCATCTTTTTTGGATGCAAATTAATCTTATTGGTTTGAAAATAATCTTTTCGGTTGAAAATTCAACTATTTAGTTGAAACTTTATCTCTTTGTTTGAAATCAATTTTTTTGTTAAAGTTTCATCATTTTAGTTGAAATATCATGTTTGGTTGAAAATTTATCTATTTTGTTGAAAAGTCGGTTTTCTTTGGTTAAGAATGAATTTTTTAACTGAAATATAACCATTTAATTTTATTGTTCGAAATTTATATTATTAAACGAAAATTAATCTTGTTTAGTTGAAAATTCATCTCTTTGGTTGAAAATTCAATTATTTTGTGGAAAATTCGTTTTATTTTTGTTTGAAAATGAATTTCTTCAATTAAAAATATAACTATTCCAGTTTAGGTTAAAAATTTATCTTATTTAGTTAGAAATTCAACTCTATTTGGTTGCAAGTTCATCTCTTTGGTAGAAAATATCTATTTTTTTTGTCGAAGATTCATCATTTTAGTTGAAAATTTAACTATTTTGTTGAGAATTCAGTTTTCTTTGGTTGAGAGTTAATTTCTTTGATGAAAATGTAACTATTCCATTTTTGGTTCTTAATATTGTAAATCAAAAATTAAACTTTTCGAGTTGAAAATTTATCTGATATGTTGAAAATTCTTGTGTTTTGTTGAGAAATCGTCTTTTTTGGTAGAAAGTTAATCTTCTTGGCTGAAAATTCATTGTTTTTGGTTAAAAATACAACTGCTTGAGTGGAAAATAATCTGTATTGCTTGGGGATTCAACTATATTGTTGGAATTTCATCTTTTTTGGTTGAATTCAATTGTGTTTGATTCCAGATCAGAATCATATTTAGTTGAAATATTAACTATTACATGTTTCGTTATGAATTCATGTTTTTCAGTTGAAAAATGAACTGCTTGGTTTAAAGTTGAACTACTTTGTAAAAAATTTATTTTTTTGTTGACAATTCATCGTTTTAGTTTTCAAATTCAATTGTATGGTAATAAATCAACTTTTTTGTTGAGAATTCAACTGTTTTGGTAGAAAATGAAACTATTTGGTTGAAAATGAACTTCTTCGTTGAAAATTCTCTTTTTTGGCTTCAAAATTCAACAATTTTGTTTGGAGTTAATGTATCTTGTCGAAAATTTCTCCTTTTTGGCAGAAAATTAATCTTTTTGGTAGAAATTTAATTTTTTTGTCTGTTGAAAATTCAACTCTTATGTTGAAAACTCGTTTTCTATGAGACAAAATATTACATTTTATCTGGAAGTTTGACTGTTCCATTTTCGGTTGAAAATTTATCCTTTATAAGTTGAATCAGACTATTTGGTAGAAAATTCATGTATTTTGTTGAAAACTCGCCTTTTTCGCAGAAAATTAATCTTTTGATTGAAAATTTATCTTTTTGATTAAAGATGTTGTTATTTGGTTGAAAATTCAATTATCTTGTTCAATATTTTTGTTTGTTTGTTGAAAATTCATCTTTTTGGTTGAAAATTCAATTATTTGGTTTCTTTTTGTGTGAGAAAGGGGGGGGGGGTGGTCGAAATACAAAGAGTGTGTAGTCCGAAATTGAAAAAATTTTAGGCCATGATTTCGATAATTATTTTCCTATAATTTTTCAATAATTTTTCCTATAATTATACCTATAATTATTCCTACAATCGCAAAAATATTGTAGGAAATTTATTATAGGCCTATAATGATTTTTCTGTAAGACTTTTTCGTAAGGAAAGATCCATGTTGGAATTTTTATTTAATTAGATTATATACATATTTCGTGGAAAAAATATATATGCGATTCTAAAAAATTAACCAAAATTGAAAATAATTAAATAACTATTTTGTGAATGGAAAATATATTTTATTTATTCATCATATTTATAATTTATAAATTATAATATATTTATAATATATTATAATAATATATGTATAATATATATTTATAATATATATTATAATATTTATAATTTATTATTTTAGAAAATTACATTTTCTTACTTTCAGAATAGTGATTTAATTATTTTTTATTTCGCTCAGAATTCATTAATTTTGGTTTGATGGATAAATCTGTAAGTTAAAAAGCTATTATTTATAATAAACAAAAAAAAATTATTTTTAGGGTTTTAAGCAGCGCGCGAGAAGCATCCAGACGCCATGCGCGATGCATGCACAGTATCGCATGGAGCCCGCGTTGGGAGCACTGGTTTATACGGCCCTGACTGCCTACATCGTACTAAATAAACTTTAATAATAAATTGATGCGACTGCTGCTAATAAATATAATAATATGCTAACATTGAACACATAATTTTTTAAATTGACCTTTGAATTCTATAAATTATATCTCTAACACGTTGAAACGGCCCTGCTTCCTTTACGCACATCTGGTTAACAGAGTCGACCTGCTTCTGGAATTACTATTGTCATCGAAAGGATATTTTTTTCTAATACTTGTCCTGCTGTGCTTTCCACGCGCCAAGACTCAATAAGTTCAGAAATATTCAAAATCAGGCCTGTCCAAGAGAGGAGAAATTGCCAGATGTGAGTTTTCCACCTCCACTCTCCAGTTCCTATTCTATTTCACGAGAGCGACCACCACCCGAGATCTCTCGAGCTAAGCAAAAAGAAGCGGTGGTGAAAGTGTAACACGTGGCTCTTGAGTAAATTTCTGCTCTCTGGACAGGTCTGTTCAAAATGATATTTCTTGTGTAAGAGTGATTCTATCATAAATTTGATCATTGGACTGCACTCGCGTTACAAAACTGCGCACGTAGCGTTATCAAGCGACTTCCTACCTTTGTTCTCAAGATAAAGTGTTTGTAAATAAATCTCCGTGAAAAGTAAATTATTAAGTATTTCAGAATTTTGATAAATGTATTGCATTCAGTGATGTCGAAAGAATATCTGACATTTTTTTCAGATTTTTCCTAACGTCCACCTCGCTTTGGGAACAGGTGGAAGTCGAGGCTAGAAAAAGGTGGCTGAAAACCCCTGTTCTTTGGAATGTTTTACTTTCGAGCTATTGACACCATTTTTTTTTTATAAAAGTGACCATATTGTTGAATTCGGGAGACCTTGGGCTTTCAGATACTTCTTATTGATGTAATTGTCGCGTCATCATCTCAGTGATTTTATGAACAATGGAAGAAAACGTATTTCGTGTTCTCATTAAACATTATTATTTGAAAGACAAAGCGTCTAAAGAAGCTAAAGAAAAGCTTGATAAGTATTATGGCACATCTGCTCCAGCGAATACAACCGTCAAAAGGAGGATGCAAGAGTTTAACTTTGGTCGTACAAGCACAAATGACGAACCACTTTCAGGGAGGCCTTCAGACCAGCAAAAGTTGAAAAGAGCTGATGTTTCACAATCCAATTTGGACATGTTCAAGCGTAATCCGAAAGAAATCTTGCGCCGTTTTGTAATCGTTGACGAAACCTGGATCCACCACTATACGCCCGAAACAAAGCAGCAGTTAAAGCAGTGGGTATTGTCTGGTGAAAGTGCGCCAAAGAAGGCGAAGGCTGTTTTGTCAGCTGAGACGGTGATGGCCACATCATTTTAGGATTCCCAAGAAATTATCCTCATTGATTACTTACAGAAAGGTAGAACTGTAACAGGAATGTACTATGCATCATTAATGGACCGTTTGAAAGTCAAACTAAAAAAAACGACCACGATTGGCGCAAAAAAGTGCTGTTTCATCGCGACAGCGCACTGGCTCACACCTCCGCAACCGCAATGGCAAAAATACACGAACTGGGCTTCGAATTAATTCCTCATCCATCCTATTCTTCAGACTTCGCTCCGTGGGACTTCATTCTCTTCCTAAACTTGAAGAGATGGCTGGTTGGCAAGAGATTTTACTCAAATGAAGAGGTCATTGCCGAAACAAACGCCTATTTTGAGGAGTTGAGCGCCGACTACTATGAAAAAGGCATCGAGCTTTTAGAAAGTCATTGGAATAAGTGTATCTAGCTGGAAGGAAACTATGTTGAAGAATAAATTCGAATTTTCTCAAAAACATGTTGTTTTATTACTTAAGCCCGGGACTTTTTAAACGACCTCATAGAACACTTTGGAAACAGCTCTAATGATCTAGAGGACTCTGATCATTTAGGTTGCAGCTTCATCAATTTCGAGATAAGTGCTCCCTTAAAAACGTAAATTTCGGAAAGATGTGGAAGTAGATGGCATACCGTACGTTCCGTGAATTCGCGAATTATGAATATGATTATCTTGGACGGGCTTTTGACGCGGAGCCAGACCCTCGCCTTCCTGGAGGTGTCACCTTACACCCCCGAGTGTATCTCTCCTGGATTTTGTATTCCCTTCTTTTTCCACCACCACTTTCACCTCCTTTCTACGGATGTTTCATTCGGGAAAGCAGACAGAGTTTGAGAGAAAGAGAAGGAAAGATGTGAGTATTCAGCAACCACTCCTTCCCTATCGTCGCTTCTCGTAACCGAATCTCGCGAATAATTGGACCTTGACTCTTCCTTCTGCCTCCCTCGAGCACCAGCTTCACCTTGCTAGCAAATGAATTCTTTTTTCCTTGATGTTCATTAAACTTTGCGATAGTCTGGATAATTGTTTTTAATTTTATCCTGTTTCTCTTTTGCGGGAAGACAAAGATGTGCTGTAGGAAAGGATCTTGTCCAGTAGACATTGCAACTAACAGTTACGTATGCTGAAGGTAACAGATTACGTTACTTATTGAACCAAAAAGTTACCTACTACACGGAGAAAAAGGAGATTAAAAAGTTGGATACTCAGTGCTAGAATCGTGTAATGATTACAAAATTTTAGGAATAGATGCAGAAGACACGGGAAGGAATGTGAAACTACACACTAATCATTCAAAAATTTGATCTCTCCTGCATAAAACCTTAAATTTTAATACTTCAAAGTAGGTGTATACAGTTCATATGTTATCATCTACAATTTGAGTACGTCAACCCTTGCAAAAATGAAACTAAAGTTTCTCATCGAAAGTTTGTTTTCTCAAGAAAGAATAGAAAGCACAAATTAATAAATTTTCTAGCATCAATAATGGAAAGCTGTATATCGTGTCTCACTCAATGTTCACGTAAACGTAGCATATCATTGCCGTATAATATTTTCAGAACTTAAAATATTTCAAATATATTTGATATTAACGCAAAAAAGTGGCTGATTTAAGAGTTTATCTAATACATTATATTAAATTTAGTAAATAACTAGGCTATATATCACATAAAAACCGTATATTATATATTCATTGTACAATATATAATGAGTGTACTTTATAAAGATATATTACATATAATACAATTTAATACATGCTTCACACGCACGGACGCTCAAGAATATATACCTATAAATTGCGAAAAAATTTGATGAATCGCTCAAATTAATATGGGTTGGATTATTTTTCTTTCGAATCTGCATTTTCTAAATGTATCAGTGGTATAATAACAAATTTCTCTTCAGTTTTAATATTGAGACATTTTTTGTGAATTTCTGATAATTGTGCTGTTTTGCTGAATTTTTAGTATTTTATTAATCATTGGCATTGATTCCTTCAAAATTTCTCAGTCGATTTGCTTTGCAGGTGACATTGAAAATTTGTTTGTGGCCATTCCTTAAATAAAAATAACTTAATTCATTATTTCCTAAGGAAGTCAAATAATTCCAAATTTTTCACTGGCAAATGAAAATTGAAAGTTTAAATCAATTTGCGTTTGAAATTAATTTTTAAATTCACGAAATATTGAAAAACCTTACGTTTCATTAGATTTCCCATTATTCTCATATTTATACCTGGCGTCCCAGGCGAAAAAGCAGAAAAATATAAGGACTATAAATGTTCACCATTAAAACCTTTTATGGTCGGATTTCTGTGAAATAAAGAAATATTTATGTTAAAACTACCGTTTTTAAATTTTTAACATCTTGATACGAGATATTTATTATCTACCAATTTGCAAAATAAACCCTGAATTATTCAATGGTTAGCACGTCTAACGTTTCTTTTGACCACTTTTAACATTTTAAAACAATTAAAAAGGTACTATTCTAACCTTTTCGTACATTAAATTCAGCTTTCAGGACTGAATGTAACGTCAAGATAATATTTAATAATAATATGAATATTAATATAATTATATATTATTTTATTATATTATATATATTATATATCATATTACATTATTATATTATATTATTATTATAAATTAATATAATATTAATGGTAATAAATATTAATATATTCTCAAAAACTTATGTCATTTTATTCAAGAAATTGTATAATAATCAATTAGTTTATATATGGTACATACTCGTAAACTTGTTTGCCTTTTATAGCAATAAAATTATTGTTATTAAATAACATTGATACTGATTTGGTATTTGCCACCTCAATCACAATTGAATCGCTCCTGATCAAAAGAGGAGACGCGTGAATTCAGCCTGATAAGAATTGTTCTGCAAGTCAATATAAAAAATCGTTCGAATTTCAATTTGAGGAACTGGTACTTGAAGGGAATTTCAAGGCGCATTTTTTTTTTGTAAAAATTTGTAGGTTTTGTAGTTTTTGAAGTAATTGGTAAAAAGTAGGTTTTTCGAATACAAAAATTGCAATCTTTTTTCACTTCAATTCGCGCTAACTTAGCCGATTTTCAGAATTTTCCGATTTTATTAATACTATATTACATGTTTCAGTCTACTGAAACTATTTAAGAAAGAAAAATGCGAATATTATAATAAACAAAAAAGTTTTTAATTTTTTTTTACACTTTGCAAAAATCATGAATTTCAACCTTCAGGCGCTTTGCTCATCAAACAAATTTTAAGCAACGGCAAACTTCTAGCAAGAAAGTTGTTGATTAAGGTTCATAGAAGTTTTCTGGAAGGTTTTAGCTCAATCGGATTAATGATTAAAAAATTATGAATGTTTTAAATTGCAAGCGGCTATCTTAACGCTGCCCGATGCATGTGCCTCCTCGGCCACGAATGTATTGCAGCGGACGATATGAAGGTCAAGTCGGATACTAAAATAATACTTAAGATATTATCTTCAAAATAATTTATTCATACATTTTGAACAATAAATTATCAAATAATACTTTATTGAAAACTACTTTCAATCATTTTCATCACTCTATTCAGTTTCTTCGGCATCTGGACTCTGAGTTGTTGCATTTAAAAAATACTTTTCGAAAAATTCTTTTCCTTTAGCGCTTAAATTATTATAAAGATTTCGTACATCCTTTACTTTGTCCGCTTCTAATCCAATTCAAGGTGGAAGGACTTTTCGAAAGTTTTTCTAGTTCAAGCGTAGGCTTAAAGAAAAAAGAGGTTGGATTTTGCAATTCGTGACTGTCATAAACATCCACATCCACATTTCGTTCTTTCCAGCTTCTTAGTAGGTTACGAACCGGGGCCTTCACCTTATTGTTTATTTGATATCCGACTTGACCTTCATATTGTCCGCTGCAACACATTCGTAGCCGAGGAGGCACGTGCATCGGGCAGCGTTAAGATTGCCGCTTGCAAGTTAGAACATTCATAATTTTTTAGCCATCAATCCGATGGAGCTGAAACTTTCCAGAAAACTTCTTTGAACCTTAATCAACAACTTTCTCACTGGAAGTTTTCCATGCAAAGTCTCAAAAAAATTAACAACTTCTTTGTTTATCAAAATATTTACGTTTTTCTTCCTTGAATAGTTTCAGAAGGCTTAAACACGTAATTTAGTATTATTTAAATCGAAAAATTCTGAAAATGAAGTGAGTTAGCACGAGTTGAAGTGAAAAGAGATTGCAATTTTTTTGTATTCGAAAAATCTACTTTTCACAAATTACTCCAAAAACTACAAAATTTACAGATTTTTGCAAGAGGAAGAAAAAATGCATCTTGAAATTTTCAACAAATACCAGTCCTTAAAATTTAAATTTGAACGTATTTTAAAATTGACGTTCAGGACAATACTTCTCAGGCTGAAAACACGCATATCCCTTTTTGATCGGAAGTGGTTCAATTATCCTGTTACATCAAATATTGTGTACTCAATGGTTGCAAATCCGAATGAAAGTGTTCATTCTCATCTGATGCATTTAGGACACGTCTCGTCGAAACATTTGTGTATTTTCCACGCCTGCAAGCAAGTACCCTGTTAATTGTTGAGTCGAGGACTTAGTGTGTTGAAAACTCGAGGTGAGACTCTCAATCAAGCTCAGAAGAACGGCAACTAAATTTTCATTTGTTTCAAAATATAGAAGTTAGACTCAAGATAGATGTTAAGAGAAGAGCTATTGCTGTGTGTAAAGTCAAACTATGAAAAGAAACAAAGATGACATTAAATTTTTTTTTATTTTTTTAAAACTACTCATTTGGTAGTTAAAAATGTCATTATGCGTGATAATATATTATGCTTCGGGCTGCGAAACAAGTATATTTTTCACCGTAAGAATTGGACAAGTTTTATTTATTCTCTAAACACTTATTGTTTATTAATTAGAAGAGTTTTATTCAGTGCAATGCTAAATTGTGTTTGGCAAAATATATACTACAAATTTGGTTTTAATGTCTGATTTTTTTACCGATTTATGATATCTCGCAGACGATGCAAGCAAAGGAATTTTTTTACATGATGAGCGTGACAGATTGCACTACACACACGATAGGCTGAAGTTCATCCATATATGTATGTAAACTGCGAATCTTTTACGGATAAAAATCACAATATACAATTTTTAACTTTTTTGAAAAAAATTATTCCAGAACAACATAAAATCTCTTCTTTCTCTTCACATTAATCACAATTAGTATTAAAATAATAATATGAGAGATGAAGAAGTAGGCCCTTATCCAAAATTTCAATTTTTATCAATTTAATGACAAATATTTCATTCAAATAATTTAAAATACTTTTTATGTCGAAAGCATCTGCTTTTAGAGCCTTCATATCATAAATTGAGGTTAATTTTTGTTTTTATTCACAATATAATTAATAAAACAAGTAAATTGATGGTTATTTAAAATTATTTCCAAATTGGAAAATAATGGGAATATCGATTATTTCCTTTCCTTCCTACAACTATCTTCACTCAATGAAAATAAATTTTGTGTTGCCGTATAACAAGGTTATCGAAAAAATTTGTATTATTATAAGTATATTTTTCCGTAGAAATCACCTTCAAATCGATTGTTTCACAGGTAATAAGTACATGTTTTTATTAATACTTCCTTCATAAACTCACTCTCAAAATATGCTTCTTATAATAATAGACCCGTGTTACCGGATGACACCGAATTGTTGTACAATCTTTTTCGGGCTTTTAAATCGATTATTTTGGACAAATAAAGACACTTTACGCGTGATTAAATTTTCACATCTTTTAAAGTATATTCAATAATATTTGCAACCGTTTTCATATAAATGAAGTTGATGGAATGGGAGGACTCTCGATCACTCTTTTTTAACAAAAAGTTCCTTTTATTTTGCTACAGTTTCAAACACAATTCGTGCTCCTTTTCAGGCATCGTAGTTGTTTTTCCACTGGTTTTCGGCCATGTTATACTAAAAGTTATTTTCTTCGCTACCGTTTTCATAGAATTAAAATTGATGAATCGAGAGGCCTTTCGGTCGATTTTTTTAACAAAAAATTCCTTTAATTTTACTACAGCTTCAAGCACAATCTGTACTCCTCTTCTAGCGTCGTAGTTGTTCTTCCATAGGTTTTCGGCCATGTTGTATGAAAAATTGTTTTTTTTTCCGTGACCGTCTTCATGCAATGGCTGAAGGCTTCCCACTCAATCGACTATAATTACGCGAAAACGGTCGTGAAGAAAACTTTTTGTACAGCATGGCCGAAAACCAGTGGAAGAACAACTGCGTCGCCAGAAGAAGAGCACGAATTGTGCTTGAAGCTGTAGCAAAATAGAATGACTTTTTTGTTAAAAAAATCGACTGAAAGGCCTTTCAATCCATCGACTTTAACTCCATGAAAATGGTCGTGAAGAAAATAACTTTTTTACAACGTGGCCGAAAATCAGTGGAAAAACAACTACGACGTCTAAAGAGGAGCACGGCTTGTGCCTAAGACTGTACCCAAATAAAGGAAAATTTTTTGTGACACAAATTGATCGCGAAGTTTCCTAATCTATCAACCTATATTCAATAATCTTCAATTGTTAATCAATTTCAGTGGGAAAATTAAACTTTAAACCATGAAATCAATGAAAATCCTTTTTGTTATCGGATGACATAAAAACTCGGGGACATTTAAAACGTATATAATATTCCGTAATTATAATCAGAAACAGAAGGTAAACTTTATTTTCGAATTTTGCAATAATTTTGAAAAAATACGTGTGTTGCCAATTAGATCTTAAGCTTTCTTTTGAAAGATATATTGCCATAAATTAATGTGAAAAAATATGGTAAGGGACACGTTACCGGATGACATTTAATCATATTTAATAGAATTTATTTTAATACCGATTAAAGTAAGAAGAAAGCATTCCTCCAAACACAAGCATTATTTTTTGTGAGTGGGGGGGAGGGGGGCTGAACGTCGCTCAGACCCATGTGACCAGAGCCCCCCCCACTCTCGCGAAATAATTTTATATCTCCTTTTTGCCTCCAATGCCTCAATCATGTTATACTCGTATATTACCTGAACTGACCTGAACTTCACATCCCAGGGGAAATTTAGTACTGGCGCTATTACCGCCAGTTGGTTTGGCGGTACTGGTAGAATGCAGGTATGACTGCCGCGCTGGGCGAGCCGCTTCCGCTTGCTAGATGTTTATGAACATTTTTAATAATAATGTTTTTTTGGAGCTACAATTTGGAACGTAGAAGATCAGAAAAGAAATTGACATCCTCTTGAGTGCAAGGTTATACTTAATTTTTCAGACTTTTCGGACAAGTTCAAAAAAATTATTGTTTACAACAATTGGTTGTTAAAAATGGAAACAAAATTTTTTTAATCTGGCTATCATTTGTTTGTGAAGAATCATTATGCCCTTGGTGATTCTTCAGTTGCCAACCCACAAAAAAATAACTTTTTAAAAAAATATTTTTTTAAAAGTATTCTCTCGCCCCTCCGACGATTTCCAATTTTCAGTACCAAGAAAATGTTTTCTAATAGGTACTCATTTTGAAGCTTATTTTATTCTCTACAAATCATTTTGTATGTATTTTTCTGTATTTCTCCACTGAAACAAATAATCTATAGTATACAAACGTCTTGAAAGAGTGTATCATTTTTACGACTTTTTTGAATAAAAAAAATTTCACAGCACTTAAAGGCCGAAAGTTTTCAAGATTTCATTAGAACGTACTTAAAAACAATAATCAAAAAATTGGCTACTGTTGGTTCGCTCTAGCAGAAATACTAATTTGACTACTATTGCTTTTAAATCATACGTATAATACATAAACCAAATATAAGAATTGAGTTCGTATCAATTGATCAAAATATAATCACTGTTCGTAAAAAGAAACCTGCGTAAAAGTCTAACAAGTTAAGTTAGTATTGTTCACACTCCTTGAATTAAAAACAATATTGGAATCATTCTTTTTGAGTTATATTTCGAAAATCAAAATAGTAACAATAAAAATAAGGTTTCAATTCATCTTTAGTCAGAAGTCACTAATCTATAGAAAAAATTCCACTAATTGAATGAGTCAAATTTTTTTTCAGCAATATTATTTGGCTGAAGAATCAGTAGAGTTATTTTGAATAAAGTTTCATTAAGTTTTTCTATTGCGAATTAGTGCACTTTTTCTTGAATTTCAGTTGTTTTCACTGACAAACAGATGATTTTGACTGACTTACAGAAAATTAGTTCAAATTAATTAATTGTTAATTAATTTTAACTTATTCAGATTTGAATAGAATCTTCCTAAGCTTATAGTAGCTTTTGCATATGGAGAAGAGGAAATTTTTCTTTCGCGCAATCGTTTTCTAAATTTTACTAGTAAAAAATAAGCTAGAAATTTGTTGTATCATTTTTAATAATTAATAGTCAGTTTTGACTCAAAAATGAAAGATGAACTCTTCCTCTTGTTTCTTCATAGTGGATTACCACTAATAATTAGTAGAATTTTTCACCATAATAAATTAGTGGTTTACTCCACTAAATCAGATTTAGAGAGACAGCTCATTTAGTAAATTGTAGAATCTGAAGTAAATTGAATGGTATTTTGCTGATATGATTACAAATTAGGAGCAATACTTAACAATGTATCAAAAAATAAAATTTAAAGTACCGCATCATTAAAATCGCATTTGGTCAAAAATGCACAGGTGCATACCGTAAATTCCGTTTAATTGTCCATAAAGCACAAACATGTAATAATACTTTTATAGATCCCTTATTATTCTCTAAGTTCTTCTATTCAACTAACCTTCTAGCAAAATAATTCAAATTTAGAGAAATAATATTCAAACAAAATAAAAAATATGCTTAAAATTGTAAAGTGGATCAAAAATTCACTGGTGCCTCTCTTTATACACTCGGAAAAATATTTGGTTGAATCAGCAAAATTTTTGTTGGCTTAGCCATGGCAGCATATATGGTCATTGTATGAAGAATAAAATATTTATTTGACCGAACACAAACTTTTGGTTGACTTTACTTAATATAAAAAATTTGATGGCTTCAATAAAAAATTTACTCGAATCAAACAAATATTTTGTAAAATTCATAAAAATAATCAATCCGAAACTTTGTTGATTGAAACAAGTAAGTGTGATCGACTTGACATATGTCAATTTGACTACCCTTTTTTTCTATCTATCAATTGTAGTCAACCAAACTTTTTTTATTGAAAAACACTTGTCTCCCGAGTGTAGTTTCGTCTAATTAGCCATAAAACTATATTCCAACTCAAAAATGATTTAATGCCTTATCAATTACAGTGTCCTTCTACATCTCCAACTTTCCCTAAAATAAAAAAAGTCTCCCATAATTCTATTCGGATCTCTGTATCCTAATGGTACATAACTGCAAACGTACAATTTTTGAATCTTATGATAAAAAGTTCAATTTCTAGGGAATAAAAGATCGAAGAGGTTTATTTAATGCCCAACAAGGTCATCTAGGGCCATGCGAACGTAGGAAGTGATACATGCAGACATACATATAATTGGCATTGCGATGTACAACAAGGGGTGTGCATTCTAAATACCTTCTGCGGACATACGCCTCAACGGAGATCACTCTTTCATTTAATGCGTCGACGCCTGCGTTGATGAGCGGCGTCGTTTGTAGATGCACTTTTTTTTTAATCTTGCCCAGAATTGAAAAAAAATTGTCCAAAAAGCAGGATAAAATTCAAAAGTAGTCAGGGTAGACACGTGTCCGAACGTTTACCACTGAGAGAAACATGTAGTCGAGCGTTCACGGCGACATCGTACAGATAACTGAGGACGCCCGGCGCTTAGAGGCGCCGCGACGCTGCACTGGTCCGCGGTGGCGTATAGATGCTATGAACTCGCTAACTGTCCGCGTTGCTCCCTTTCCGTCCATCATTGGTAGACTTTTTCGCAGGTCGATTCATCGCTGGCCATCCCTGGCGCAGGCGCATCCGTTATCCGTAAACTGAAACTCGCAAATCCGTAAAACCGTAAGCGCTACTTCTCATGCATGTGTTATTCTCCTCTGCATCTCTCTAGGAACACGCATCTTTCTCATCTCTTGAGTCTCGAGGTAAAGACACAAAAGCCATGTCGGTTTTGGTAAAGCTGCGGTCGATATCAAGGTCCCTGGTAGAAAGCCACCCTCGAATAAAGAAAAATATTATAAGTATAAATGTAAGAATGTATGATTCATTGATTTAGCTCGCGATTTTTTGTGCGCAAAACTTTGGCATTGATAACCATGTTTTCATCGAGTTCCAGCATAGATTCTGTTTGGATGTCTTCTTGGCAACACAGGTATCTTATAGGCGGTGAGATAAAAGTCATGAAAAAAGGGAATGTCAACCGTTTGGCCGTAAGATCTGACTCCGCGAAACCGGAGTCAAATAAATTCCCTTAATCACACATTAGGTTGATGAGTGTGGTTGTGATGGCAACTTTACTCTTTTTTCTTTTGGTGTCGATGCGAAAAACTTCAACGATACTCATAATGTCTTATAAGTACAGCTCACAGGGTGGTGAGCGACCGGGAAAACCGGAAAAATGTTAGGGGATTTGAAGAATTTGAAAAAGTCAGGGAAAAGGCAGGGAATATGAAAAAGTGTACAACGGCTGTCAAGACTGGGATGAAATTCGTGAAACCAGGCAATTTTTTGCCACTAACGAAAATATGAACTCGATGCGAAAGAAATTACTTAGTTTCACTAATTTCATCTCAATGAAAAGGTACTTTATAAACTCAGATAAGAAAGAAAGCCAATAAGTAGTCAGGGAAGTTTATCCTGGGCTCAAAAATCAAGAAATGGTGTACCCATATTCAAATTCACATCGGCACTCACAGTTTCACGTTTTTCACAACAACAATAAGAGTTGTAATTTTGAGCATGGCACCAATCGATACCACTTACTTAGCA
The DNA here is from genome assembly GCA_032362435.1 of Melikaiella ostensackeni. Classification (NCBI taxonomy): domain Eukaryota; kingdom Metazoa; phylum Arthropoda; class Insecta; order Hymenoptera; family Cynipidae; genus Melikaiella; species Melikaiella ostensackeni. The sequence goes on along the minus strand of JAUMHM010000071.1, from coordinate 19,161,546 downwards.
ATAAATTCCTAAGTGAAGGAGAATTTGATGCGATTAATAGTTTGCGGTTTTTTGGTGTAAGAGTTGTAGTTTCATGTAAAGCTGGTACTACTACCCATTACTATATCATTAAGTCATATCAAGTCGATGTAAGCGCTAACTCATTCGGTTCTAGTCCTGTTATGCCTGTTATGTTACTAAGGATTGAGTAGGTATTTATAGAGAAGGGAAGAGAATGTATAGGAGAGTTGATAGAATATGAAAAATGGATGAACTTTTATGACTATACTTCTTTATAATTCTGGAAAATCGGTGGGGGGAAGGGAGAGCTGGGCGACCTAGATGTTTAAGACTACACGATCGGCACAACATTTGTTGTTTGTGGCATAAGATAGCACTAAATTAGCACTTGATTCTTGCTTAGTGCCCATGTTAATAGGACTATGTGCTAATTCTAGCTGCACGTATCTCCAGATTTAACCATATTGGAACTCGTTTTAATTCATTTTAATTCGCACCTCCTTACCGGGGATTTTTGGTTTTCTTCCGCAAGTCGCAAATTTTATTTATAATTTTCGACTTGTGAACATAAGTCATTTCTAATATGCAGTGAATGAACATGAAAACTAATACAATGAAAATTGGAGAGAAGTAACCTTGAATTTCCGCTCCCGAACCTAGAAGTCAAGTTTCTAATAGCACCGAACAAGTTTCCCCTTATTAATCTTAGGCTATCAAAAGTTATTCTCCAGAGAGTCAGAAAGAAGTTACAAATAAAGTTTTCGACTTTCTGAAGACAACCAAATTTGGAGCAAACTGACAGTGAATCTCCACTTCCGAATCTAGAAGTTATATTTTATGGTAGAACTGAACAAATGCCCCTTCTTGGTCATCAGATATCGAAAGCTGTTTCCCCAAGGAGTCAGAAAAAAATTATGAGCGAAATTTTCGACTTTCGGAAGACAGGAAATTTTTTGACTTTTTGAAAGCAACTGTTGGGGAAAACTGATCGCGAATCTCCGCTTCCGAATATGGAAGTAAAATTTTCTAATAGAGCCGAAAAAATGTCCCCCTTTTGAAAGAAAAACTTTTTAAAAGATAAACTCTAACAAAGCCATCTTGTGTAATAGAAAATTGCACAAAAAGTCTTTAAATGAGTAAAATATGTTCCTAAAAATTAGTGTGAAAGGCGCATTAGAGACAAAAATGTAGTAAAGGATCCAACATGTTTCGAGGCAATTTAGATTTGTCGACTCTATAAAGTCCCCTTTTTGGTCTTGGGCTATCGAAAGCTGTCGCACAAAAGTGTTGAAAGAATATTTTATGTAAACATTGTGTTTCAGTAAGAACAGCTTCAAGAGAATATTGGAGAATCTTCTGAAGAACCATATCAGCCTTAATAATGAAAAGAAAAACACAAAACACCATATAACTGATATTCAAAAAACAATTACAGATTCCACTACTTTTTTTTAACTACACTACCATCAAAACTGGAAATTATGAGCACGGCTAGCGTGAGCGACAGTAAAAATCACTGCTGACTCTGAAGCACGAATTCGTCGTCTCAAAACCTTAAGAATTATAGCAAGCGTCACTTGGGGGGGGGAGACACGCACACTCCATTATTTGAAATCAAATTTTTAATTACTTGACCTCAAAGTACACCATATGCACCAGTGTGAATTAATTTTAAAATAGCAATAGAACTATCATACATAATACTTCTTTTTTTGCGTCATATATGATTCCAGTTATTTTTATAGAACAATAATATCATAGTATTTTACTCATGCAGATAGTGCAATAATTAGAGCCATAATCTGTATAATGTCAGTCAAGCAATTATCGCTAATGTTTTATACATACACGGAGAAAAATGGAGGGTCAAAGTTAGAGAGTCAAAATCTAGAGAGTCTTCTACAATCTACGAGTATATGGTCGAACGGGCCTTTCATGATTTTCTCGACATAGTCAGGGAGACTCTCATTTGATGTTCAGCCTAACTATTTTCGAAGGTCCAAACTGACTATCAGGATATTCAAATTATCCTTCCGGGATGGTCAACACGATCATCTTGTTTTCACTCATTACGACCATCCGTGGAGGATCAGACGAACCGTCGTGGATAGTCAATCTTTGCGCGTCAATCCTGCGCGTGAAGATTAAAAGATCACGTGACTCGAACCGAGACCATTCATCATTTACGGAGTGGGCGAATATCGTTGAGCCGTTCAGCGTTATGTTTGCTGTGTATTAAATTTGAGCAGATTTTTAATCAGTTTAATCTGCTTGTCGATATTTCAAACATGCGTGGAGAGTGAAAAGAATAAGAAAGAACATGGTGGTAAGTGGACTGCGTTTTTTGTTTTGGATTTTCAACGTCAAATTGGATGCTTTGAAGAAACGCGTAACTCGACGCTCAGCCATAAATCTGTTCTAACCGTGTCGTTTTCGACTGAAAACGTGCTAAAAATTTCATCATTCATTGATCATACAGAAATAAGAGTAACGAGATGCGTGATACGCATTTATATCGGTTTCTGAACTTACTTCAGTGTTTGAATTGTTACAGCTTAGTGCAGTGACGCCGTGTCCTTAGCTTCTCGTCCTCCAAACAGTATTGTATCAAATCATATTTCATGCACCTCGCTCTCCACAAATTGTAAAAAATGCTCTTAGATTTTATGAATTTTACCCAAATTTTCAAGTTTCGTAATAATCAAGTCTGCGAGATGATCAAGTCGACTGTCTGAGATGATCAGGTCGACCATCCGCAATGATCAAATCGACCGTCTATGATGATCGAGTTTGGCCCTCTGAGGTGATCGAGTTGATCTTGGAGAAAGTGTGGGGTGATACACATAAACTCTAAATTTGGAAATCTGTGTAATGATGTATAAAATTAATAAAATTGTTTATTAATAATTTAATACTTCAATGATTGAATACAAATTTAACAAATTCACATATTAGGATATTGGGTAATATATATTTCAGCAAAAATTATATTATATATGTCAATAAATTGCAAATTATAGATCAAATTATTTCTCGGATTAATATAAATCAATATAAGATCACAAAATAATATTTGAACTACATTTTTTTTGGATATTCAAATTATTATTAATTTAATTATTTTGAATTTCCGCCTATTTTCGACCATCATCCGCGACCAGCTACCTTATTTCGATGGGTGAAATCATCACCCACCGGGTAATCCCTACTCTTCACTCTGGTGAATCTTGAATGGATCACCAGAGTGCACCCACAACTTCGCCCAGCGCCGTTGAACGACTTCAAGTGCACCGGAGTACACTCTGGTGGGCGCTTGGAACGCTCTCCGAGATGATCGAGTTGACTCCCTGAGATGATCGATTTAAACTTCTCTTCTTGACTCTCCACAGATGGTCGCTTTGACCACCTAGGAGGCTTTCCTATAGTTGGCCCTCAAATATCGTTAACACTACATTTATTGTGTTCCCGAAATAAGATTTTTTTCTCAAAATGAGAATGCTTGTATTGTAAAACTGTCTGTTAACCGTCATTATAATTGCTAGCTGGTAATTCAGATTTCTCGGTTGTCGGTAATGTAGATCTCTGTCAAGGGTTCAGGTAATGCCGATATGCCAGGTATCTACTTTACCGACACATGTCACGCTCGTGTCATGTTATTTGAGTTTCTCGCGCTTAAACTTCGTAAATTTAAATTTTCCGCTTAAGTTTCCACCAACTATATTACAATTAATCTTAAACTAACTTGAATCTAGCTTATAACTAATTAAACTAAACTTAATTAAATTAACTCATAACTAATGTTCAACTATCTTAACATAGCTTAAGGGCTTACATGCATCCAGGAAAGTAAAAACGTAGGTATATTTTGGAACTTTTTTCTCAATAACTGTTCACTTAATTCAGTTACGTTTTTTTTTATTCGAAAAAGGGTACACCACGACGTACTTTTATGAATTTCATATAAAAAAAATCAACGATAAATAACTTTCATCGGCGATATTGTAAACCATGTTTTTTCTTCATATTTCGCGGTGCCCATGATTCAAACTTGTCAGTTAATCGGAAACAAAATATCATGATCGATTATTATCAAAAGATGTATGAATAAGTCCTCGAAAAAGGCGAATTCGAAAAGAAACAAAATTAACAAAATGGCGGCCATTGGAAATTCAATATCGATTTTCACCTCTGTTTGGCCGCTCGGCGCTCGGTTCCTTTACCGCGATCAGTTCGCCACACCAGTAACTTCGTCAATTTTGCGAATTTCGGGATAAAAGTTTTCACATTATATTTTGGAAATTTTACACTTTTGGAAAATACAATTTAAATGATTTGATTCTCTGAAAATCTTGGCTGCATGTGAGTCCTTAAACTAATAGTAGAGGGAATTAGGATTAAATACACACAAATTTAATCATTTAACATTATTATTTATTCTACAGTATGATTAACCTAGTTTTACAAAAAAAGTTCACATTCATTATAAAAATCTTTTAATGTGCATGAAATCTTAACCTACATTCACAAAGGTATTCACTAATATATAATGTGCCTTTGACGTAATGTATGATCAATTGCTTGACACTCAGGGATTTGTAGTCAATAATTAGTATGAATATAAAATCGTAGAGCAAATACATACACAAGATCGTTCGGATCCATATGAAGCATTATCCAGCGTTTTTAAGAGGATTGAGAATAATCTTACAATTTCTGTATACATGTGGATCCTCATCACATTATTTGTCTTCATCCATCCCCTTCTCCTCTTCCCTCTCCTCACTTATCTCCTGATCCTCCTTCTCGCCCTCCTCCTGCTCCTGCTGCTATTGCTGCTGCTGCTCATTTATCTCCTCATCTATCTCCTGATCCTCCACCTCATCTCCTTTTATTCCTTCTCCCTGATCGTCTTCCTTGTCTATCTTCTGCTTCTCCTTAAAATCCTCCTTCTTGTCTTTCACATCATGTTGGTCCATATTCTCGTCCTTTTTCTTCATAATTGTAACATTGTGCTCAAATTGTTCTCTTGAAGAGAGTCTTTCTTCAAAGTTTCCAAATTTAGATTCTTTTTCACATTGAAATTTGAATCATATTTTCGTTTTATTCCAGTACGGATTTGGTTCAATACCTTTGAACATCATCTTAACACTGTACAAAGATTAACTCACTCTTAATCGATGGAGACTGAGTTTATACAGAGACTTGCTCATCGGTGTATTTGCTGACTCGAACTTGTCAAAAACTCTGAATTTTGACTTTTTTGAAATCATCTTTTTTGCTTTAAAATGTGAGAGCAGTGGTTTTTCATCTTCAGGTTTAATGTCTTTAGGCTTCAGACCAATAGTACGATGTTTGGTGTTGTACTTGGATATGAGAGAAGGCAAGATATCTATCCACTTGTAGTTTTCTTGTGAACTGAACTGCGGCCACATCTTGTTCTCGAGTATACGATTAAATCGTCCAATAATTGACGCTTTTAAATTACTATAAGTTAAGTAAGGTTGGATGTTGTTTGTTGCATTAAAGTCGTAAATTGTGAGTGGTAAAACTCTTTGTCTTGATCAGTAGGCAATTCTTTTGGAACTCGTCCTTGTACAAGTATAGACTTCACACTCTCAGTAACATTAGGTCCACTCTTATGCTTTTGATAATGGTAAGTAGGTATTTAAAACCCTCATTCTCTTGAGAATATGATAAAATTTCAACCAAGTAAGCTTTCTATGCTTTATCCATACCACGCATTATGACAGAACGACGTGGATAACGTAGCCACACACAAAAAAGGTCAAGATCTTTCAACGAGACTCATGTATTCCTATGTATTTCGAGTCGCTGAATCCGAAGCTGAGGTCGAAATAGCACCTTCCACGATTATTTTTCGACATAACCTCAAAAAACCTCATTTTTGAGTATGTGATGGGAAAACATGGTTTTATTATGGATTTCAGGCCGCTAAATTTAAAAATGGAGTCATATCAGTGTTATTACTGAAAAATTTGAAGTATAACTTCAAAACGAAATTGCCTGAGCAGCACTTTTCAGGACTGAATTGAACTAATGTTCATGCAGGCATTGGATCCAATACGTAAGGCAAATTAGTGTTGGTCTTCCATGGCTGTATGAAAGGACAGCTATTTTTTTAAATTATAACATACTCTTTTGCATTCGAACGACCTTCGTAGCGGCATTCTTGATGTCGACCATTCTCGAAATCTTTTTTTTTTTACTCTGGATTTTTAAAGTTTCCCAGGAACTGTTCAAGAACATTTTTTAAATCAGGCCATGCTCTTTTCTCAGTTGAAGTCATTTTAGTAACAAAAACGTCGTCTTTTAATAGCTGTCGAATCTGAGGTCCATCAAATATCGCTTCTTTCAATTTAGCATCAGAGAGTTGGGGAAACTGAGACATAATATACTGAAAACATTGTTCCTTTTTATCGATGCTGACCTACAAATTGCTGCTTGAACAATATTTTTGGAGGTGAAAAGTTCTTGACCTTTTTTTTGTGTGGCTTTATACGTAATCCTTTCTTCGAGCCTTTCTTGCAGGTTCATGGAGCCCCGTGACTACTGCTAGTTTCTTTGCGTCTATTTTCTAGTGCGTTCAGTCGAGCGTCTAGTTGAACAATAAGTTCAGCGTTGCAAGGTGATAATTCTTGTTGTGTATTAATCTGTAGATTGTCCAATTTCTCATTTATTGATTCATTAACAATTCTCGTTATAATATTGTCCATTTCATTACGCATAGGCGACGTAACCTGATAAAGTGTTCTCAAAAATCTCATTTTTGACAATACGCTGCACAAGTCTCAATTGTACAGTATCAAGCTCCTCTTTAACGTCTTGAACGTTACAGAGTCTCTTCTTATCGATATCGAAATTGCTGTCAGAAGTAACATTAAAACCAACAGGAGGAGGTTCACGACTTGCTGCAGCAGCTCGATTCGGAGGATGTCCGAACACGTCGATGCTCATTTTAATACTGACGTTATCGTCAACTGCACTCTCTTAATATATGACTTGAGACTCTCGCAATTATTTCTTAGTGACGGATATTATTTCATTACCGTGACTTGGATTGCCTGCTGCTTGGGATGCCATTAGTAGACAAGGATGGTCTACTAGCTCATGTGGGTCATTCCAATAAATTTAATCAGGCTTTCGATTTCTTTGTACCGCCATAAATTGAAGTCATGAATTTGCTAATCATTTTTTTTCCTATAACGAACCATATAGGTGAAATGAGACTATAATTCTCCTTGTGTGCATTTGCAGCAATGAGAATTTCTTTATACTTGTTCAGATTAGACACGGGACAACCGAATGTTCGGCTACTGCTAGCCTCTTGGTATACTGCTATACCTGCTGCAGGACTTTTCACCCTTGAGTTCAGTTTCGGTAACTTACTGTCGCCAGATTATTTCGGCAACGGAAATCCGGCCGGATTTTCCTGTCGAGCAGCCGATTCGCTGAACTTCGGCGCCTGCTACCTGAAACCTCTAAAAGGGTCGAGTTTTCTTTTTCACACGATTTTTTGTTTGAACTCTGTGATGATTACAGTTACAGATATTACGGTTCTTTCTTAACTTCCAATTGAAGATTGGTCAGATACTTCCTCACTTAAATGATGATGAATAGACAGAACGATTTTTAATTATATATTAGATTTCATAAACTACTTATTGTAGCATAATGAAATGATTGAAAAGTAAAAACTATTCTCTCAATATGAAAAATGTCTTAATCAAATATGTTCAAACAATTATGTAATGTCAAAATATTATTAGTTTGAATTTAAAAATGAACGTGCATTAAATGAAGCAGAAAAGGAATCAGGAAATAAAGGAGGATTCATGATTCATATTCCATTCCCTGATAAAAAGGTTTGTTTAATTGAAACAGAATTTTATTTGAAATTTGAATCATACGTTTGTTTAAATCAAACAAAATTCGCTGAAGAATTTAAGTTTTGGTTCAATCAAACAAAGAACATTCAAGCGAACATTTTTCTCAGTGTTCAAGAAGAAATTAAATTGAAGATTTCTCAACTTTCGATAATTTTTTACGTTTATTGACATTCATATTAATTTAGAGTTCCACAGGCTTGCGCTCTTTATTACAGTAAAATAAATAAACTTATATGAATAGATAACAAGAATATTACTACGTGTCGGGTATGTAAGTTACATAATTATGCCGCACAGATATATTTAAGATAAATTATGTTCTTGAGCGTAGCTTTCTACACGAAGGTCTAATTCATAATTCTACAATTTTTTATAACGAATCAAAACTCAAGCAATAAAAACATGGAATTGTGCGTTTAATCATTACACCAGAGCCTTAAGCTGCATTAAAAATGGAAAGCAAAATTGTCTTCTTGAACTTTTAAAAATTGCTGAGTCATTGTTTTATTTTAGCTTCTAAAGGCTTATTTGAATCTGAAATATGTATGTAAATATTTGCTCACTTTGCATTGAATTTAAAAGTGAATGCGTAACCCAATGGAATGTACTCCTAAATACTGTAATATCGGGATTTCTTACATAGGCCGCTCTGACTCAGATTTATAATAATAATCGCTAGCCCTTCCTTCACAACATGTTCTCTCACTAGTACAGTCATGAAATTTCATTTGTTCACTTATTCATTCATTACTTAATTCATTACTTCACTATTAATAAAGTTTTGAAATGCGGACTATGTTGGCAACACTGCTCAACACTGCTATTTTGCCATAACTTTAAAATCAAAACTTCAAAAGAAATCTAAGTGCTATATTTGCATCAATCAATCAGGTGAGCTATTATTTTTCCCCCTCTCAACAGGGCCGCGTAACGGGATATTTCTCGTGGTAGTTGAATAAAATATTGTGTGCGACTAGTAGCCCAGTCAAATAAGTTTTTTCCGATGAAAATGACCCACAAGGGTGAATTTTTGCATGAAAGCCCGAAGGATCCTTGCGATCAACCCCCCCAAATTTGAGATCTCACAGGCGCCAGGGTTTTTCGAAAATGACCAAAAAAATCCAAAAATTCGATTTTTTTCGATAACGGATGAAGATAGGTGAAAAAGTTTGAAATAAAAGTTGTAGAGAATAAAATTCTCCATAAAAAATGCCTCATGCAAAATTTTTATTAAATGCATATTTTAACTATAAATGAAGCGATAGTGGGCGGAGAGGAGTGGGGTTGCCGTTCCCCCTCCCGGCTTGGGATCGTCTCGACCCCACTCCTCTCAAAGAAACAGTCGAATTCTATAGATTTCGACGTGCTGATTTCGAAAAAAATATTGATTTTCCGAAAAAGGTTGCATTTTTTCATAAGCAATTTTTTATAAACAATTGCTTTAAATAAATAAAAACAAATTGTTATATTTTTCCAGGAAAATCAAAGACGAAATGACGAAAATTACTTTTTTCACAGGGTTTTTTTTCATATCGACATTTTACTTGACCTAGCTTGATTGTCGTCAAAATTTTCTGCATAAGCATTATTAATTTGTAATAAATAAACCCTCTTTTTGTAGTAGAAATAAGAAAAATGAGCTATTTCTGTGATTTTCGTCATTTTGTTATTGTAAAAATTGTTATTAACGAACGATTCGATGTTTTTAGTACAAATTCGTGTAAACCATACGTTGATGGATAAAAAATGTGTGATGGTGATTATTCGTACGAACTATACTTTCGGAGCTATATCGTTTTCGTACTTCTGGAATTTTCAAGATTTTTCAATTTTTCCAAAAATTCATAATTCGAAAACCATTGTTGGTTGGAAAAAATGGCACGATACCTTTTTTATATGATTTAATTTAATTTACTCGAAAAAATATAACAATTTGCTTTTATTTATGAAAAGAAATTGTTTAAAAGAAATTGTTTATTAAAAAATGCTACCTTTTTTCGAAAAAATCAATATCGTTTTCGAAAGCAGCACTTTGAAATCTATGGAATACGACTATTTTTTTGAGGGGACCTCTTATTTTAAACGAAATCACAGTCAGCGCCAGGACCGTACAGGGTGTTTCTTTTATCTTAAAACATCGAAATATCTCAAGATATACGCATCTAACGAAAAAAAATGTCTGTAATAAAAACTTTTCATTTTCGAGGGGGAAGCGACCCCGCAAAAATTCACTTCTTCCCACCCTCTGGGGGTGGAATGGGGGTAACTTTAAAATTTCAAATGGGAATGCGGGAGTCGCATTCACATTCCACCCCCGGTGAACAATCCTCGGTTGCGCCTGTACCTGCGCGACTTCAACCCGTAAATGCATCGCCATCTAGCGTGAATCGAAAAAAAAATTTCGAATGAATCGAACGTATTTTTTAATAGAGAATCTGAATCTGCAATAAAAATTATAGGCTCCCATTTGAAATTTTAATATTACCCTTCTCCCGCCCCCAGGGGGTGGTGTGTGAGGTAAGTTTTTGCGGGGTCGCTTTTCCCCCTCGAAAATAAATAGTTTCTATTTCAGACATTTTTTTCGTTAGATGCGTATTTTTTCAGATATTTCAATGTCTCAAGATAAAAGAAACACCCTGTATAATTATAAAATAAATAATAATAAATAATAATAAATAATAAAATAATAAAAGTTCTATAGAATTTGTATGAAGTTTTAAAAAATTCCATTGAACTTGTATAAAAAGTTTAAATGTTCGCTCTTGAACTTTCATTGAACATTTTGTACACTTTTACAGTGTGAACGTTGAGAAATATTTATTCAAGGTCTGACAAATTTTTTGATTCAAAATTTCGAAAACTTTTGTCAAAATTTTTGGAAAATGTTACCAATTTTGTAGTAATTTTCAATAGGGGTGGTTTCGAAGGGTGTTGCGGGATTCCCTACTCCGAATATTATTTGGGGAATTATTGAAGATATTTTTTCAGCAGATGAGATCAGCAAAATTTGACAAAATTAAGCTTTTCTTAACGATATTCTAATTATTGCAAAATCATTCATCATTAGGGTTCGTTTTTAGGTGGTTTTCGGGATTTCTCATTACTGCAGATTTCCGGGGCTATACGAACGAGAATTTCTAAAGGTGAAAAAGCACTAAAAAATTACAAACTTTGATGCCGTTTGGTCTTTTGTTACCAATTTTTTAGTCTTAGTCATTTTCAGAAGAAGTGGCTTAGAAGGATTTCGCGGGATTCCTTACCTTTATTTCTTACTATTATTCGTGAGATTATTAAAGAGATTTTTTCAGGAAATGAGATCAGCAAAAATTTAGAAACTTCAAGCTTTTCTTGACGATTTTCTGATTATTTAAAAGTCGCTTATCATCAGGGTTGGCTTCAAGGGGTTTCGCGGGTTTTCTCAATACGGCTACTTTTCGAAGGAGTACAAATGAGAATATTTTTGAAGAAAAATCCACTAAAAAATTGAAAAAATTCGGTGTCTTTTGGATGTTTTTTACCAATTTTCTGGTCATTTTCAATAGGGGTGGTTCCAAAGGATTTTGCGGCATTTCTTATCCCCGTCATTTTCTGAGGGATTACGAATGAGAATTGTTTGTTGTGATAATTCTCTAAAAAATTAGAAGTTTTGGTGTCTTTGGTCGTTTGTTACCAATTTTTATTCATTTTTAACAGGGATGGCTTTAGAGGGGTTTGCGAGATTCCTTATCACAATCATTTTGCGGGAGATCACGAATGAGAATTTCTGAGGATAAAGAACTACTAAAAAATTACAAATCTCGGTGTCTTCTGATCTGTTTTGACCAATTTTTAAGTTATTTTCAATAGAGG
>JAUMHM010000071.1:19112202-19127106 GCA_032362435.1 Melikaiella ostensackeni | reverse complement strand
CAGAAAAAAGGCACCCCGCTGGTTTATAACACTTGTTTTCCAATACAAAAAACTGTTTTAAAATATCACGATTTTCATGAAGAAAAAAAGCAATCGCATACTTTTTGATAATGGTAAATAATTATAGAGCCTTTGCGTCACAGTTTGGAGTTTGAATCGCTTCAATATCTTAATTAGAACTGAAGATAGCATAGTTGTACATTTTTGTAATCTTAAGCAACAATTTTTATTATTTCTCTTTGTCAACTGCAATTGGTTCACAAATATTTTCCTCATATTCATGAATTTTTTCAAATTTTTTCCATTGCCTCTTGTATAAGAAATAATGCTCTAAACTTGACTCTTCTTAAATGTGCCCGAAATTCTTTACTTTATTTTACATTTTTCAGTTTGCAAAGCACAAAAAAAATTTTACATTAGCGTCTTCAAGCTTATTTACGTAGAATACTTTCAGCTTTCAAATTCCTATTTACTTATTATGCTTGCATTTTTTTTTTTGGCTGAGTTGTTAAGCTTCGAAGGCAGATGCCTACAATTTTATCGCCGATAGTAGTCGATTCGAGTGTGAGGCCTGCAAATACTTTCAACTCGAAATGATTCAATTTTGAACGTTTCAAATCATAAATGCTTACATTTTTGTTTCATTTTCTTTTTCTTTTACTTGCTTTTCATAGTTAATTGACATAAACTTGAATATTTTCGAAATATCAAACCTTTCTATAATTTAAAATAAAAACCTCATACTTATATTTCAGGGCCTTAGCCATGCAAAAGCGAAGGAAAACCTGGAAAGGGACGGGCCCAATGCCCTCACGCCACCTAAGCAGACGCCTGAATGGGTCAAGTTTTGCAAGAACCTCTTCGGTGGTTTTGCTCTGCTTCTATGGATCGGTGCGATTCTTTGTTTCATCGCGTACTCGATCCAGGCCTCGACAAGCGAGGACCCGAATGATGACAACCTTTACCTGGGTATCGTCCTTGCGGCTGTCGTGATAGTAACGGGTATATTCTCGTATTACCAGGAGAGTAAGTCCAGTAAGATCATGGAGTCATTCAAAAATATGGTCCCACAATTCGCCACAGTAATTAGGGAAGGCGAGAAGCTAACATTAAGGGCGGAAGACATTGTACTGGGTGATGTCGTCGAGGTCAAATTTGGTGACAGGATCCCAGCCGATATTAGGGTCATCGAATCTCGAGGCTTCAAGGTACGATTTTAAATTCATTGCTTATAATTCTAAATAGGTATACCGTAAGCTGGGACTAACCTTTACACGTTGGGGAAACCGTGCCACTCATAATTTCATATTTTATCATTTGAATTCTCTTTCTCTGAATAAAAATCCGAAAGATTTTTCATTATTTTCTGTAAAATGAATGTCAAATTTTCTTTTAGAGATTCTCTCGTTCTGTTTCGTTAGGAAGTTTTGATCAAAATAATATTTATGTAAGGTTGTCATTTTCTATATTTTGGTTAAGTCGATTAAAAAACGCTTGGAAAACTTTACTTGCAATTTTTTATATTTATGCCACTTATCATATAGTATATCCTATCAACCAAATTATCTCAAATTTTTAATCAAGATAAGATGTTTGGTTTTTGCTGTAAAACGATTTTTGTAAAAAGTTCCGAATTTGTAGGGGAAAGTTGGACATGGTCAGAAATTATATACCGAATGTGGGATAGTCTTGTTCCTTTAAATAATCCGTTGAGAATTTAAAAAATGCCATTCTCGAAGTCCAAACAGGCAAAATTCCCTAAATTATTTTCTTATTTTGTGTTCTTATGCTTATAAGGTTATGACGTGAAGCAATAAATTAGGTTATGCTTTTACTGAAAATACCATAAGTATGCATTTCTTAACTTTTCATATTAGTTTAATTTACTTTAAACTAACAAGAAAAATGTATAACTTACTATATTTAGCCATTCAGTAATACAGAATAGTGGTTTTGGCCTTTTTATGGAAAGTGGACACCTTAGCTCCACCCTGAGGAGTAAAGATGGGCACACTTTGGATTGCAATAACTGGTTACATACTTATAGCTAAATTAAATGTTTTAACTTGACGATATGCAAAAAAAGTCAAAAATTATATATTTAAAGCACTAATAAATAATTATAATTCCTTCGTGTAATTTATTGAGAAAAACCTAAACACATCTTCCGCTTAGCCCCGTCTTACGGCACTTCAAAGTAAATATTTGTAATATTTGCTACCTTAGCGTGTGTATTGAAATGATTAACCCAGACTGACAGTTGCTTTTGTAATTGCAGGTAGACAATAGTTCCTTGACAGGAGAGTCGGAGCCACAATCGAGGTCGCCGGAATTCACGAACGAGAATCCGTTGGAGACAAAGAACTTGGCGTTCTTCTCGACGAACGCAGTCGAGGGTACCGCGAAAGGAGTCGTGATCTGCTGTGGCGATCAGACGGTAATGGGAAGGATTGCTGGCCTTGCGTCCGGTCTTGATACGGGAGAGACTCCGATTGCTAAGGAAATCCATCACTTTATTCACTTGATTACCGGCGTAGCAGTATTCCTCGGCGTTACCTTTTTCGTCATAGCCTTCGTCTTGGGTTATCATTGGCTCGACGCCGTCATCTTCCTGATCGGTATTATTGTGGCTAACGTGCCTGAGGGTCTACTAGCTACCGTCACGGTGTGTCTAACCCTCACTGCTAAGCGAATGGCGTCAAAGAATTGCCTCGTAAAGAACCTTGAGGCTGTGGAGACTTTAGGTTCGACATCAACCATCTGCTCAGATAAGACAGGCACACTAACCCAAAACAGAATGACCGTCGCTCACATGTGGTTTGACAACCAAATCATCGAAGCTGATACGACAGAGGATCAGTCTGGAGTACAGTATGACAGGACAAGTCCAGGATTTAAGGCTTTGGCTAAGATCGCTACGCTCTGTAATCGAGCTGAGTTCAAGCCTGGACAAGATGGTACGCCTATTCTTAAAAAAGAAGTTAATGGTGACGCATCCGAAGCGGCTTTGCTTAAGTGTATGGAGCTTGCGCTTGGCGATGTTATGGGAATCCGCAAACGAAACAAGAAAGTCTGCGAAATACCGTTCAACTCAACGAACAAGTATCAGGTATCTATCCACGAACCAGACGATGCAAACGACCCTCGCCATTTGTTGGTCATGAAGGGTGCGCCAGAGAGGATTTTAGATCGTTGTACGACTATCTTTATTAGTGGCAAGGAGAAGGTTCTCGATGAGGAGATGAAAGAGGCATTCAACAATGCTTACCTTGAGCTCGGTGGACTTGGAGAGCGTGTACTTGGTTTTTGTGACTACGTATTACCGACCGACAAGTTCCCGCTTGGTTTCAAGTTCAATTCTGACGACCCCAACTTCCCCACTACTGGACTTCGCTTCGTGGGACTTATGTCAATGATAGACCCACCCAGGGCTGCGGTACCGGACGCAGTAGCGAAATGCCGTTCAGCCGGTATCAAGGTCATTATGGTTACTGGTGACCATCCGATCACTGCCAAAGCCATTGCCAAATCCGTCGGCATCATCTCTGAAGGTATGCTTTTTTTGCGAGGACTTCTTTTACTGACGATTTTTCAGTTATTTAATTTCTTCATTTTACTATCCTGTAATTTTCATATTTTTTTTCGTAGAAAAATATCCAAATATTTTTGGACAAGATTAGAAAGAAGTAGTGTCAATAAGGCCTGTCTTTGGTCGCTCACTGATTTTGTTCTCGTTTCGTGATTGTACAGTACTTCAGTCAAATTGAATGAAAGCAAAAGTCAGTAGCTTGTTTTCGACCTGAAGACACTTTCAGACATTACCGAAACACACATATTTTACTTATTCTGTGAAACAGAATCGACGACAGACAGACACCATCGTGAAACCTGTTTTTTTTTTGGATTCAGGGGGTCTCAAAATGTGGAGATCTGTTGAAATCTGCGAAAATCAATTTTCACATAAAACAATACCTTCTCATTGAGATGAGAATGTGAAAATATTATGCATGAATACATACAGGTCTCTGAAAAGTGTCAAAATGTCAATATTCAACATTGAATTACAGCTTCAGGTATAAAATTTTTTAAGTGTACATTTTTGAAAAATTGTTTTCAACATGTCATAACATAGGTTGCAAATGGACGTCAATGTCGGATATTATTAATATGGTCAAAAATATAAACGGAAAAAAGTGTCTCTTTCCCAAGCTAAATTTGTAATAATCCCATAAGAACTAAAAACGCTCTGCGCAACCTCTGAATATTAATTAAAAATTATTTTTTAGAAACTATGCTATATTATTTTGGCGATAGGAATGCATTGATGCATAAACATTTCGAAAATTCGAAACTTGACATTTTTTGGACTACCGTAATGCCCACAGAGGGGCAGAAAAGTCTTAAGTTCGTATAGATGTTCATTTTTTAATTAACCTGAAAAGACCCGTGTGAAGTTGACTCCCAGAGGTTCACACTTTTCAAAGCTTCCTTTGGCATACGTTTGTATGTCGTTTGTACTCTCTGTACATCCAATATTTTCGTTTCTACCCTCTTGGTTTCGAAATTAGGGGCAAAATTAATTTCGGGGGGATAACTTCACGTATCCCCCCGAAGTTTAACTTTTGTAAATTTTCTTTTTGCGGACGTTTTTACGTCGTTTGTACTTTTTGTACATCGAATATTTTTGTTTTTACCCTCTTGATTACCAAGCTAGGGGCAAACAAAAATTTCGTGTCATCCCCCCAAAGTTTAAATTTTTCAAATTTTCTTTTTGCATACGTTTGTACGTCGTTTGTACTGCTTGTACATTCAATTTTTTCGTTTGTACCCCCTTGATTACCAAGCTAGGGGCAAATCAAAATTCCTTGTCATCCCCCCCGAAGTTTGAATTTTTCAAATTTTCTGTTTGCATACGTTTCTACGTCGTTTGTACTGTTATAACATTCAATATTTTCGTTTATATCTTCTTGGTTACCAAGCTAGGGGCAAATCAAAATTTCGTGTCATCCCCCCGAAATTCAAATTTTCTCTTTGCTAACGTTTTTACGTCGTTTGTACTGTTTGTACATCCGATATTTTCGTTTATACCCTCTTGGCTACCAAGCTAGAGGAAATCTACGTCGTTTTCACCGTTATAATTAATTTTTGTTTTTAATAATTTTTTATTGTATTAATGTTGCTACAAGTCAATGAGAATTTTTTTGCAAGTTTGTCATTTATTTTGAGTGTAAAATATAGTTCAGAATTTGTACATATTTGAACAATCAACATTAAAATTCATAAACCAACAGAAATATCTAATTTAAAAAAAGGCTAGTTAGGCCAGGCAAACATTTCGCCAGCGCGATCATCATCCAAATTCATATTTTTTGGGGGGCTTAAATTATTTCTTTGAATTTGTACAAATTTCTGAAACATCCCGTCATGGTCATGCATACATAACCTAAACCTTGCTTCTCGAGCGAAAGCTATCAAATGTCTCTCCGACATTTTTCTAAAAATTTTATGGATCAAAAGACCTAGCATTTTATCTTCAAAATACTTCAAACTATACTCTCACTCCGAAAATTTATTTCAAACGCACCGAAAACTTACCCCTTATTAATATAACAAAATCTATCTTACCTGGATCTAACAAAAAATAAATGATACATGCGTCCTAAACTACGACCCAAGACAGATTTATGTAAACATCTTCGATAAACGTTAAATTAATCTAAAGCCTTGCATAAATTAAAGAATAAATAAATCTTTGTAAAATCTTCAAAATATTTCACAAAGATTTTAGAAGATTGCAAAATACTTCAAAGATTTCAAACAAACGTTAACTTAAACTAAAATCTTACATAAATCAAGGAATTCACAACAATGTCGAAGATTTCAGAAAGGTTTCAAAGATTTGACAAAGATTTCAAGAAATTTTTTGCGATTTCAAAAGATTTCATTAAGATTTCAAAAGATGCCAAAATACTTTAAAGATCTCAAGCAAACGTTAACGTGAACCAAAATCTTACATAAATTAAGGAATTCACAAAAATTTCAAAGATTTCAGAATGATTTCAAAGATTTTACAAAGATTTCAAAAGATTTCAAAATACTTCAAAGACTTCAAACAAACGTTAACTTAAACTAAAATCTTACATAAATCAAAGATTTAACAAAAATGTCAAAGATTTCAGAAAGATTACAAAGATTTCACAAAGATTTTAAATATTATTTCATCATAGCGCACGAAGTGCAGCTGGAGTAATGAGAGGGAGATGAGTGAATATACATGAGGAGGAACTTAGCTGAGTCGGAGCTATGAGATGGAGAGAAAAGTGAAGAGAAACAAGCGTCCAGTCTCTCTCCCTCTCATCGCACACAGTGTCTCCATTTACGCAGTTTAAGCCTGCGCCTAGCGTCCGGTATAAAGACTAAAGAACTCAATGCGTTGCACTTTTTCATCGCCCAAAGCATTTAACGCTCTGGCTCAGGCCTAGCTCTCCATTAGAGTGGTCCAAAAATCACCAAGTTTCAAAAGTTCAATGGGCCTGTAGAAATTCGTGTTCCTTTTTGGAAAAAAGAAAATCCCTAAAAAAAAATAATCCAATCGGGTGATGTCCTGCACTCCCTCATTGAGGTCAAAGATTAAACTCTTAATATCTTCGTTGCTTTATAGTGCTTACAAAAAAATGTTTGGGACAATATAAGCCTAATTTTTTATGGAAAATTTAATGGTGTCGATTAAGTTTATTAAGAAAATTTTTTAGAGACATTTATTACATAATTTAATTTTTCTTTAAACAATTCAGACTTTTATTGTATCCAAACTTGTAGATACTTTTTATACGAATTTATTAATCCCACATAAATTGTTTTCATGTTTATATAATTGTTATTTATTAGGTTCTGAAGGTAACAACTGATTATAATAATGCTTTATTATAAAACGTAATACAACACATACACATATAACGTAAAACACATTTGTATTTTGTTTTTCTTTTCGAATTTTTTCTTTGAAAAAGATTTATTGCGCTTAAATTTTTTTTTAAATTGTTTATACGAATGTTTTTTCGCTTTCCTTCAAAATTTTGAGAGCAACAGGAAAAAAATTCCCTATGTCAGAAAGAAGACTTTCATCAAGCTGGTAGAGGAATGCGAAGAAACATCTGTATAAACAATTTCAAAAACAATTTGAAAGCAATAAATCTTTTTCGAAGAAAAAATTAGAAAAGAAAAACAAAATACAAATGTGTTTTACGTTATATGTGTATGTGTTGTATTATGTTTTATAATAAAGCATTTTTATAGTCAGTTGTTACTTTCAGAACCTAATGAATAACAATTATATAAACATGAGAGCAATCTATATGGTATTAATAAATTCGTATCAAAAATATCTACAAGTGTGGATGCAACAGAAGTCTGAATTGTTTAAAGAAAAATTAAATTATGTAAAAAAAGTCTCTAAAAATTTTTGTTAATAAACTTAATCGACGCCATTAAATTTGTCATAAAAAACTAGGCTAATATTGTCCCAAACATTTTTTTGTAAGGACTAAAGCAACGAAGATATTAGGAGTTTAACCTTTGACCTCGATGAGGGAGTGCAGGACATCATCCGATTGCATTAAATTTTCTTAGGGATTTTCTTTTCTCCAAAAAGGAACAAGGATTTCCACATGCCCATTGAACTTTTTAAACTTGGTGATTTTTGGACCACCGTACTATATATAGTACACATTATATCATTATTGTTTTATTTCTTTTTTATTTTGTAACATTTCGTATTACATTATCATCAACATTTCATATATTATTAACGTCCAATAAATATAGAGTCGAGAAGCGAATCGCTCTTGAAATCTGGTGTACACCTTTCATGAAATCTCTTGGAATTCCTGGAAATCTTTGAAATCCTTCAAAATCCTGTGAACTTTTCTGAAAATTTCAATTTCTTAACATTTTTTAAATTATGTGGAAATTCCTTGAAATTCTTTGAGTTCTGTGGATATCCTACATATTCTCTAAAAATCCCTTCAAAACGATTGAGCTCCATGGAGATCTCTCAAAATCCTTTGAAATCCTTAAAAAATGGTTGAAATCTCTTAGAATTTTTTAAGAATTCGTGGAATCGCTTAAAATCTTCAACATCCCATAAAAAATTCTCATCCTTTAAAATCCGTGGAAATTTATTAAAATCTCTGAGAATCGGTTAAAATTCTTGAATTTACGTGAACTATTTCGAAATATTACAAGATCTCTTGAAATCCCTTTTAAATTCATTGTAATCTTTAAAATCCATTAAAATCCTGTAAAACCATTGAAAACACTCTAAATCTCTCAAAATCCGTTAAAATCCCTTCAAAGCCTTTGAAATCTTTGCAAATCTCATGAGTTCCCGTGAAATCTCAAGAAACTCCTTCAAACCCTTCAAATCTTCGAAATTTAATTAAAATCCCCTGACATCCTTCGAAATTCGTGAGAATACTCCGTTATCTCTTGAAATCCTTTGTGATGCCATTAAAATTCTTTGAAATCTCTTGAAATCCTTTGAAATTTTTGCAAATCTCTTGAAATCTTATGAAATTCCCTCAAATCTTTGAAATCCAATTAAAATCACCTGGCATCCTCAAAATCTTTTGTAATCTGCGGAAATTGTTCTTACTTCCTTCAAAATCCCACAAAATATTCTAAAATCCATTAAAATGTTTTAAAAGACGTTAAAATTTCTGCAATTTTTTCAAAATTTTTTATAATCTTTAGAAATCCTTTGAAATCCTGCTAAACTTTTTAAAATCTTATGAAATTCCCTTAACTGTTTGGAATCCAATTAAAATCGCCTGATGTCCTTCAAAATCCTTTGTAATCCGCGGAATTCGTTTTTAATTTCTTAAAGTCCCACAAAATATTGTAAAATCCATTAAAATGTTTTAAAAGATATTAGAATTTCTGGAATTCCCTCTAAATCTTTTATACTCTTTGAAAATCTTTCGAAATCTTACGAAATCCTATAAAATCTGGATGTATACTTTAAAATCTTTTGAAATCCCTTGAAATCCATTGAAAACCCGTAAAATCATCGAAACCACTTTATATCTCCTAAAAATCCTTCAAAATCCCTTGAAATTCTTTGAAATCTCTGCGAATCTTTTGAAATCTTATGAAATTTCCTAAAATCTTTGAAATACAATTAAAATCACCTGACACCCTTCAAAATCCTTTGTAATTCACGGAAATCGTTCCTAATTCCTTCAAATCCCACGAAATATTCTAAGGTCCATTAAAACGTTTCAAAATATCTTAAAATTTCTACAAATCCCTCAAAATCCTCCATAATCTTTGGAAATCCTTTGAAATCCTGCTGAATATTTTGAAATATTACGAAATCCTTTAAAGTCCCTGAATGTACTTTGGAATCTTTTCAAGTCGCTTGAAATCCATTGAAAACCCGTAAAATCATCAAAACCACTTTATATCTCCTGAAATCCTTTAAAATTCCTCAAAATCCTTTGAAAACTTTGCAAATTTTTTGAAATCTTATGAAATTCTGTCAAATCTTAGAAATCCAATCAAAATCACCTGACATCCTTCAAAATCCCTTGTAATCCGGGGAAATCGTTCTTAATTCCTTAGAATCCCACAAAATATTCTAAAATCCATTTAAATGTTTTGAAAGGCATTAAAATTCTTGGAATTTCCTCAAAATCCTTATAATCTTTAGGAATCCTTTGAAATCCTGCTAAATCTTTTGAAATATTACGAAATCCTCTAAAATTCGTGGATATACTTCGGAATCTTTTGAAATCCCTTAAAATCCATTGAAAACCCTTTAAATCATCGAAACCACCTAAAATCCTTAAAAATTCTTTAAAATTTTTGCAAATCTTTTGAAGTCTTATAAAATTCCCTCGAATCTTTGAAATATAATTGAAATCACCTGATATCCTTCAAAATCCTTTTTAATCCGCGGAAATCGTTCTTAATTCCTTAAAATCCCATCAAAATGTTCTAAAGTCCATTAAAACGTCTCAAAACACATTAAAATTTCTGGAATTCTCTCAAAATACTCCATAATCTTCGGGAATGCTTTGAAATCCTGCTAAACTTTTGAAATCTCACGAAATTCTCTAAAATCTGTGGATATACTTTGGAATCTTTTGAAATCCCTTAAAATCCTTTGAAATATTTGCAAATCTTTTGAAATCTTATGAAATTCCCTCAAATCTATGAAATCCAATTAAAATCCCCTGACATCCTCCAAAAGCCCTTGTGATCCGCGGAAATCGTTCTTACTTTATTAAAATCCCACAAAATATTCTAAAATCCATTAAAATGTTTTAAAAGGCATTGAAATTTCTGGAAATCCCTCAAAATCTTTTAAAATCCTTTGAAATCCTGCTAAACCTTTTGAAATCTTGCAAAATCCTTCAAAATCTGTGGATACACTTTGGAATCTTTTGAAATCCCTTAAAATCCATTGGAAACCCGTAAAATCATCAAAACCACTTTATATTTCCTAAACTCCATTAAAATCTTTCGAAATTAGTTAGAATCCCTTAAAATCTTTTGAAGTCTCATCAAATTCCTGCAAATCCCTTCAAACCTCAGAAATTCAATTGAAATCCCCTGACATCCTTTAAAATTCGTGAAAATATTCCTGTATCTCATAAAATCCTGTAAAATCCTTTGTAATCCGGTATGTATGATCCGGTTATATTTCGGTATCCCTTGAAATCCCGTAAAATCTGCTAAATTCTGATGAAACTCTATGGAGTCCCTTGAAATCTTGAAAAATTCCTTGCAAAAATCGAGATTCTCTCTGAATTTCTGCTATGTAACTTCTTTACATACTTAAAATCATTTAAAATCACTTAAAATCTGTGAAACCTCTCGTAATCCTTTGGAATCTTTTAAAATACCCTAAAACTTTTTTCATGCCTCAAAATATTTTGAAATCCTTAAAAATCTTTGGAAATCTCGTAAATTCTGTAAAAAATTAGTCATTCTTTGAAATGCTTTGTATTCCTTTGAACTATCCCAAAATCGCTTGAAATCTAGCTTACAGTGAAAGCGATTGACATATTGTTGATATATTGAGTAAAAATATAAAATCTTACTCAAAAAGGGGGGGGGGGTCACAAAAGTATTTCGAAAACTTACAATAGGGGCGAATATATTGAGTAAAAATATAAAATCTTACTCAAAAAGGGGGGGGGGTCACAAAAGTCTTACGAAACCTTACAATAGGGGCGAAGGGGGTCTTAAATTTCAAAAATCACCCTTACGTAATTAATGAACGTTCCCTGAGGTGCTAGATACATTTTGATTTCAATAAAATTGTGTTTGATGGTTTTCACATTAAATTTGGATTTGCTTGAGTTGAGCCTACTTTTAATTCCAGCAGTCTGGATCGAATATTTCCCGGAAAGTCAAGTTAATTGTCCTGAAACCAGCGAAATTCGCCAAATGATCTGCTTCTGGCGGATTTCCAGAATAGGACGGTAGCAACAGGGTTGACAGATTGACGGACAAACATAGCGTACGCGACGGTGGACGGTAAGTGATCCGCCTAGAAAGCGTATAGTAGCGTTAATGAGGAAATGAGTAAATGACTCTCGATGCGTCATAGAGTGAGGTTCATGTACGCCAAGGCGTATTTATATACATTGTAGGTACCACGCTCCACTGTTGTGTTTTTTTCTTTCTCTGCTCCTCCCACTCATCATCACCCAATGTAACACCTTCCCCTCCTTAGCTTTTAAAACATCCACTTAAGCAAGTATTCTTCTTTGCACAACATTAAATCGTTAATAACACCGTTCAAACTTTGTTTGGGTCATATTCCGGGTTGGGTTTTATACACATAGGGGAAATCAGTACTAGGTGAATACCAGTACGAGCTGAATAATGGGAAAAAGTGACTGGGTTTTAAAGAAAAAGTTCTGTAGAATTTTTTTAAGAGTAGCAATCTCAAAAAAAAAGTTTTCTGTTCAGCCTTTTTACCAATTACATGCTAGTTTTGAATTGAAAATTTGAAAAATGTATCTTAGACATGGTCATCAAAATTTTCTCCACTGACATATTATAATTTTTTAAGGAATTCAATTACTTTTCCTATTCTGCCACTGATTCCTTCGATTCGTTCAACTCGAGACTTCAAAACCGTCTAATGATTAATTATCCTAACTTTCATCAAAAATGTATTTTCAATGTTTTTCTGAGAAGTGTCTTTCATTTTTTCTGACTCTGTTCCTCCCACTCATTATTCTTCCTATAAAACATCTTCCCCTCCTCAGCTTTTAAAACATCCACTTAGGTGTTCTTCTTTCCACAATATTACATACATCGTTACCATCACCGTTCAAACCATGTTTGGATCAGATTCCGGGTTTCAAAGAAAAAAGTAGTCGTTGAGAGAAAAAAATCTATGTGAGGACCCACTGGATTTTATATAAATAGGGAAAACCAGTACAAGTAGAAAAACCAGTACGAAATGAATAATAGGAAAAAGTGACTGGGTTTCAAAAATTAGTTCTGTAGTATTTTTTTATGCGTAGCAATATTAAAAATGCGTATTTTCTTCAGCCTTTTCACCACTTACTTGCTATTTTTGAATCGAAAATTTGAAAAATGTATTTTTGACATGGCCATCAAAATGTTCTCCGCTGGCAGATTATCGTTTTCTAAGGAATTCAATCACTTTTACTATTCTGTCACTGGTTCCTTCGATTAGTTCATCTCTAGACTTCAAAACTGTCTGATGATTCATTATCTTAATTTTCATCAAAAATGTATTTTGCATATTTTTATGACAAGTGTCGTTCATTTTTTTCTGACTGCGTTCCTCCCACTTATTATCCTTCCTATAAAACATCTTCTTCACCTTAGCTTTCAAAACATCCACTTAAGCAAGTGTTCTTCTTTGTACAACATTAAATCGTTACCAACACCATTCAAACTTTGTTCGGATCAGATTCACGATTGGGTTTTATACACATAGGCGAACCCTGTACGAGATGAATGCCAGTACGAACTGAATAATGGGAAAAAGTGACTGGGTCTTAAATAGAAAGTTCTGTAGTATTTCCTTATGAGTGGCAATATTGAAAATGATATTTTTATTTAGCCTATTGATCACTTACATGCGATTTTTGATTGCAAATTTGAATATTTTATTTTTGATATGGTCATCAAAATTTTGTTTTTTGACAGATTATCATTTTTTAAGGAATTCAATTGCTTTCACTATTCTGACACTGGTTCCTCCGACTCGTTAAACTCTGGGCTTCAAAACTATCTAATTATTAATTCTTTCAATTTTTGTCAAAAATGTATTTTAAGTGTTTTCCTGAAAAGTGTCGTTCATTTTTTTCCTGACTCTGTTCCTCCACTCATTATCCTTCCTATAAAACATCTTCCTCACCTTAACTTTTAAAACATCCACTTGAGCAAGTGTTCCTCCTTGCACAACATTAAATCGTTCACAACACCGTTCCAACTTTGTTTGGATCAGATTCCGGATTGGGTTTTATATACACAGGGGAAACCAGTACGAGGTGAATACCAGTACTACCTGAATAATGGGAAAAAGTGGCAGGGTTTTAAATAAGAAGTTCTGTAGTATTTTCTTATCGGTAGCAATATTGAAAATGAGTTTTTCATTCATACTTCTTACAGAAGGATTATCATTTTTTAATGATTTCAATTGCTTTCACTATTTTGACACTGGTTCCTTCGATTCGTCAAACTCTAGACTTTAAAAACTGTCTAGTTATTAATTATCTTAATTTTCGTCAAGAATGTATTTTACGTGTTTTTATTAGAGGTGTCGTTTATTTTCTCTTTGACTCTGTTCCTTTCACCATTATCCTTTTTATAAAACATGTTCCCCTCCTTAAATTTCAAAACATCCACTTAAGCAAGTGTTCTTCTTTGTACAACACTAAATCGTTACCAATATCGCTCGAACTTTCTTTGGATCTAATTTCGGTTTTCAGGGGAAAAAGTAGTCGTTGAGAGTAAAAAATTCTATATGAGAACCCATCGGGTATTATATACGTAGGGAATACCAATGCGATGTGAATACCAGTGCGAGCTGAATAATGGTAAAAAGTGACTGGGTTTTGAAGAAGAAGTTCTGTAGTATTTTTTTATGATTAGCAATGTGAAAAATATTTTTTTACTTAGCCTTTCTACCACTTACTTGCTATTTTTGAATTGAAAAATGTGTTTTTGACATGACAATTTTGTCCGCTGACAGATGATCATGTTCTAAGGAATTAAATTGCTTTAACTATTCTGTCCCTGGTTCCTTCGATTTGTCCAACTCTCGTCTACAAAACTATCTAATGATTAATTCATTAAATTTCCGTCGAAAATGTATTTTACGTGTTGTTATGAGAAATTTCGTTCGGTACGAGGTGAATAAATTGTTGACACGTTAGGCTTGGGTAGTGTTTTTTTGCTTTCAATTTGCAAGCACAAACCTATGTTTACATCCATTTTTCAGCATATAAAGTTTGTTGATTTTGAATTTTCAATTGTTTTCTTGCGGATTAAAAGTTGAAAATTTAACTCTCTGATGAAAACACGTCTCTTTGGTTTGAAAGTACATCTCCTCATGGTAGTGAATTTTGTTGAAAATTCGAATCATTATTAGGTAGAAGTAGAAGTAGCCTAATGCAATAATATAAAGCTAAAATTTATATGCCGGTAAATGTAACCTCCAAAATTGTATTAGTATCATTTATATAATTATCCTGTTAAGGTATAGATAGATATTGTTTTCGTTTACTTACAAATTGAATTTAATTATATTTATTCATTGAATTGATTATATTACCAAAAGTTTTCATTCCTCTGCTGAACGATTCATTTTGATGAAATTTGAGCAAGATATTAGTTTGAAATTTTTCT
>JAUMHM010000071.1:19080475-19095148 GCA_032362435.1 Melikaiella ostensackeni | reverse complement strand
TTGGCGTCGGCCGGAGCCGAGAATTCGATCACGAACATCGTTCGTTTCTCTTTGTCAAGGAGTACGATGTCAGGCCTTGAGTGTACAATTTTTAGCCTGAAGTCGAAGTTCCAGTAAATTTTGCAGAACTCGTTCTTGACTCTTATCTCTCTGGGAGCGTTTGTCAGGGCAGGGTCACGGTTAACACCATAAGAGCGACATACATAGATGGTAATAAAGCACTCTTAGGGCCACATTGTACCTGTGGAGATACGTGGTTTCCGCGTGAGTGGGGCACACGGATAGTATGTGCCGTAGGTGCTCAGAATGTGCATGACACGCTCTGCCCTTCTCGCTTGGAATTTTTTCACGCAAGATGCGAATACGGTATACCGGGGTGGAAATGACACCGTCCTGACACGCGAAAATAAAACCCTCTGTGCTTGAATTAAGTCCGGATGATTTGAGGAAAGCAAACGTCAACTGCATCGACAAGGACTCTATTATATTTCTGTGAAAGTTTCCGTGCATTTTCTTGTCGTGGAGCTGTTCGAGGAAGTTGTTCACCTCTGCTTCCTTTACTCGGGTTTTTAGAAGTGAGGCATCTAGATTCTAGATGGAATAATGCACTTTCGTCACTTCTGATGTTAAGATCCAGGCAAAGGGTCTCGGCCACCTGCTCCGCGGCTTTGTAGAGGAACGCTCCAGGACCAATCATCTCGTGGTTCCTGACCATTTTCAGGAGACGATCTCTTCCATTTGCCTCGATGTTAGCTGTACCCAAGATAATTCGGTCATAAAGAAACTGGATATTTAGAAATCTGCGTCCGCCTTCACGGCGTGAGATGTATAAGCGCGGAAAGGACGAGTTGATATGCAAGCTCTTCTGCATATGCATGATCTTACGTGTGGCGATATCGAGGACCCTGAGCTCGTGCTTCGTCCATGGTGCTGCACAGTGCTCCTGTCCACGAGCTCAGGGTTATCGCTAACGCTAGCAAATCGTCCTCGCTTCAAATTAATCTTGACACACTTGTTCAATCTAAAGTTTATACCAATTTTTCGTGTGTACCCCTCGACGATCTTTAGAGCATCATTGAGATGCTATGTCCCAGAAGCATAGATCTTCAAGTCATCCATATAAAATATATGAGTGACCTTTTGCTCACGATTATTAGATCCGCCGCAAAGGTATCCATGAGAATCGTGCAGTACGAGAGATAGTGGCAAAAGTATGATGCAAAAGAGAAGAGGGTGATTGTAGGCTGCAGCGTCTTTGCAGACGCTTCTGTCGATTAGAAGGATTTCCCGACAGCCTGCTATGCCTCTTTTCGATCCATATTGTTCGTAGATCTCTTTCCACCCGTCCAATTGTCCGAACAATCCTGTAGTTCAGGATAGCTATAAAGACCTTATACAACGTGATTAGACAAGTTATTGACCTGTAGTTCCTTTGGTTGAACAAGTCGCCTTTCTTTGGCAGGAGTACAGTACGTACTAACAACAGCCACTGCGGAATGGGCGTCTCCGACTCAAAATATGAGGTGAAGGTCCGGGCCAGATGTTGGTGTGTAGGAGTAAACTTCTTCCACCAGAAGTTCTTGATACCTTCCGGTTCGGCAGCGGAGGTCCTTGAAACGTATGATCTCAGTGTCTTCATGCAATGGATGTTGAATTTCGTAAATCTTTCTCGAAGAAGTCTCGATCTCCTCGGACGTAGGCGGATTATTAACAGAAACAGGGAGATCACTGAAGAGGCGCGATGGGTTAGCGAGAAACTGTTGATTCTCCTTGACTCATCCCTTCCTCTTCTGTATTCTCCTCTTGGCGTCGGATAACACCTGTATTTTGTGAACAATGTGCTGCTTGATAGTTAGCAGCTTTGACTTGTTCAATATATGATGGTGGATCCTCAGTTCGTGAGTGAACTTTTGGACCTTTATTGTAAAAGACTTACCCGATGTTATGTAGTCATTCACACACTGAATACGGGACGCGTTCTGTCTAGCCCAGCCAATCTTCTTGTTCAGTTGATATAAGCGCTTTTTGGCTTTTTGATTTATCATCGACCTTACCCTTCGATTTGAATGGGCCATAGCTCTGATCGCATCATAAACTGAACAAGTAATGGTCCAGAGATCGGACTCCTCCGAGAGATCCTCACTAAGGGCTTAGGAGGAACCTAGATGTTGATATTTCTCATCGTCCTGAAATCGCCGTCATCTCTCGGGGATGCCTGATTTTCGCGGTTGATCTTGATGTTGTTTTCACTTCCTCCTTTGCCGCTTGTTCTCGCAGCGGTTGGGTAAGCGTTCCGAGTATAGATCCTATATTCAAGAGGTTGTGGGCGCGGTTTCGCAGCCTCTGTTGTGAAACGTGTGAAAGCTCTAGGTGTTTCTTGGACCACAGAGTGTGCAGGCGCGCCATGTAACCCCTGCGATCAGGGTTACTGCTGGCATCGTAGCAATGCAGCAACTCATCTCTAAGTTGATCCGTCCGCTCAAGACGTCGATCGTCTCGTCGATCTGTCATCGTATTTCCATCCAAATTATTGCAGTGCCCCGAACTCAAGGGCGATCGGCACATATTTTGCCGACCAATTGTCGGCTGGTCTGCGCGTTCGATCATTTTGAACCGCATTCACAACTGGGTTTTGTCTTATTATAGCTGTTCCCACGAGCAGCTAGGGAAAGGGTTCGTCCACCCTTGCAGAGCCCCGCTTGCAAGAGTAAGGCTGCATACTCTAGGAGGTCGCCCGGTATCCCGGAGACACCGTATGAGGACACTTCACCCAGGTGCCATTCAGCTTTCGGTGTGATTTACTGCGGTTCTACTGAGATCTTGTGTCATTTTCCTGCATGGCAGTCAAACAACCACCGCAGGGTCCCCCTGGGAGCGACTATCATCCTGGAAAATGACACTAGCTCCCAGTAAAACCCCGTTAAATTAATGTATTATATAATATAATAACATAATAAATATTCGCAGTAGCGAATCGTCGCCAAGTACAAAAAAAGTTACCAAGTATCCTTATCTAGAATAATCATGTATTTTGAACCTTTTCTGGATTGTCGGCGCAATTCTCAACCGATTTCAATGGAATATGATAGCTGACTGACCAACTATTAAAAAATAAGCTTAGGTGTGATTTTTTGTTAATGTTTTAGTAACTGTGAGATTAAAATAGAAAAAAAACATAGAAACAACCAATTTTCGAACTGTGCTCACCTCTACATCTTAATCTGTCGAACCGATTGGTACCAAATTTTAACGAAAAGTCAGTAGCAACAGATTCTCGATATGTCTTGCAGGAAATTTCGATGTTTCCAATAGTTTTTAGAATTGTATGCATTAAGTGTAAAAACAGACTGTTCATTAAAATTTGATGTAAATTGGTTGAACAGATTAGGCTGCAGCGGTGAGCACAGGTGAGAAGTTTAATTTCCTTACAATTATTCAACAATAATGCATTTTTTCCGAACTTTTTTCCTAATATTTGATCTAGAAATCTATGGCAACATGTTCTGGATATGTTTTTAAGAATAATCGACATGCTTATTTTATGTTAGTAAATCACTTTTTTTACTTGTTCTCTCCTCTATATCCTAATCTATGAAATCTGTTGGCACCAGACTCGTACGAGAAGTCAGTAGCAACAGATTCTCGATACATCTTGCAGGAATTTTTGATATCTTAAATGCCTTTTTAAAATTTTACGTATTTAGTGTAAAAAATGAAAATACAGAGATGACGAAATTGGTACAATTTGAAAAACTATTCAGTATGTCGACAATTCTTGAAATATTTATCGGAACATGTTGCTGCAGACTTTTCATTAAAATTTGATGTAAATTGATTGAGTAGATTAGGCTGCAGCGATGAGCACAGGTGAAAAGTTTAATTTTCTTACAATAATTCAACAATAATGCATTTCTTTCCAAACATTTTTCTTAACTTTTGATGGATTTAAAAGAAGTTATTGTCACTTACATTCCTATCTGGACACAACACCCCACACATATTGTAAGCGTTAATTGAAAAACTGTAATTTTTTAAAATTTCCAAAAAACGATGTTTTTGAACAATGAGTTCGATAAACAAAAAAAAGCAATATGACCAATGTTCTCGCCACCTGATATTGATATGCAAGTGACATTTTACATGTTCTTTAGCAGTCAGAAAGCAATGCAACTATTTTACGAAAAAATGCTCATTTTTGGAAAAACTAAAAAAACGGTTCCTCAATGAGAATAACTTTTCCTATTTTGGATAATTTTTTTTTGAATCACAGTTACGACAGGAAATGTTTCTTATTGTTCTTCATTTTTTCGATTTTGAGTGAACCGAAAAGCATTTTTCAAAAGATTACTATTACTATTACTATTACTATTACTATTACTATTACTAATACTATTACTATTACATTACTACCATGGAATTACCCACCAGATAACTATCGAAAAGAAAGATAACTGTATATTTCTGTTAAATCTACATAATTTTTCGTTTCAGGTGATGGTGTGAATGACTCACCTGCCCTGAAAAAAGCGGATATTGGTGTTGCCATGGGTATCTCTGGCTCGGACGTCTCCAAGCAAGCGGCCGATATGATCTTGCTGGACGACAACTTCGCTTCAATCGTCACTGGAGTTGAAGAGGGCCGACTGATCTTTGACAATTTGAAAAAGTCCATCGCCTATACGCTGACTTCGAATATCCCCGAGATCTCGCCTTTCCTGGCTTTCATCCTCTGTGACATTCCATTGCCACTCGGTACTGTTACGATTCTCTGCATCGATTTGGGAACGGACATGGTGAGTAGCGATCGAGTTCACTGCAATTGGCTCATAACATTCAGCAAATTTATTAATCAATTTTCAAAACTGGCAGTCTTCCAGAAGAAGAAAAATTGAAATAGAAATTTTAAATTTTATTGACACGTTCGCGTAATTGTTCCTCTTTCAGCAGCTACTTTTTTAAAATCAAAGAGTACTGTTTCAAACCGAATATGATTTTCAAACTTGTCTCTTGAAATGTGGATTGATGGTTATCAGGTACCGGCCATCTCCTTGGCATACGAGCAAGCAGAGTCGGATATAATGAAGAGAAGGCCACGAGATCCATGGAAAGATAACCTCGTTAATGAAAGGTTTATCGATTTTTATATTATTTGAATTTATAGCCGCCAGCGATCGTGCTGTGTCCACATCAAGTTGCGCCCCCTTGCTTTCGACATTCTAGCTGATCGCCAGAAGGAGCTCCCGTACTAGCAGTATCGCTATGATGTAGATGCATATACCGGTCTCTAATTTCTCTATTATCGATTAATATTCTATTTTCAGTTTCAACATTTTATATTACAGACATTAAGAAGAATGAGTTACCAGATACAAATTTATTTTAACTAATATAACTCTTATTTTTTCAGCAACTGCATATTAAATCGAGAACCCCTATTTCTAAAAACATCAGATCATCCATCATTTGACTCCCTATTGACATTTTCCCATCCCTATCAACAACGTACTCCATTTTTTTATTTACTTGCTTAATTTATACAGATAAAAATACCCAGCCTCGCTGCAAGAGTTCCGAGAAATTTTCTGATAGAGGACTACTCTCCGTGTTTTATACTAAGTTAACACTCATTAGATCAAAATTTATTATAACGAATTATCCGATTTTTGGAAAATATGTTCGCAAATCGGTTCAGACGAAGGTCAATATATTGACTTTACTGAACTTTGAAACACAGGAAATATTGATCAATTTTTAATACGTTCGTACTTTTATTAATTTAAAAATAATAAAGTCGGGAATCTCACAGCGAGGTCCATCCGAAAATTATTTGAATGTACATATGTTTAAACATTCTCATTGAGCTTCTTGGTGAATATGACATCAGGTACCCGCCATCTCACTAGCGTACGAGGAGGCAGAGAGCGATATTATGAAGCGACAACCACGAAACCCCTTCAATGACAAACTAGTTAATGAAAGGTAAAACACATCAACAACATATCGTAAAACCCTACAGTTCAAGAAGGTTTTAAATCAAAAGAGGATGGTTCATTTCCAGTAATCAATATTCATTCCGTATCGCCCATATTGACCAAGAATCATATCAACTATTCTCTTTTGATCGACCTTACACTTCTTTATCTTTTGGTTACTCTCGTAATCAATTTTACACATGTAAGACTGAAAGTAGCAGTTGTTTTGATAATACTTCCAAGGTTAATTTATTAGGTTATCCCGAATACGCAGAATTAATTTTCAGTGTACATCACGTGAATCATCATTTTTTCCTTCAAATAATTGAGTCACCAAAATTTCGAGCTAGTAAAAGTGACGGCTAGCTTCAGTCTTACTTCAATCTAAACAAAATATTCTTTGATTCTCTGTTTCCCAAAATACTTTTTTACATATGCCTCTAATCGCCAATTCTAGCAACGTGCAAGCGAAATCACTACTTTTACTTAGAATGATCACTTTCCATGTTGGACAGAGTTTGAAATTGATACTTTTCTATCGACTGTTTAATTTATTATAATATTCCCTTTAAAATCGCATGCGAAAAAGTGACATACTGACACTTAGATTCAGCCATGAATCAAAGTAATGGGGTTTTGCACGACAACTATGATGCCAGTCATTATAAAATACGCCTTTAACTTTTTTTAAAGTTGGTTCACCTTGATTTTATAAAATCACTCTTTCTCGTAAAAAATTTTTGAAGAAATAATGGCCAAACATTAAAAAATAAAATTAAAGACTCAAATTTTAAAATAACGAGAAAGAGCGAATATATTACTTTTCATTCTATCTATTCTTCAACATCACTTTCGAACTTTACCACACATATGGAAACGAATCATCCGTCGACTAACTTTATGTCGTTAAAGACAAGGTAAGCCAAATTAGATATTAATACATTTTTACGGAGCTCAGTTTTCCGAAAGTTCTCTTCTCTACAACTTATGTTAGATAATACTACCAGTGACGTTTGTACCACTAAAATCAGTCACCTGAGGTGGTTTAGAAGATAAATCTGTAAAAGAAAATGCACATATCTCTTTGAACATTTTAAATAGTGACTAATTTCACGAAAATCGTCTGAGGAGTCTTCCATAAAGTAACTATTTCCCTAATTTTACAATATAAAGAAATTATATCACGAAAAACAGTAATCCTGTTTGCTACTATGCTGCTATTCTGTGGAAAAAGGCAATAAGTACATTTCGGATAAGTCCCGTGTGTTCGCAGCAGTAACTGCAGAGCAGGGGACTCATCCGAAATGTAGTTCTGCTTTTTTCCGTAGAACAGCAGTATGATAGGTCAGAATTCTATGAACTTTAAGGAAGACTAGATGTATCGCACGATTACTTTTGCATCATCCATTCGAACATAATTTCTTCGCATCATGTCCTCCATTGAATATCACATTCATTGCATCACTCTTTAATTTTAATGCACTTTCAATTTAGATTGACGTTTGGAAAAATAATTGTGCATAAGTATAAAAGTTTCTGCATAAATAAAACATTGAAGTAAAAATATTTTCAGAAAACCTTTGCTTACACTGGTCAACAAAATATGACTTCTGTGTCCATGAAATGGGACGTGGAGTTTCTTTATTGGTTTTTCCTACTGAATTCAAATCCAACCTTCATTTTTTGCCTGCACGTCAGGTTTTTGAAATTTCTAAAATCAAAATTTAGTTTGGTGCGTGGCAATTCTCGAGTTGCGGACTAGTATCAGTGTCAGGAACCTTTATAGTTTAGTCCTTCGAGTCTTCTTTCCCTCTCCACTTAACGCTTCCCTTCTTCTCTTCGCCCTATCTTTTGTTTAAAATTTTCCCTTCGCACTTTTTCCAGGCTAACGACTGGCAGCATTTTCTACTTATTTACTGTATAACTTCCTTTTCCACTGTAGAACGCGGCACAATGAAAATTTCAATTTTATTTTATGATTACTGCAATCCATTGAAAAGGAGTTGGTGTACCGTATTCGAGCCCTTTATTTTACATTCTCATCATTTATGATGGAGGATGCTTAGTTTTAGAACATTCTTATAATATCAAAATTAAGTCGTCAAGTTTATAAACTAACTAAGAATTTTTCCACGCAGGAAATTTTTTTGTTATTACTATGAACAAGTTAATAATAAAAAGTTGTCGACCAGTCCCACTAAAGTACAAGGTATGAAACAAATCAGTACTTAAGGACTAAATTTCCTTGAAAATTTAAGTCTAAAAAGGGACGAAAGTACTAGAAAAGTTCCATTTCAATTTTTTCGAAATTTTCACAAGTGCTCATGGGATTTATGTCCCAAAAAAGTACTGTTGAATTAGGACTAAAGTATCAAAAAAGCTCAAAACACGTCCCGTTTCACCAGGGCTTTTTTAGGTAAAAAGTACTGGAAAAGTCTCATTTCATTCCTAAGTACTCATTACGTACCTAATGAGAAATCCCCCCTCCTCTACTGTTCAGAGTTCATCACACGGGCGGGGGAAGAGAGATCGGGATGGAACCCACCCTGGTCTAATGTGACTGCGGAACGCAATTCCAATTTTTTCCGACCATAATTTTTAAATCACAAATTCAGTTACTTTTTGACTTTTTGTTTATATTAAAATGTTACTCCAATGATTAAGAAAAATCAAACGATTTTTAAAATAATTAAATTGTTTGAAGAATGTGCATTTAATATTTATTTAAGTAAAACATCGGATAATTCGGGACAACTTTTGTCAAAGCTCTATTTCTCGAGTATTCGACTCGAGAAATGGTGACATCGACATTTTCGTCTATGAACCAATAATCGATTAGGAATTGCGAGAGCACGTTTAAGGCTGGCTAGGTCTTGTCAGAATTTAACCTTATGACTATAACCATCAAAATATTCCAAATATTTATTATTACAGAAATTTTCTGAGCTTGTGAGTTACAGCATTAATAGTATGTAAAAAATGGTGATCGAATTTCAATTTAGCATGAAAAAATACAACGGAAACGGGACGTCCCATTTCATGGACACATAAGCCACATTTTTTTCACCTGTGTTATTAAATATAATAATTCACTTTCAAGTCAGGGGCCATTGAAGTGTTACAGGACGCTTCTATATTAGCGTAACGTACACTGGAATTGTCCTTTAGTCAAAAGTATAAATCAATTACTCCTTAAAAAGGGTAATTTTTAAAAATCAGGAATAACTAAAACAAGAAATAGTAAAAGAAATGAGTGTTTTCCCTATGTTTCAGTACATTTTCAGATTTTTGTTCAACTTGTCCGTCGATTTATTGCAGCATCTATTAATTTTGTGTCTTTATTGTCCTCTTTCTTCAGACTCTATCTTTCTCCGCTAGACCTGATTGCCTCTGCCAACCGTCACCTGGCAACCTTGTCATCCTTGTACCTTTTTCGTGAGAAAGAAAATGTTTTTCAACAAACGACACGTGCTAGAAAATGTTTTTCAACAAACGACACGTGCCCACGGAACTGTTTTAATATAAGCTTTGTGGTTGCGAGCCAGAAACTCAAAAATTTTTCAGGTTCGGTGGGACCGGTCGTCGTTTATGTTGCGAAATGTTCATTACGTAACGATATATTCAGCTCTTATTTTTTAAAACTTATTTTTGTGTTAGTATTCGATGTGTGTAGATGTAGAAAAAATACATCGTTTTTAAATTTATTATCAAATGATAGACAATTAATTATTTGTTACAATTGTCACACTTATCCCGTAGAAGATTAGTTAGAACTAGAATTAGTAAACTAGTGATATTCAGACAGTACTTGTCTTTTATTATGCATATGGATCACCTATTTTTCGATTGAAAAGACAGTAACAATCACCATTGTCTCGCTACTGTCAAAACTACATTTTATGAATACTATTTTGATGGCAATATTTGCTACTATTACGTATTATCATCTATTATCTACTATTACCACTAACTTATTGTTATTACTCGCTACCACCAACTTGCAAGGCACATTTTCAATGATTCTATTATCAACATGATTTCTTGCAGATTCTTCTTTTCAGTCTTTTCGCGTTTTATTCTATAGTATACAGTCTACCGAGTACGGATGCTGTGTATTTCACACGGTGATGGTTCTTATATTATATCGAGATGGAAAGATCTATTAAGGTTGCTTTATGCGTAATTGTCAACGCCTATCAACACTGACGCTATCTTTCATTGGCTGTGGGATTTCTTTTAGGGATTCTATCACATCTAAAGTACAATGGTTCTAGTTTGCCTTGCCTAGTTTGCGTGGAAAAGGGAATACAGTGCTGGATCGGGTAGTTATACCAAATTCTAGCCAATGCTACGATTGTCTGAGACGCTAAACACATGTATGTATCGATTAAGGAAGAGGGGAAATCTAAGAAATAGAATATGCCGCTGCTTGTCCCAGTCGAAAAGGACTCGATCCAGCAGGTCTCACACACTTGAATTGAAAAATTAGTAGTAATTTAAAATACTATAAAGGAAGGTGAAACCGAAACTTTAGAAGCAAGAGATAAGAACATTTATTTTTTTGCAAAATTTCAATCTAAAATCAAGTATAACCTTTTTCACGTGACAAATAGTCGCTTCGAAATGGAATCGATAACTCCCTCTTCTTATTCACGATTGGCCAGTTCCTGATTATCAGAGAAAAATATCTAACGTAGTATGCATTAAATCTCTTGGGTTTTATCGTGTCAACAGTATTAAAGCTACTGGCAATTTAAATTCTCTTACTCGCAATAATACAAAAACTTTTTCCTATATTAAATCTATTGTTTAAATTATTATTAGCTTTAGAGCCATGTTAGTACTTGAAAATCAGGTGTTGGCCGTCAAATACTTTTATTCAGCAGGTCTTAAGGAACTGCACATGGATCCCGATATAATTCACACTTGACTCTGCTGCTGCCCTTTATTTTCTCTTTATATGCATTTTAATATATCTATTATTCTTGTAATGATCGTTTTCACTCGCCAATGCAAAAGGGGTTATTTTTAAACGCTTTCTAATTGTCGATGGATGGTAGGTACCGGCCATCTCACTAGCCTACGAGGCACCAGAGTCGGACATTATGAAACGACAGCCACGCGATCCTTACACGGACAATCTTGTCAACCGAAGGTGGGTCAATCGACTGCCCATCGAAATCACTTAGCTATTCTGCACCTCATATTGATATTAACTATTTGACTCATTTGACGCACACGATTCAAACTAACCACTTTTTCTGAAGTATTACAATCTTTCTTATCAACGTGTTCATGAATGTTAGAGGTAACATTATTTAAGTTAAGTTGATTGAATCAAGGTCCTTTTTTACGCCAAAAATTATATATATATATAAGGTTGAAAATAAAAAATTTTAATATTTTTTTTAATGTGAGGCACTCTTTCACATCTGGGTATCTGTGTTTGAGGGGAAAAAAAGCAAATTTGTAACGTTTTTTGGAGCCCGACAGGGGCATTTATGTTGTAGGATGAGGGAAGCCCCATAAGGTTCCGATAAATGTTGAGTATGTATGCGCGAAAATGCGAGATTGAATAAGTGCAGAAAAATGTCAAAGTAGACGTACGCCGACGATGCTATTGATGTATGAGTGAGAACTGGTGAAAGAGGCGGCAATAAAACTTATCATTTTTTGGGAGAAGAATGACACTGCTCTGCACCCGCGGCAAGGAGCACTCTCCTATGGTACTCCAGTTTCGTATATTGCACTCAAACACCGAGCATAATTTCGAAAACCCCCAAAATTTAATATTTCTTAGAGGCGTGAGGGGACTTGAACGCCCGAAAGCGTAATAATAATTGTTAGTGAAAGGAAGGATTGACTTTTTTCTTAAGATATCCCTGATGAAAAAGTATTATTGGAAATGAAGTATACGTTTGATTTTTTCGCGAGTATAGGAATGAGTATAGGTGAAAGTATAGGTAAAATTATAGGCGCGCATACTTGTACCTATACTTTTTCCCATATGCGCGAAAAAATCATACGTATACTTCATTTCCCATAATACTTTTTCATGAGGGTAAACATGGGCTTGGAAGGGAATGACTCATCTCTCTAACGAAGTGAGATCTGCTAACACAAAAAGAATAAATAGCACTGGTCGACATTAAATGAGTTAAATGGATCAGGTGTATTATTTTTCATAGTTTTTTGCTCGCTAAATCCGAATCTGAACGCGAAATTTTTCAAT
The DNA here is from genome assembly GCA_032362435.1 of Melikaiella ostensackeni. NCBI lineage: Eukaryota > Metazoa > Arthropoda > Insecta > Hymenoptera > Cynipidae > Melikaiella > Melikaiella ostensackeni. The sequence continues at coordinate 19,082,944 of JAUMHM010000071.1, read as the reverse complement.
CATGTCAGGTTTTTGAGCAAATTGAAGTCAGATGTGCCCGAAAACGTGTTTTTGGCCATTCTTGAAAAAACGTGGCGGTCAACCCTGACGTGCTAGAGACTTATAATAGGGCTTAAATTAAAGATTGAACCTTGTCCACCCGTTACGGTTCATGGTTAGAAGCGGCCTCAAGAGGCCTCCAGATGACAAATTTATTTGATTTTAATTTTTTTCTTGAACGTATGAAAGATACATTATAACCATCTTAAAGTACAAGGCCTAAGCTTTAATTTGAGCCCTATTAGAAGTCTCTAGATCGTCAGGTTCTCGTCCTACATTTTTTCAAAGAAACTTTCTAAAAAAGGCATTTGACATTAATTTTCTAAAAAACCTGATGTAATAAAAAGATTTTGTTCCAGATTTGGATTCAGCAACTTAAGATCTACGGGAAGCACCCACAGTTGGTTCCAGTACAGTTAACAATTTTTTCTTTTGTGGTCCTCAGTTCTGTATTATTCATGCTTTTTGTGTTAGCAGTTCCGACTTTGCTAAAAAAAAATGAATCATACTTTCCTTACATTTGTAAGGAATTTAATTCTGAATATTTTAAAAGGAAAAAAATTGAAATCGGTTAGGAAATACGACCTGTGGCTTTATCTTTTTTTTTAGCGCTACATTTTTTGTTTTCATTATAACCAAAATAAATTTATCAAAAAGTGTTATTTAATCAAAAGACTATGAAAAAAATTTATCCTTTCGTGACCCTAGACCCTAGACCCTCACTTTATTGACATAAATGAGTTAATGACGCCAAAAGATGGTTTAATGCAATCTCTTCGTGTAATTTAAACCTTTTTTTAAATCTCTAAATAGATCAAATTTATGGAATAAAATATGCACGACAAAAGTTTGTAGAACCTCAAGCTGCTATCTAGTACCACATAACCAGATTACAATCATGCAAATAAAAAAAAAGATGACAATCAGGTTCTAACTTGAAATTAAATAATTTATTACATTGGATACTAAATATTTGTTTTTTCAATGAAACAGTACTATTAAGGTCCAGGGGATACTACATTGTCATAAATTTTAGCTTTTTAATTATTAACTGTAATTGTTATTATTAAAATACATGAACAATATCCCTGTATTGTCAATTTTTTTCTGGAAAAAGAATTTTGGCAACTACTCACTGTGAATGACTGAAGGTGAGAATAATATTCTGTCAAACAATGATGATTCTCAAAACAGACTTGCTAATGCTGACATGTTATCCATAAACTTTGTCAACAATTATTAAAATTGATATTGTGAAATGTAATTCTATAATCCGAAAATATCCTAAAGGCATTAGAAGCGAGTACTCGTGAATTTCGTTAATAATTTTGTTAATAACAATTACAATGAACAATTAGAAGCTTATATTTACGACAGTTTGGTATCGCCTGGTCCTTAATAGAAAAATACGGAATGTTTCAGATCAAAAAATGCAAATTTTGACTGTTAATGTATTTTATTAATAATAATTACATCTATCAATCAAAAGCTAAAATAAAGACAATGTAGTATTCCCTGGAACTTAATAGTACTGTATGATTCAATAAATAAATTTTCGTGCTGAATGTTTCAAATTTTAACGATTTTTTCATGCATTTTGCTTATAAATATAAATTTTTTTATAGTCTTATTATCAAATAACACTTCTTATTGAATTTCAATTCGTTTCAATGAAAATAAAAAATTTTGCTCTGAAAAAAAGAAAAACCACGTATTTTTTATAAATTTTTTTATAGCAATCTTTTCGTCAATTAAACATATTAGTTATGTTCGGTAAGTACTTATGCATGCATCTTTATCCTTTTAGAGTACAGTTTCATTTTTTGCACTTCAATGAAAAAGAATTCTTTTGAATTCCCTATTTTGTTCGCTTTAATTATGAAGACAGCGTTTTGCAGTTCAAAAATGAAAAATAAAAATAACTTTACTTACGTTTATGAGTAATTTTCTGCTGAGTATTTAAAAAAAAATTTGAAATCGGTTAAGAAATGCGATCTGTGGACGGTTTTGTTCGTGATAATCCATTTCTCGACCACTGCACTGTGCGCCGGTGCAGTGCAGTATCATTCGTCTCCTAAAAAATGGTAAGTTTTATTGCCTCCTGTTTCACCAATTCCCACTCGTATTTTGACCCCAGGTAACGCCGTGACATGATTATCTTGTAATAATCATGTAATGAAGCCGACTTAAACTGTCATCTGTGATTGGAAAAACTTGTCACAGGTAACTAGTTCCTTTTATCACCAACTTATCAAAAGCACTAGAGCTCCCATATAAGCTCATCCGATTTACGAATTCCTAGAACTGCTGGCCCACGCAGTTTCTCAGCGGACAGGGAGTGTCAACAATGCGTCGATAAAAGCGGGCAGTACGCGCAGTGGATAATTCCATCAGCTGTCAGCATATGCGTCAGTTCGTTTTCAGTGTTTA
>JAUMHM010000071.1:19037902-19049055 GCA_032362435.1 Melikaiella ostensackeni | reverse complement strand
CTGTACTGCTACCGAAGAAAGGCGACTTGTCCAACCCAAGGAACTACAGGCCATTAACTTGTCTAAACACGCTGTATAAGATCTTTACGGCTACCCTGAACGACAGGATTGTTCGGACGATTGGACCCGTGTGGAGTGAGATCTACGAATAACGTGAATCGGAAAGAGGCGTAGCAGGCGATCGGGAAAACCTGCTAATCGACAGAACGATTACATAAATATGTTCACTCAACAATTTTTGCAGCAAAATTAATGAAGAAGCCGAAAGAGAAGACAAAACTAATAGTGAAAGTGATGGGGCCAGTTCTTACAGTGATGCGACTAGTTCTGACAGTGAGGACGATCCATAAAGTTTAAGAATTAGTGAAGAAAACGATCTATTTTGCACGATGAATCATATTTACACAAAAACCTGTTATAATAATTTAATTTAATAGTAAATTAAAAATTCACATAGAAGAATGGTCTATTTAGCAGCTATTATATGATTTCTATTCGAAAAACCTAAGGTTCTGGAATAATTTGGTGGTTGCATTTCGAATCAGCATTTTTGTTTGTGATGACCTAAATTTCCAAATCTAAATTTTTAACATATTTCGATATAGTTCGACCCCAGGTACACAAAAATGAAAATGTTTAAAATGGCCGTATGTGTGTGTGTGTAACTTTGTTCTGTTTACGATATCTCGAAAAGTGAAAAAGCAATAGTCATTAAACTTGGATGAATCGTAACTCCAATTGATGCCCAGATCTAGGGACCAAGGTGATTGCAGCGTGAAAATAATTTTTTTTCAGATAACAAAATACGTATTTATTTGTTTCCATGAAACATCCGTTAGACAGCAATTTGGCAGACACTGGGGACCCAGTAGGCGCAAACATTTCAGAACGCCTTTACGACATCTTAACGATATCCTTTCGACCTCATTACAATATCTAGGTTCAAGCCTTTAATATGTCTTTACTACATAGTCAAGAGACTTTCACGGGACATTAATTGAAAAAACACCAGAGTACTAGAATGTTAGTTATAGTATGCAATATAAGAAAATATGTTATCCATGTACTTCACCGTAGAACATACAAAATGAATAAACAACGATTTCATCAAGTAAACAATTTCAGGTCAGTGCCCTTATTTGGTACCCAGCTCATCAAGCTGCGATCTACAATGTAGCAATGACCAAGAATGTTCTGCTGACGACAAATGTTGTTCTACTGGTTGCGGCACGCAGTGTGTTACTCCAGTTCTGGCCACAGCATGTCAACATGCGAGAGCCGTGGCCGAACACGAGGCCCGAGAATCTGGTGAACCTGCGAGAAGGACTTACATCCCTAGATGTGACTCTGATGGAGGATTTGATTCTGTTCAGTGTCACGATGGCATGTGCTGGTGTGTCGATAAAGAAGGACGTGAAGCTACAGGTAGAAATCAATTTGTATATATTCCAGTGTGAAGTGGGACTTGAGTCTTCCAGGTAGCTTAGGTCGTCTGTGTCTGTCCGATCAATATCCCGTGAACGTTTAGTATCCCAAAGGCGTTAACTGGTCAGCAATTCGACAGATACCACATTTGAGAAAGGTTTTTAAGACGTCCCATGTTCATTAATACCTTCCTCCCGGTTGAAGGTTGCACATCCAAAAATACATTTAAGATAAATGCGCAACCTTAAACCAGACACTCTTAATAAATACCATATTGGAAACTATGTAGGAAACTATGTAGGCAACTATATGGGAAACTACATAGGAAATTACATATTTCGGAACAATATTGAAACCAATATATTACATTACGTCGTAATATGAGTTCGGATCCTATTTAGTTTCTCATGTAGTTTTCTTTATAGTTTTTCATGTATTTTTCATCAAAAAAGAAGACCCTGCGGTGCCAAGAACACACGTAGAGAGCCTCTCGCGAACAGGATACATGCGCGGATCGATTTCCCAACCGCTACAAAAACAAGCAGCAGACAAAGAGAAATCGACATCAAGACCAACAGCGGAAAGCAGGCATCCCCTGTGAGATAATTGCGATTTCAGGACCAGGAGGAACACTAACATTCGGATTCCTCCTTAGTCCCAAGACCTGGCTGAAATAGATGTCCTTCTTGATGATCTCTCGAAGGAGTGCGACCTCTGGACCACCACTTTCTCAGTTTACAATGCGGCCAGAGCTTTATCCGATTCAAATCGAAGGGTAAGGCCGACGATGGATCAAAAGGCCATAAGGCGCATGCATCAACTGAACAAGAAGATTGACTGGGCTAGACAGAACGCGTATCGTATTCAGTGTGTGACTGATTACATAACATCTGGTAAGCCTTTCACGGCTGACCATCAAGTAACTCATTGTTGACAAAATACGGGTGTTGTCTGACGCAAGAAGGAGAATCCAGAAGAGGGAGAGACCAGTGAGGGAGGATCAACACTTTTTCATCTGCTGGACCAGATGGCATTAAGAACTTCTGGTAGAAAAAGTTTACTTCTACACAACAACATCTGGCCGTCTACATGTCTGACTCCTCCAAGAAATCCTCACGAAGAGCGTAATCCATTTCGGCCAGATCTTGGGGCTTAGGAGGAAGATGTATTTTAATGTTCCTCCTTTTCCTGAAATCGCCATTATCTTTCAGGGGATGCCTGCTTTCCGCGGTTTGTCTTAATGTCGATTGCTCTTCTTCGTCTCCGGCTTGTTCTTGCAACGCTTGGGAAAGCGTTCCGGATACGTATCGTGTTCGCAAGAGGTTCTCGGCGCAGTTCCGCAGCAGCTAGTGGCTCGACTCCTATTGGTAGCGTGTGAAGATGGCCGCGCGGGCGTGAATATTTCAAATATGTGAAACGCTCTCGATCATCAAATCTGAAGAAAGGCAGAAGATTCTAGTTCCCATCGGAAATAATATTTCCTATTGGTGAAGAAAACATGCACCGCTCCAAAAGGCGCTGCGGAGAGATTTTGTTACAAGCATGTTTGTTATAGCGCGTTATTATGTTTGTTATATAGTATAGATTTTGACATACGGATCATATGGATTCGTAGCAGTAATTTGAAAAAAAAGTATTTTTGAGTTGTGAAAATGTTATTTTTAGACTTAGATAGTTTGTGTAGTTACGCAAAAGCTTCACCTGCTTCAAGCAATATGGTTCAAGGCCAAAATATTCTTAATTCTGGTATGATCGTAATGTGCGGAGCTACCATCATCAAAACCAGCGAAAAAGTTGAAAATAAATTCATTGTACCTTCAAAACAGTGCTTTAACTTCAGAAACCCACACAATAACAGGAATGTTTCTTATTATCAGTTTTATTAATTTTCATATTTGTGATGGTAATCACACTAAAACTTTGAGTACAGAATGCATGAGTTGTACATGCGAGGCTGGAACTTATCACACTTGTAAACATATAGTCGCTGTATCATTATATTATAATCAGAAAGTTGTGTTTTCTCTTTAAATTGTTAAATTTAATTAAATTATTTGTGTAAATGTTACAAGTGTGACTACGATTATACCAGAATGAAGAATATTTTGGCCTAAGTTCAAAAATAACATTTTTCAAACTTTACAACACTTTCTTTCTTAATAAATGCCATCGTATGTAAATCTCTATGCTCATAGCGGCCGTGTTTGTTAGTTAGCATAGGGACAGATAGTATGGCATAGCATGTATGAATTCTCAATTGGGAAGAGATCTCATATCACCCTATGAAGAACAATTATTATTACTGCCAACTTTGGGGAATCGCTATCGCGATGAAACATTTTAACTTATAAATTACATCACTAAAACACCCTGTAGGATCGACGACATGATTCGTTTTTGGGAAGTTGTTAAAGCATAAGGTGTCCATGGGACAGCAATTGACAGTCATTCTTTTACTTTTCAGGCACTCGTGTCATGGAAGGAAGCGTTCCAAGATGCAACACGCCACTGCGCTGCCCTGATATCGACTGCAACCTACAATGCCAGGATGGGTTCGAGTTAAATTCCGAGAGCGGATGTCCCTTCTGTTCATGTAGAGATCCTTGTAAAAGTGTAACCTGTCGTGGTGAAAATGAAGCTTGCAGAATGGTAGAAGTTGCTTGTAGTGCTCCTCCTTGCCCTCCAATCCCAGTCTGTTTACCTGAAAAGGAAAATCCATGCCCAAATGGAACTCCCCTTCTTGCACACGATAATTCACCTGTAATTTGTGGTCCACGTGGAAGACACTGTCCTTCCACACACAAATGTGAGCTCTCTCCTCTTGATGAGTACGCAGTATGTTGTCCAAAACCCCGAGACGTGTGCTTTGAGTCACCCAGAGAAACTCCTTGCAGTTATAATGAGAGTTCTAGCACGATTGAAAGATGGTACTTTGACCCAGAACTAAACGAATGTCGAACGAAAAAAGAATGTAGTACGGGGCATAATGACTTTTCCAGTAAACTGGTCTGTGATACGGTGTGTCCTGTGCTTTCACCTTGCGAGAAGTTGCGAGAAAGGAATTTAAGAAATTCGCAGAGACTTAAACGACCTACCTTCTTACCAAGGTAAGCTTATTAATAAAGGTATGATAGTTTGATTTGAAAACTGTAGAACAAATAACTATTGTCAACTATTAGGGTTACAGTGATACACCTGCCACAGGTACAAGTGGCTGCAATATTCAAACTTCTACTTGAAAACATTTTTTCAATTTGGCACTTTATTATATGTAACTGAAAGATTGTCAGAAATTTATATGACTAATCTAAGCAACACTATTATTCTAAAAGTGTTTCGAATTCTTCTGATTTTAGATGCAATCCATACACAGGAACTTGGGAATCAATTCAATGCCTTGAGCACGTTGGTTTGTGCTGGTGTGTGAACAGAAAAGGTGACCCTCTAAAAGGATCTTTAACGCGTCGCGGAGAACCCATTTGTAACTTCAGACAAGCTAGACATGGAAGAAGGCGAGTAGAAGTAGATGCTTCAATCACAGATTACATAGAAAAAACCTCGATAGGTCTTGCGACTGAAAACCAAATCAAGGAGATCTTTGGAACTAGATGCCAAGTGATGAAAGAAAGGGGACATGTTCCGGTGACATGTGATAGATTGGGCAGATTTGAGCCTACCCAATGTACTGGGGACACTTGTTGGTGTGTCGACGAGGCTGGCAATCAAGTTCTCGGTACTGAAACTTTCATCATGGGCACTGATATTTGCTGTTAGTATCATGTCATACTATATAATATCTCATACCTCTACATTATTTGCCTCTACTTTTTTGAAAACAATTAAGACAATAGATTGTTCAGTTTGGTACACATTACCTTTTTTTCTAGTACCAACTCTCATTGAGACGGTAGAGGTGACTCTTCACATCCCTGGAAGATTCCCCCTTGACGCAGAATCTCGCTTAGCAATTGAAGCTGAAGACACTTTACGAGGTTTAGGAGCAAGAATAAAAGATGGAGTTAGAATCAAGATAGATCACGACTCGGCCATACTAACTTTTGACATCGTTGGACCCAACAAGGTGGATGTAGCGTTCCATTTAGAAGAATTGATCAGATTGCAAAATATTTTCTTTTTGGGGCATGTGTCTGACGCAACGACTTCCCGTTTCACTCATAGAACAATATTGAATGCTACTCAAAACAGAATATCAGCCTTAGAACGAAGGGAAATAATCACAGAGATTGACACTTCATTTTATCGAACTACTATTGTAGTTCTAGGGGCTGCCAGTGCTTTTTTGATCAGTAGTCCTGCAGTGCTTCTCATGCTATATAGAAAAAAGGTGAGTTTGCATTATTTTCAGATAGATATTTCTTGCAACAGATCCTATGCAGAAGAGGCTAAAAATTTTCTCATGACGTGGAACATCCACTAGTATTTCGAATTAAGTCAAATATTTGCTGATAGAGGCCCTTTTGCAGCATGTGGTCGGGTTTGATATTGCATAGGAAAACACATCAATCATCCTTGAAACAACTGCGGGCGAAGTTCGGTTTCTCGTGTCTGTGTAGCTTGTGCGAAGTGCCCGATTCTCAAATATCATGACAGAATTTATTCGCGCGCACCTAACCGTATGCGAATAAAATCGGCCAGTTATTCGCACACTTCGCACTCAGTTGTTTCAAAAATAGTATGTGTGATAAGTGCGCGTAGGTGATTCTCGACTCGTGTGAATGCCACATCCACATCCACATCCACATCCATAACTCTTCTGAGAAAACGGAAAAAGGTATAGGTGGAACCTGAAATAATAACTCCGAAGCCTCCCAAAAATGGAGGACCAGAGGGGAAAGAAATTTCCTTGAAAAAAATTTCCACATGGAATTTTTAGAATTGATGGAGCAAAACTCTCTCCCAAAATTAACATTTCAAAAAATCTGCAAATTATAGCACGATAGAAATGTAAAAAAAAACTTCGGAGTATTTTATTGTATGCGTTGGCAAAAGGTTCAAAGTCGCATCATTCCATCAACTTTTTCGGAACATATTCAAAGAAAGAAATTTCTGAATATACAAATACAACGCTATAATAATAATAAACCTTTATAATAATGTAGGGTAGATCGGGGCATCGTCGTCCGCTTTACATTTGTTGGACTGTATAAAGTTAAGAAGACGTGGAATTGATGAGTTATTTTTTAAATTTCGTGTCCCACATTACTGTATATAACATCTCCTTATGTATTTATTATTTCAATAAGACAATGATTTCATAATTTAGCTATTTCCAACAAGCTGCATTAAGACGATGTTGCCCCGCATACGGGAGCAGCCGTAGCCGCAGGTTTTTGTATAACAATAGAAACATCTTAGGATTGAAAAATTTGATAGTTTAGTTTGTGGGAATGTTTTGCATTGGAAAAATAACCTTTGAACGTATGTAGTAAGGAAGAAAAGGCTTTTTCATGAAAAATATTTATAGATGGGATTAAACCTCAAATCCGCTTGATCGTATTATCGACTAAAAGGCCTAAAGGAGTAAGCATGCAATAGTTGACCCCGCACGTATCAAGTTCATATTACCACCATAGATAAGCCCCCATGTGACATAACATTCCTCCTTTGGATAACCTAAGCATTTGATTTTTGGGGGAGTTATGGAGGGACAAAGTAAAATAAGAAAGTCATTTCTCTTCAAAACGACTAAGCCGATTTTAATAATCAAAGGATATGTTATAGACACCCATACGACTAGTTAGGAAAAAAAATTTGAATTTCTTAAGATAAAAAAAAAGGTAAAAAAATGTTTTAAAAATTTCCAACATTTTTGTTGAGATTATGTTTTAGAGATACGCCTCTAATTTCTTCTAGAAAAAAATTCTTATAGCACCTAGCGACCCCAACGCGGCTTGTGTAATACTATTATTCTGATTCCGTTATTCACTTGTTTTGAGATAATTGTCAAATGTTTTCATTACATCTTACTACCTGCCATGATACTAACTTTCTGGACCCGTTATTTACTTATTTCGGGCTGATTGTCAAATGTTTTCATGGCATCTTATCGCTAACCACGACACTAACTTTCTGAGTTTGTTATTCACTTATTTTGAGCTTATTGTCAAATGTTTCCGCCACATCTTACTGCCTGCCACGAAACAAACTTTCTGATTCCGCCATTCACTTGTTTCGAACAGATTGTCAAATATTCTCATAGCATCTTACTTCCTGCCACGATACTAACTTTCTGGATCCGTTATTCACTTGTTTCGAACAGATTGTCAAATATTCTCATGGCATCTTACTGCCTGCCACGATACTAACTTTCTGGATCCACTATTCCCTTGTTTCGAACAAAACTTCATTATCATCTGTCAGCACTTATAATTGTACTACATACTTGTACTTTAAAACACCTCATTTCTTAATTCAAAAATGTTCCAGCCGAAAATAAATGTCAAATGTGCTAGTTGCGACGTTTTTGTGAATAAGAGGAAAGGCAAGAAAAGCATAATAAAGAATGCAACTGGAGCAAATGATTTTTCTCTTTCTTTAAACCGAATAATAGTTGTTGATGACATTCTATGCTACAGTTTTCGACTCTCTATTTATAAAAAAGATAAGAAAATAAGAATACCACAAGGAAATCGGGGCTGTCGAGCTCATATAATAAAAAATCGTATATTTCATGAAGATCTTTGTCTCCTGAAGGTGCATTCTCACACACCAAGTATCACTGCATGAGAGTTGTCCAAATTAATGGAAACCCTTTCTATAAGGTGTGATTCAAGTTTATTTGATGAAGGAGGTGAATATAGTCTTTCCGAAAAAACAATTAGAAGTATTTACAGGATTAATTCGAGAACAATTCAATGCTCTTAAAGAGATGTTGTTTTCGCTGCGAAATAGCCAATCCCGTTCGGTGATCCAAGCACTTGTAGTCTTTTTGTATCCGATTATTCTGCTAGTGTAATGAAATCTTTCGAAAATGACGATTTGCCACATCGTTTCGATTTATGTTCTCTTCACAGAGATAATCTTATTCAAGATCATACAACTGATATGGCAAAAAAAATTGTTCGACATCGACGATCAATTATTTTTAATTTATGATGGAACGTACGCTAGACATCAGGAGAGTACTAAAAATGAATATCAGAGGAAATCTTACTCCGGGCAGAAAAAAATTCCTCTTTGCAAACCTTTCACTATTTGCACGACTGAAGGCTACATTGTTGAAATGCTTGGACCATATCTTGCCAATCAAAATGATGCCGAAATTCTAAAAAAGTGATATTGAAGATCCAAATGGTTTGCGTAAATTCTTGAAAGAAGGTGATACTTTTGTTCTTGACCGCGGTTTTCGAGATATCAAAGAAAAGTTGAAGGAAGAAAATCAAAAAGTTTTAGTGCCTGCTTTGAAAGGATAAAGAAAACAACTGTCCACGGAAGAATCCAAAGAATCTCGTTTTGTTACAGAAATTCGGTGAGCAGTTGAATCTGTGAACGGCGGACACAAACAGATATGTTACCTTTTGGGTCACAAAATGGGCAACAAACTGATACCAAAAACTGGATCATAGTTCAGAATCGCGTCATTCCTCAATTACACTTTTGGAAAAAGACTTCAATCTGATGTAGACATCTTCGGAAACTTCCTTTCAAAAGTTTCACATCAGACGACATTTTACATTTTCCAGAAATAACTGAAAGAGATTTAAAAATCTTATTCACTGGAACATACCAACTTGCTCAAGCTGTGTCATATTTGGCGGAAATGGTCGGTACGGATGGTAAACTAAGAACTGAATATATAAATGCACATTTCTCGCACAGCTTATAGATGGTTTTTAAGGTACAAGCCCAATACTTTTGGAATTTCTGGTTCGACACATTACACATGTGAATGTGCTAACGGCCAACGCATTGTTAGTTGCTGTTCACACATTGCTGCAGCTGCTCATTATTTATCATATGCTGAGTATTTGTAGAAAATTTGTAAGCCTGCAGAAGTATTCAGTGATGCATTCAAGAAAAATAACTATATTCCACTAATTAAAAGTGCCAGCGATAATGATTACAGTAATTAGCAACTCCTAATGGTGAGAGGCAAGGGGACTCACCAAAATTAAGCACCCCGAATGGAGTACAAAAACATGCTGCAACCTCCTCGTGGTGGACTCCAGAAACTAATATTTATAGGCTCACTGCAGGCGATTCTGATAAAAATATTTAAAGCAATATCAAAATCAATAGATACAATTTATATCGATCTGTAATGTTCCAGGCCTTGAGGTAATGTTACGCGCTATACGCAATGCACGCACGGCGCCCCACACCAGATTTTTTTTTTAAAGCCACGAAGTACCCCTATGAAAAATTTGAGTAGAATATATGTTAAAGTAGAGATTATACGCATTTTTTCGAGAAAAATAGAGGTGTATCCCTGAAACATAACCTCAAAAAAAATTTGGAAATTAAAGAAAAAAATTTTTACCTCTACTATATTTCTCATTTTAAAAAATTAAAAAAATTTTTCTTACTAGTCTTATGGGTGACTATAACATATATTTCGCTCATCATTAATCGGTTCAGTCGTTTTCGAGAAAAATGACTTTTCTGATTTTACTTTCCCCCTTCATAACTCCCCCGAAAATGAAATTTTTAGGTTCTCCTTGAAGAAATGTTATGTCACATGGGTGCCCATCTATGATGGTAATTCTAGTGGCGGTTCCAGACCTCTTGATGAAGCCCAGGATGTCGACCACTGTTTGTGTTGTAATTTCCTCGGGTTCCATAAAATGAACCCCAAGGGTATGTTGCCTGACCCTTGTTTTGTGCTTGTGATAGTTCAAGTGGTTGTGCCCTGTGAGCATTTGAACCACTATCCTTAGGTCTTCTTGGGTAACCTCGGGATTTCCCTGGCTCTGTTCATCTTTTAGGTATAGCCCAGGATGGCTTTTGCCTGTCGGAAACCCTGGATTTGTTCCTAGTACTCCGGATGCATCGTCCGTTCCCAAACTAGCTCTGATGCTATGTCCTGTTTTCCAATCGCACTTAATGTCGCTTGGCTATCTGATCACAGAGCATGCAGCCGGGGCGTTGTTAGCCATCTTTGCGAAAGTAAAACCCTATGCTTCCAGAGCCTCTGGCTGTTTTAACTCTCTTTTCGGGGGAGAGTCTTTAGAGTCCTTCCTCCACTTGTGCATAGACCGAGCAGGAGAAGTGGCTCTAGATGTTTTTGGCTTTGCCGGGACCGCTCGTCAGGAGCCTTGACTGCTATTTCAAAGCTGCGCTCCGTGGGTTCTCTTTTTCTGGGAACCGGTACGGTTTTTTCACTTTGCAGAGAGCCCAGCCATTATCTCTTTCACCAATGCAACTTGATTGTTGTCATTGATAGAAAGGGTCTCCACATTTGTCAACTATTTTCTCAGTCGCCGCTGCCCCGATGAAGAAGCCTCAACTATTTTCTAAATTTCATATATTTTCGACTTGAGTGGAGTTCAGTTTTCATAATTACGCAATGGAATAATGTTTCATCTATTAGAACATTACATTTTCATGCTGTAAGTATTTCAAATAATGTTACAAACGTTATATTCCGACCAGCGAATCTTCCATTATTTTGATGCCAGAACGGTTTTCTACACAATTTTTCTGTTGCAACTTGAATTTTCAAGATATGTGTTCATGGCACCATTTTTCTAATAAAGCAAATTAATTTA
>JAUMHM010000071.1:18982258-19002229 GCA_032362435.1 Melikaiella ostensackeni | reverse complement strand
CTCAATTAAATAAACATAGAACCTTAATGAAATTAGTTTGAGAAATGAAGATTCCAAAATTTCTAGAATAATCTTTTCAGAGCATCAAAAATGAACTTCAAAATTCACTCAAACTATTATTCTTTAGCCTAAAAAATTATCAAAAATTCTTTTTACTTATCGCAAGCTTCACAGTCTTGCTCCTATTCCCATCTTCTGCCATTTTTCTTGTTCTCAACTCAAATGTGAACTGAATTAATAGAAATTAACAAGAAAAGCCATCTATTTTCTTGAAAGTTCATTCTGTTTTGTTGAGAAGATTATTATAATATTTCTGGTTATTATAATTTTATACTATATAATTATATATTCTAGTTTGAAAATGCATCTATTTTGGTAGAAATTTCATCCTCTTTGGACAAAAATTCAAATGTTTGGTAAGCAATGAATCTGTTTCGGTTGAGGATTCAACTATTTTGTTAAATATTCATCTTTTGTGGTTGAATCCAAGTGTTTTTTATTCGAAATTTAAATCGTTTCAAGTTGAAGTATAAACTATTACATTTTTCGTTGTAAATTCATCTCTTTTGGTTGGAAATTCAAGTACTTGGTTGAAGTTTGAACTGTTTTGTTGAAAATTCGTTCATTTCGTTGAAAATTCGTTCATTTCGTTGAAAATTTATATTTTTTCAACAGAAAATTCAGTTACTTGATTGAAAATCAATGTATTTTGTTGAAAATTTGTCTTTTTGATAGAAATTTAATCTTTTTGGTTGAAAATTCAATTATTTTGGATGGATTCAATTGTTTGAGTTTTAAAATGAAAATATTTTGCTGAAATGTCAACTATTATGTTCCTTGTTAAGAATTCATTTGTTTTGCTTCAAAATTCAAGTTCTTCATTGAAATTGAAATTTGAAATATTCTGTTAAAAATTATTTTTTCGTTGAAGATTCGTCATTTTAGTTGATAGTTTATTTCTGCGGTTGATAATTTAACTATTTCGTTGGAAATTAGTTTTTTCTTTGGAATTATATAAATAAGTTAAAATAAAAAATAATTTCAAAATAGAAAAAAAATAAGTTCATGCATTTTGTTGAAAATTTGTCGTTTTGGTAGAAATGTAATCTTCTTGGTTGAAAATTCAGCTTTCTGGCTGATAATTTATGTATATTGTTGAAAATTCGTCTTTATTGGTTTAATTAAACTGTTTCAGTTTCAAAATATAAATATTTTTCGGTTGAAATATCGAATATCACGTTTTTTGTTAGGCATTCATCTATTTTTCTTAAAAATCCAACTACTTCGTTGAAAGTTGAACTACTCTTTTAAGAAATTTTTTTTCGTTGAAGATTCATCATTTTAGTTGAGAGTTCAATTCTTTGGTTGAAAATTGAATCACTTCGTTGAAAATTAGTTTTTTTTAAAAGTAATTTTTTTCAGTTGTTATTTCAACTATTTAGTTGAAAATTTATGTATATTGTTGAAAGTTTATCTCTTTTGGTTGAAAGTGGAACTATAATCTTGAAAATTCTTTTTTTTTATTGAAGATTCATCATTTAATTTAGAAATGATTCTTTGTGTTCAAAAATTAAATTATTGTACGAAAAATTCACTTTTTTCCGTTGAAAATTAATTTTTTTAAACTGAAAATTTAAGTATTTCATTTTCCGTTAAAAATTAGTTTTTTCTAGTTGAAAATTCAACTATTTGGTAGATGATTTATGTATTCTGTTGATGATTCGTCTTTTTTGGTGAAAAATCAATGTCCTTGGTTGAAAACTGATGTATTTCGTTGAAAATTCATCTTTTTGGTAGAAAATTAAACTTTTTGGCTGGACATTCATATTTTCGGGTTGAAAATATAACTGCTTCGTAGGAAGATTGTCTTCTTGGCTTAAAAATTAAACATTTTGGAAGAAATTTCTCTTCTTGAAATTTCGGGAAGTTGAAGCGTTTTAATTTAAATTTCTTAACATTATAAATAAACTAATAATGCAATAAATTACGAATTTTTTTCAATGAAAGATTCACTTTTGGTCCTACAGACCGAACTTCTGCTGGACTTTTCTCTACGTTGTTATCAGGTCCTCCAAGCCTCAATGCATTTTTCGTGACAAAGTTTTTGGGCGACTTGGGTACGAAGTACTGGTACACGACCGCCGGGGGCACCACATGTGCCACAATACAAGCAAACTTTCATGTCAATGATGAGCACGCATTCACATGCACGATAAATTTGCATGACGCGTGCTTGACGGAAGTGAGAACCGGTAAAACGCGAAAAAAAAATTAGTTAAAATTGATGGCAAGAAGATACATGTGGAGTAAGTATCAATATTTTTGTCAATAGAAGTTAATTTTAATTTTTAAAAATGAATAGTCCTGATTTTTTGTGTTACTAACCTCAATTACTAACCTCAAATTTCAATAATTAAAACTGTAATTGTGTAGTTAAATATTTTATTAATAAGAAAAATCATGTTTGACTAGAAAATCGAAATTCGAAATTTTGAATTTCAAAACATACATTATCGTAGATAATTACTTTCCGCATCCTTCTTTACTCTGCAATAAAAACTTCTCTTTTTCAGATTTTCAGCAAATTGCAAAAAACGTGTTTTTTTGAAAGTCAATTTTTAATTCAATTTTTGTCTCTAACTCGTGCTGAAATCTACTGTTTTTAGAATTTCTTTATACAATTTAGAGGAAAAATTTCTTATAGTATTTTTCTTTTGACAGTAAGTGAAAAAAATCTCCAACTTTATTTATAACAATATAAAAAATTATTTTTTAGACTATTGCATATTTCGTTCCACAAAAAGTTTGAGCGTTTCGTTTACCGAGGAAAGTTTGAGCAAACAAAAACTTCCTGTGGAGAAGTTGTTCGAAAAAGTACAAAGAAGTTTCCTGCGAAGGCTTTTTTCAATAAATTAATAGGTAAAAAACTGTTAACACTAAACTTCAAGCACAGCGCGCGACTGATCTATAGTACTATGCGTGGATTATGTCGATTCGGAAAATCTTTCCTTATACAGCGGTGCAATGAACTCAAATTTAATATAGGAGGATGTTTAATCATGTAGTTCTCTTTACATTTTTATAAGAATTTTTTGTTAATAACAATATTGTTAAGTCTTCATCTAGAATATAGTCTTTTAGTATTCCTTTTTAAGATACTATTTCTCTGCCAATTGTTATATTTGCTGGGTTTTTCCCATCTTTTTTTACGAAACATTTGCTATTTCAGTAGATAGTAAAATTTGAACAAGTACAATAATCTTTAGAGTTTCCTTCACATTTTTATAAATAAGAGTTGCAAAGCTAGTAGTAAATACTGAAAGGCCTTCAAATTATATCACTCAGAACGTTCCGTCCTCAATCATAAGAAATGGTTCAAATGTTCACCTTATTTTTATAATTTTATTATTCTATGTTAATCCGTCTTGCAAGCGCCCAGTCCACGTACTTTTCGATCCTTCAGGCAAAATTCAGGTGAAAAGTAGCCAAAACATTGCAGTTTTCTGCTAAAACAAAATATTTCTATTCTGACTACCGAAGTGTGCATTTCGTACACGTATTGCAAGTTTAAGTTTCAGTGAAAATAAAATTTATAGATTATGATAATTAAATTATTATCAAAACGAATATTCAAATTTCCATAATGGAAAGTGAATCTCAAGTTTCTCCTAGAGGGACGAAACGAACAAAAAATGAAGGAGCGTGGACTAGAATTGTTAAGAAAACATGCAGAAATAAAGTACGTATGATATATATTTTTTTCTTCCGATAAGAGCTCAAAAAGTGAGGTTTCCGTTTGTTTTTCTCGTGTTTTGTTAATAATTTCAATAATAATTCTTTAATAAGGCATTTCAAAACAGAATTTTTTAAATGCAGGGCAAAGAGTACTTCTCCACTTCTCAGAAACTTGTTCCTGAAAGACATTTTGTACCACTTCAAAACTGCTGTAAGAAGAAATGTTTCTTGAAGATTTCATCTTTTGCACAGAGTAAATTTCATGACAATTCTGGAATCTAGGAGACTACAGCAAGCAAAATATTGTTCTTAATGCGTTAAAGAAATGCAAGAACCCTTTGCAACTAAGTACTACCAAAGTTCGGCGTCCGATCGTGTGAACATATAATTTCTCAAATGATGAAAAAAATATTGTTGTATGCAAACAGTTTTTGTGTAAAGTTTTGATATCAGGTAAAAGAAGGTTAGAACGCGCTCAGGAAAAGATTTTACCTGCGGAAACTTTAGATTATAAAAGAGGAAAGCATGAAAATCAATGCGTCAAATTGACTGATGATATCAAGGAATTGATAAAATTTCACTGTCTGTCCATGCCGCATCAAGAATCTCACTATAGTAGAAAATCTCCATCTCTAAACTACATAATTAATCTGGAAATGAGTTTGCACAAAACATATGAGGAATTTTCAACATTTTATGCTGCTACGACAGGAAGTGAACTAGATTTGCATGAAAATACTGATAGCAATTTCTTCAACCATCATATTTACTTTTCATTTAAATTACTGAGAAAAGGTGTTTGCAATGAATGTTACTCAAGTGCCTCGCAAGCTGTGTAATTTGATGAAATTGCAAATCACAAAAAAAGCGTTCAAGAGTATCAGGCTTTCAAAAAAGAATTACTTTAAGAAGAAAATGTACTTTGCTGGGAATCGTTTTATAAACGATTACTTTGGTTATATTTATTTAGCGTACACGTATTTACCTAAAAAAACAGTTATATGTTTCCTTTCTTGAAAGGTAATGCGAAAAAGGGGGCGAATACCGTGTGCAGTTTTTTACGAGACGTAATCGAAAAATAATTTGATGAAACTTGTTTCACAAAAATTGTACTCTCTTCTGATGCAGCAGGCGGACAAAATAGAAATTACACAGTATTCGCTTTCTTATTATCACTATGTATAGATCTCAATATTGAAATCCGGCATATTTTTCCTGTTCGCGTTCCTATTGCCAGTGTGATAAAAATTTTGGTTTATAATCACAGAAGAAGAAGAAAATAGAGCAAATTGAAACAGCGGCAAAATATATTGAACTGATTAGAGATTCTCGCGATCCTCTCTTTATATTGATAGAATCAGCAAGCAATATTTTACAAGATTTCGAAAAATCTTTAGAGGCAAGCGTACAAATACCAAAAGTTATGAGAACCAGCCAGGCTTGTGTTATTAAATATTTACCGAAGGGGAATGTTAAGCTTCTTAATCATTATTCCATAAAGAGATGGAAAAGATTGCCCCTCCAAAAGTCGGTCTCACAAAAGCTAAAATGGATGATGTTAAAAGCTTGCTAAAATGTCTTTCTCCTGAAGGTCAAAAATTTTTCACGGATTACTTTGCGATGGTAGCAAGAATTGAAGAAGTGGATGATTCTGTGTTATCTGATGAGGAATATTATCAACTGTAAATTACTAAAATCGGATTACATTATAATGTAAATTAAATATGGAATAAGTCCTGTTAGACTAATTTATAATCAGCACTGGAGTATGTTGACATATCATTACAATGAATTCATTAGGTAATTATATCAATTATTATAAACATGAGCATAAATATTCGTTGAATGGATTGAAATTTTACATATTCCAGGTCAATTAAGGTGTTATTAATTATTTTTAAGTCTGACCCCCTTATTACCGGCCTAAACGTCAAGTCGTCCTGACTTGGCATGATCCACGCATAAAAGATCAATCGTGCGCTTAAAGTTTAGCGTTCACAGTTTTTTACCTATTAATTTATTCAGAGAAAGCCTTTGCAAAAAATTTCTCTGTACTTTCTTGAACAACTCCCGACAGGAAGTTTTTGTTTGCTCAAATTTTCCTCGATAAACGGAACGCTCAAACTTTTTGTGGAACGAATTATGCAATAGGCTAGTAAATGATTTTTCATATGTTATAAATGGAGTTGGAAGTTTGTCTTGCTGTCATAACAAGAATACTATAAGGAATGTTTCTTCTAAATTTTTTAAAGAAATTTCAAAAACTGTAAATTTTAGCACGAGTTGAAGACAAAAAATGCTAGAACGAACTCAAATAATAAAATTTTTTTCTAAAAATCACTTCAGTGTCAATTTAATCGAGATAATCAGAACTTTAATTTTCATACAATTTCATCTGTTATGCAGGAAGATAGTAAAGTATGCTGTAAAGTAGAATTATAGGAGAAAGTTTCTGATGTAAGATTCTTTCAAGAATTCCTTAAAAGTTTGAAGCATCAAGCATTTTTAAGGAGCCTACTATACGAAATTCCTTATTCCAGTTAAAAAAATCAGATTTTCAAGACCTTCACATAGAGGAACTTTTAACTTCAAATCGAAAAACTTTTTCCAACTTTTGCGAAACTTCATTCAAAAGTGGTTGAAGCTACACCTGAGGAAAAATGCAAAAGGGGACGATATCACTGCAGAGTACAATTCGAAAACGATTCAATCATTCCAAATAGCAGATGATGCATATGACAGGATCATTTGTTTTTAAGTCTCAACTAAATACATATTGAAAATTTCAATGAATTATTGATTAATTATTCTTGTTTTTAATCGAACTCTAAAACGAGCTTAAAAAACTTCTCTTGTTATGAAAGATTGACCGAAGAGAATTAAATGACTCCTTTATATGTAATCCTTCAAAAGTCTATTGCAGTAAACTTGTTTCATTATACTTTTCTGAGCTTGAAAAATTAATTTCAATTTATCCGGAAGCTATTCATGTATTCATTCGATTTAGATTGAAAAACTGAATAATACGTTGATAAGTTTCTTTCTTCAGAGCCTGGGGTTTATAAATCTGAAATAAATCTGTACGTGTATTTTGTGAGGTAAGAATCTTTTCTGTTAAGTTCAGTATATTTTTGAAGTACTTTCTTATTACCTAAAATATTCTTTAACATTTCAGTCAATATTTCAATCTTCTTTGCGCCAACAGGCAACAACCAGACATTACATTTAGGTCAAAGTTCGTCATTTAATGAGTAACTGGCCAAATTCTTTCTCTGTTAATAACCTTTCAGAGTATTAAAATAATAAAAAAATCGGAATATTAAGTAGTTTATTATACTTTTATAAGCTTGAAGAAAAATGCGATCCAATTTTATCCCACAAGCATGAGAGAGGATTAATTTAACTTTAAATTGAAAAAATTAAAATAGTTATTTTTATTATGCAGTTACTGATTTTTATATATCGTGTTGAATTAACAACTATTTAATTGTACGAGGTTCGTTTAATAAGTTTAGTGAAAAGGCTTTTAAAAAGGCAAGTAAAAATATTTTTTTCAGAAAGATAGGCTTCACATTTCAACACTGTGTCTTTCTAGGGCTACACACTTGGTCTAGCGAAATTCCAATTTTTACATCCCTTGGGGAAAGTAAGATTTTTCAACGTCTGCAAAATATGCATTTACGGCATCGATTACATCTTCATTGGACGAAAGTCTCTTCCCACTGAGTCAGGTCTTCAGGTTGGGGAACAGGAAGAAGTCGCACGAAGCCAAGTTCGTGTATTTTTGCCATTGCAACTGCGGAGGTGTGAGCCGGTGCGTTGTCTTGATGGAGCAACATTTTTTTGTCAGCCAATAGTGGACATTTTCTTGCAGCTCGGCTTTCAGATGGTTCAATAATGATAAATAATAATACGCTCCTGTTATAGTTTTACCCTTTACCAAGTAATCCATAACGAAAATTCCTTGGAAATCTCAAGATACTATAGCCATCACCTTTTTAGCTGACAAAACAGTCTTCGCCTCCTTTGGTGCACTTTCGCAAGGCAGTACCCACTACTTTCACTGCTGCTTTATCTCGGGTGTATAGTAGTGGATCCAGGCTTTATCCGCAGTCATGATGCGACGCAAAAAGTCCTGCGAAATCCGATTGTACTTTGCCAAACACTGCGCTGAAACGTCTTTTCTGTTGCACTTTTGGTCGGAAATCAGCAATCGCGGCACCCATCTTGCACGCACCTTTTTTCCCTCCAAATTTTCGTGCAAGATGTTGAAGACTCGCTTATTGAAGATGCCTACAGCCTTAGGAATCTCACACAGCTCAATTCGGCGATCTTCCATAAACATGTGCTGAATTTTTTCCCACCATATCCGATATGGTGACCTCAATTGAGCATCCAGGGTGCGCTTCATCTTTAGTTGTGGTTCGGCCACGTTTGAATTCGCATATCCAAAAATAAGCGGTTTTCAACGGAAGAATAGACTCCCCGAGAACTTTGTCTCACTCGGCTTCGATCTGCGCGGCCGTCCAATTTCTGAATGAAAATGTTTTATCATTGCACAGAATTCTTCTTTGTCTATTCTTTAAAAATTACTGACATGCTTACTTCATGCGTATGCCTAAAGCAAACTAAGCGTCGGTTTTGGTTAAAGCTTGACAGAGATTAGTTTGAAGAGTACTATTTCTTAGCAATATACTACAAAGTTCTTTTTGGCACCATCTGGCGGAAAATTTACGTCACTTACCAGCAGAGCGTCGTATTAACTATAACAATATACAAACTCATTCATTTATTTATTCACTTTGTCCACATTGAAGCTTCTATGTTTCCGCTCGCTTTTCGCGTGCTTTTTGTTTGGCGACTTTTTTTATAATCATGTCAATATGGCAGTTCATTGGTATACCTGTACGTCAGTTTGACGCCCAGTAGATGAAAATTGCACAGTCACACAAAAAAAAATCTGGTACTCTCGACGAGACATATGTATTTCTATGTAATCGAGCCGCTGAATCCGAATCTGAGGTCAAAATAGCACCTTTCACGATTGGTTTTCGATAGAAGCTCAAAAAACCGTATTCTTGAGTATATGATGGTGGAACGTGGTTTTATTATAGATTTCAATCTGCTGAATTCATATGCTCGTATAGTATCAGTTCAGTGATATAACTAGAAAATTTGGAACATAACCTCAAAACAAAAGTGTTTGAGCGGTGCTTTGCAGGACAAAATCAGAGTTGTGTACTGCCAGGCATCGAATTCGATACGTAAGTCAATTGAGCGTTTGTTTTGCATGAATGTACTCCCTGAATCAAAATCAGTGGATTCTTACTTATTCCTCAGTAGCTCACTTTTCACTGATGAATCAGTAGAATTTCTAGCCCTTGATTAGATAGTCCCTACATGACGTGGCTCTTATATATAGTTCTGCATAACATTGACTTTCGATGGAAAAACAGCTAATTGTTCTCATTATCAAGCACTCATTTTTATTCGAAAGATCTTCGTAGCGGCATTTTTCTTTTGTTCTAAGGCAAATCTCTTTCCAACATCCAACATTAGTCCACCATCATATTTTCATCCCATCTGCCTTGATATCTTTGTTCCATCACTTTGATATCTTAGTGGAACCTTTCGCCCTATTCTTTACTGTAGTCCCCAAGGTTTTTAGGGAAGTATTCAACATGATAATCCATAAAATTTAGCTTCAAACATTTCAATTTTTTGGAACTGCCGATCATCCTTGAGGCCTGTTTTTTTTCATTCTGGGCTTTTAACGTTTTCCAGAAATTGTACAACGACGCTTTTGTAATCGAACCATGCTTTTTTCTCAGTCAAAGTCATTTTAGTATTTCAAATTTGAGGTCCATCGACCCAACTTGATGTGGAGAGGTGGAAAAAGGACTTTTGATGGCTCCACTAATGGGTCATTAATGACGTTTCTGCATCCTCGTTCCAGTGACATTTCTTTCGGACGAATTTTTTTCTTATAATAATTACCACGATTTCGGCTGTCCCATAGGCCCAAGAAACAAGGATACTTCGTATTTCCTGATTGTTGTCCCAGAAGCATCGTAAGAACTTTGAAACTCCATAAATTTTTCTTCTATATTATTCGTACTTGATTTTTTCCAAGACGACTTTCATATTACTGTTATTTTCATTGAGTTTTGATGAATGTACTATTAGCATCAATGCATATTCGTTTGTGTTATACAATAAGACAGCCTTCAGGCTTCATTTAGGAGAGTTCATAAATAACCTCTACTCTCCACCTTTGTGAATTCCTGGTTTTAATTCGTTCATAAGTCCACTAAACATTCGTGCAATAGACTCAAGACAGTCCTTGTTCAAAATGAAAGTATTTCCGGAAATTCTGTTCTCTGTTACGGCAAACACTAGACTTTGCCCCTTTTCCTAAATTTCCTTTTCCTTCCAAAGCTGAAGTAAGGTGTTCAGCGCCATCTTTAGGTAATCCCGAATATCGAATCAAGTCATTCAATTCCTTTTGAGACCACCTCTCTGAATGTCTCATTTTTGTGGCATACGTAGTGTACTCGTCATCAGATGTTTCACATTCAATGTTGGAATCATCACTGCTACTTGTAAAATAGTCTGTCTCATGTTCCAGAAGTGCCTTCCTTTTTTTAGTGTTTGAATGAGAAGTGCCAGCGTGTACTGGAATGTCTGCAGGTTTTTTTATTTGTGGCCCTGTCAACGAAGAGACTGTATTATAAGTTATTGATTTTTCGTTAAAAAATCCACATTTTTTCTCATCGTTCATGCAGAAGTAACAATCCCTTTTATTTTGCGGTTTTTTTGGAATTGCTCGTACAATAAACTTCAAGCTTGCATTATTTTCACTTTCTTCAGATTCGTACAACATTAAATTACACGTGGAGCATATTATATGAGGAGCCCAGCTTCCACCTTGTTCTGTAAACCTAATGTTGAAGTATTTTGCATACATGTCCCGAATTCTCCCAGTAATGTTCTTCCGATATTTTGGGACTTCATGTTTCGTACAAATGTATAAAAATTGATTCTGATTTTCTTACAACTATGCGTTTTTTTCAAGTTTTTTGTTTTGGAAGCCATGATTATTTCAATCCCTGCACGTTAAGGATCCTGGCCCAATCGCAGGCGAGTCCACTGCCCTGGAGGTGATAACCCTCATACTTCCTCAGAGTTAAGTATGAGGGCTTTCCGGCTTTGATGAGGACAGTGTCAACTCATTGCCAGGCACACCTCAGCTTCATTCTCACACCCTAACGTCCCCCTGCAGGGCAGCGCGCCTTCGCTGGCTTCGATACTGACTGAGCTGGAAGGTGAATCATTCCACACATCTTTTTTCAGAGCAGTTGTCATCACTTCTAGTGCCTAGCGCAGTAGCAGGTAATGACACTTAATATTTGAGTGAATTCAATGGATACGAATGAATGGACACTTCAGTCCGAAGATTTGTGATTCAATCATAACGCAAGAGGCTCAGAACTCATACTTCAGAAGAAACGCAGTAAGTTTACTTACGACAAATGTGATAAGAAAGCCTTTTCTGGAAGAAGATTGTTTTAATACAGTATGTTTTTGGAATAATGTGAAAGGTTTGTTCGTTACTATGCAAATTTGACTTAAAAACTCGGTTCTGCGGCTCAAAGCCCATAAAATTAAATGCTGGCTTACAAATTTCTGTTGAAAGAATTTTTTTTTGAGGTTTTGTCATAGAATTGTGTTATGTAACTAATCTGGCTCTATGTTCGAAATCAGAAGTTTTAATCCCTTGAAAAAAATATGTTTCTCAATCACGTACTCAAAAGTGCGATTTTTTGAGGCTATGTCGAAAACCAATCGTGAAAGGTTCTATTTTGACCTCAGATTCGGGTTCAGCGACTCAGAATGCATAGGAAGACATGTGTCTCGTCAAAAGTACTAGACTTTTTTTGTGTGGCTCGTTATTGTTTGAAAATTGATAATTTTGACCGACTCTATTTCAAGATCAATTTTCAATAATACTTTAATTTCAAACGAAGTTGGGAATTGTTTAATTCTTAATTCATCGAGTTTTAGTTTATTAATTTTTAGAGTCTTCAATCAGCAATCATGTAATTTTTAAGGTTTCCAGAATGATTAAACTTTGAAGGTCCACAATATTTGAAATCCTTCAATCTTGAAGTGTGCAAATAATACTGATTTTCTTTGGACGAAAATCACACTTTTTGGTAAAAAAAATCTGTCCAATCACTTTGAATGTCATTTGATGCTACATATTATGATACTTATTAATAATCTGTTGATAATATTCATTATTTTTGAAATTGCTATGATTTTAGTTCAAAATTATTGTTTTGAGGGAGCGATTCCAAAACAATTTGATTTTTGAAGCCTTGAAACTAAATTTTTTTTTTTGCTTCAAAGCTTAAATTCGAAAATGTTTGGTTTGAAATTTCATAATTTTTGGAGGTTTCTTATTTCTAATTTCACAATCTTGTAGACTACTACTTCAAAATTGTACAATTTTGAATGTTTTATTTTGAAATAGTATCCGATTCTGAAGTAGGTGAATAATATTGTATGATAGCTTATGAAGAAAACATTTTGTTGTGGGGACACAATTTACCGAGGGCGAGATTTAAAACTAAAGGTCAAAAATAAATTTGACTTTTTTAAAATTAAGGGTTCTTTTTTTACTAAAAAGAATCTCAGGTTTTCTATTACGATACCTCCAGGTTAAAAAATCAACATCAGCAAACTATAAATACGATAGGGTTTTTCATGCTCTTCCCATTGAACATTAGCATCATCAATGACCTGGAGAAATGTTTGATAACCCGGGTATGACCAGAAATTTTACTTTTGTTTTCAGAGGTCACCCTGAAATATCTTAGAACATTATCACTATTAAATCTTTCAAAATTGAAAAATGTCATATCATTCGATGTGATTTTTAATTTCAATGTACTATCTTGAAAGTGCCGAATTTTCAGTTGAAGGTTTTAAAACAATAAATCATTTAAAATTGAAAAATATTTGATCAGAAGATTTCTAGAATGATTAATAATTCTAAATGATATGTTAAAAATTTAACTATTTGAATTTTTAAAAGTGTAATTGACAATTTGAAAATTGTTGATTCTCAAACGATTCAAATTTTCTTCAAATGATTGAGATTTTGAAGGGTTGGAGTACAAACAAGTTTTAGTATCACAATTCTTGGTGATTAAATATTTTTTTCGTTTCCAATGAAGTTTGGACTCGTTTAATTTTCAACGTTCCGCAGTCGAAATTTTTTAATTTTTAATTTTTTCCATTTAAAAATACTTTACTATGTACTTTTGTTCAAAATAATTCAAAATTCAAAGGTATATAACTGAAAATTTCTCTTTTTTAAACGGTGAAAATTATGATTAAGTAATTTTTTGATCTTTGGAAAATGGGTCAAACCAATTTTAATCTTAAATCGTATTTTTTTAAATCTAATGACAATTTAAAATTTTAGGATTTCAGAGCTTTTACCTTGAAGCATTCAATTTAGTTTCCAATTTCAAATTGTTAAATTTTAAACGCTTCGAATAGAAAATTATTTCAATTCAAAAGTTTTAAATTTTTAAATTTGTAATTTTGGATGCTTTGAATTACAAATAATACAATTTCAATTCCTTTGAATTTTGAATCATCCAGTTTTCAAAACTCTAGTCTAAAATTATTCAATTTTAAGCATTTTGGAATGGTCTTATTTTCGAAATTTTAATCTAAAACCATTCAATGTCGAAACATTACAATTCAAAATGAAATTTTTTATTTTTGAACGCCTTGAATGAGAAATGATACAATTTGAACTCCTTTCTAAAGCATTTGTCCAGTTTTCAAAATGTGAGTCTTCAGTTTTTTATGGGCGACGCAGTTAGAGCATCTGTTTAAAATATTTGCAGTTTAGAACATTTTCAATTACAAATTTTTAAACTTTAAACGCTTTTATTTAGGAATGATAAAGTTCAATTTCTCTTTATTCCATTCGTAATCGAAATATTGTACTTTTTTCAAATTTTACCTTATTTAAAATTGTTTGATTTGAAACGTTTTCAATTCAACAGCTATTCATTGGATATAAAAATATCTCTCACCTCTTATTTGGTCTAGAACCTCAATTATTCCTTTATTCATATACATTTGTTTCCGAAGAAAAATTTATGAAGATAATTATTTTAAAATTCAAATATAATTTTGAATTTGTCACACTACATACAATCCGCTTTTTTCTAAACCATCCGTACATCGAACAATACGTTATGTTTCATTCATATACAAAAGTATATTATTTAAAGATAAATCAAATTCCCACTTCTGGCCTAAATGGTTTTTTGGCTGAAAGGCCAATGAAATAAGACTTTTTCTCAATAAACGATGATAATCTTGAGAATTATCGATGAATAATAGAAGAAAAAAATGATTACTACGTTAAAGTTTTAACTGAGTTTTACTAAAATTGAAATTTAAACATTTTTTTTATTACTACGAGATTAGAAAATGAGATTTCGAACAAGTCATTTCAACACAACTGTATTTGATTTTTAAAGAATTCCTTATGCAATAAACCCATTTTCGCAAAAATTTTGGTTATCTAGTTTCGCACTGCCACTCTTTGATGAATATTTCAGTCCAACTTTAACGCTTATTACATTCATTGAATAACTATGGATGGACATTTTAAACAGAATGGAAAATACATATATTTCTCGAAATATCCAGAATTATATGCAGTTTCATGAGGCGCTTATTTTGTAAGACTTCGAAATGGGTTTGCTTCCTGTATAATTAACGCAATATACATGACTGAACACTAGCAAAATGAGTGCGCATATTTCGTATTTGAGTTAAAGCGCAAATGCAGTTAGAAAGCGTTTTGTGACAATTAAACGATGTTTGTGTACATTTAGAGACTTGTTTTGTCGCGTTAAAAAAAGCTCGACTTAGTTCTATACACGTATGGGGAAAAGTAAGCAACTCTGTATCTCGGATGTCTCGCTTGAAATGTAATGTGTTGACAGTAGGTGCTCTTCAGAATGTATGCTTGGGGTGGCTAAATGAACTATTGTTTCTGGTTCGTTTTGAAAACAAGGATAGTTAGAATTAGGTAGGGTTGAGTTAAAACGAACCTTGGCAAATTACGCTGTCACTCATGATTTACAGGAAAATGTGGTAAATTACTAAAATAATAATGAAACCAATACTTTGAAAAATATTACATTGTGCTACAAGTTAAAAAAGCGAGTGTGGCTATCACACGAGTTTTATATCGTCGCTTTTTCAACATGTGGGATGCGATACTTTATCTACAATTTGTTAAAAACTGCTAGTTTTTGTTTACCGCTTTTTTGTTTGAAAATGAGGCGATTTGTTGTCGATTGATGCAACAATAATAATGGCAATTGTCAAAACCATGGCAATAATATTGCTGTAACAATAAGTCGGTAACAATGTTTGGTCTGGAAGGTTAGGAGTGGTGGAATTAGATACAACGCAATGGTTGTGAGTTCACCTTCACTTACTGAAGCAGGCCGCAGTGTTCGTTCAGTGTTCGCACTTTATTTACTTTTTTCACTGTACGTCACGTCATCGACAACAAATCGGTCACTTTTTACACAGAAAACAGGTGGAAAAACTGGCTTTGCGAATTATAGAAAAAAACATTTATTTTATTTTCGAAGGTTCAAGGACGATTGGAAAATGATATTTGATGCTTCAGTGTGGTCAGTACTAAGCTACAGAGTGGAGATTTGGGGATGGAAGGAGCACAAGGGAGTGGAAAGTTTGCAGGAGAGATTCCTTAGATGGGTAACGGGCGTGAGCTGGAGGTGCCTAGGATATATGTTGAGGGAGGAATTAGGTAGAAAAAAATGGTTATTAGGCAAATGAAGAAAGCATAGAACTCCGAGAAGAAGCTGAGAAGGGGGAAGGGAAGTAAGATACCACAAGCATGTCTACGGGAAATGATTAACGAAGAGATAAGGGGTAGCATAAAAAAATCAAGATGGGAGAAAGAAAGACAACAGAGGAGGAGAGAATGTGGTATAAGGGCGGATGTCAAAGTTTGACAAGAAATAGAGAATTAATCGATAGCTAAGGAGGGAGAAAGGAGATAGAAAAACATCGTAGAATCGAGGTATAACAGACGGTATAGGATAGTGAAGACGGAAGGAGAACCAGAATACTTGAGAAAGGTAAGAAAGGAGAGT
Organism: Melikaiella ostensackeni; assembly: GCA_032362435.1. Classification (NCBI taxonomy): domain Eukaryota; kingdom Metazoa; phylum Arthropoda; class Insecta; order Hymenoptera; family Cynipidae; genus Melikaiella; species Melikaiella ostensackeni. Next base: position 18,986,264 of record JAUMHM010000071.1, on the reverse strand, counting down.
AAGTGGAGCCACGTTATGCAATTTAGGATGAGAGAAGGAATGAGAGAGTGTAGGTAGAGGATGGATGAAGAAAAGAGCAGATGTAGAGTCCGTGATTACAAGCTGAAATCCTGGGGCCATGTTCTAGATAGATGTCTTGGGGAGGGAACAGGTAGTGAAAGTGTGTATGACAGAATAAGGTGGATCTTGGATTGGACTGACAAGGGGCAAGATGGATAATGAGGCTTGGAGAGAGGAGAGAAAGCATGGGGCAATTATAAGGAACACTGTGAAAACTAGAAATCTCTTTTTTTGACAGTATGATTTTTTTCGTGTCCTATTTTTGAATAGGATAACTTTATGCTGTTATTTTCAGTGTCAAAAAAATGACTCTGAGCTTCCATCAATGATCTCATTTTAGTACTACTCGAGATTTTTTTTCTAAGACCTAATTTAATACCTGAAATGAGCTCTGAAATAATACTTTGTTTTTGCAGTGAAATGTCAAAAGGGTCATCCTATGCAAGGATCTGAAAAAAGAATAAACTCACTCACTCATAACGGAAATGTTAAGAGAAAATGGAAGCGCTGGAAGCTCACTCATGCGTATATCATTCAGAGTAGCTTTCAAGTTCAAGCAATAATTTATATGTGGAATTTGAGGTAGGTTAAGGTAACATAAGTGGTTGTAAAAGAATGTAAAGAAAGCGGTGGCCCTCGAACCCGTAAAAAGGAAAGAACAATTGCATACATACATGTATTCTATTTTATGTGCCTTAAAACTCATTTAAAAAATTACTAAATTATATCAAAACGATATTTTGCTTTTCTCGAAAGTTTCAACGAATTTATTCATGCATTCAGGCTTGCAATGGGTACAAAAAGCATGCATCGAATCCGCAGTAGCGTTAATGCAGCGATAAAACCGATCGCTTAACAGAAACGTAAATTATTTAGCTGCAGTCTCTTTTGCCAGGAAGTCCAAAGTCACATCGTGAACCTTACTAATTGCGATAAAATGTTTTTTCAAAAAAAGAAAGCAAAATAAAACAACGCAGCGTCTATTTATGCAAGGTATAAATTTCTATTTTCATATAACTATAATTTAACATGAATCAATGTGCCATATTTACAGAAAAGAATATTTCCCTTCTTCTATTTCAAAACATACCTGCTTTAACTATTTTTATTTTATTTTGTTTTTGAAGAATGTAACCAAACAAAATTATAAAAATAACACATTCGTTAGCTCTTAGCGAGACTCAATTAATATCAAGCACTTTTAATTATATTAATTTATTTCAAAAATTTGTATTCTATTTGTATTCGATGCTTTTTTAGAATGTTATCAATGTGTTTAAATTTTTTCTCTGGTTATTCTCATACATGGTCTGCATAATAATTATTTTATATTTCCTGGTGAGGCAAAAGTGATTGAAGCAGATTCATTTTTATTATTATTATTGTTGAAGTTGAGACCGAAAGAGCCCCTGACGCCTGGGTAATCCCGTTGCGTCCCCTTGTAAGCCTATGCGTGACTGCAAAGCCCTCTCCATATGGAGAGGACTGCAGTCACCCATTTGGCTGATATGTCTGACTCACTAATGCAGTTACTGTCCGTGAGTGCTAGACGCTTCCCAGCGATTGCGGAGCAGTAACGAAGGATAATTATGAATATATGTCTCATCACACTTTCCGCACTGGTGACACAGAGGGCTATCTGAGAGCCCTATCCTGTGCCTGTGATAGCCGAGGTTTCCGTGCCCTATGCACACTTCCGTTAGGACCTTGACATCGTTCCTACGGAGCTTGCGTATTTCTGCAGCTAACTTGAAGTCTAAATATATACCCATGAGTGCTTTAGCATGTTTGAAAACGGTGGCCTCAGTCCCCTTCTTCTGATGTTCCTCGATCAGTCATCTGTTGATTTCTTAAGTGATCAAGCTACTGGAAATGCCTACGACTGATTCGGGACCAGTGAAGTCTTCTCTTACTGCTAGTTTTGCAAGCCTATCCGAGATCTCATTGCCTTTAATACCAATGCGTCCAGGGATCAAAAATAGAGTCACTCGGTTTTCCGTCGCTAGATTGTTCAGTGCCTAAAAGCACTCCCATACTAATGAAAACGTAGTTGTTGTTCCATTAGGAGTCATTATAGCAGCCCTGCTGTCTAAAAAAATGCGAATATTTCTTCTATTACCATACTTCTGCGCCTTATAGGCAGACTGGAGCATGGCCATCATCTCAGTTTGTAGGACTGTGGTATAGTACCCCATCGAGACCGTGAAGCCCGTTTCACTCCTCCTGGACTCTCGTGGATAGGCTCACTTGATACTTCTTATCGAAGAGGTATCAAGTAGGCGTTTTGTCCCCGAGCATGCTCAAGGGCGGTCTACTTGCGATATTGGTTTGGATCCGCAATTCTGTTGAGATCCTTCCGCCGTTTTTTGTATTTATTCTGCAGGCTGCCTTCGCAGCCATGACCTTGATGGTAACATGGAGGGGCTCTAACCCTGTTAGCGCCTACAATGCCACCGTGGGTGTTGTCTTCGAGGCACCAGTGACGCCTCTTAGAATCAGTCCTCTGATTCTTTTCAGTCGAGGTTTCACAGTTGACAGTTCGGCCTTGTTCCACCAGACCACCGTCGCACTCAGTTACCTCGATAGCAGAGTAAGGCAACAAGTCAAGGAGATCCAGCACCTTCAGCCTTCCACCATCGCTGCATTGTTATATGTTAGGAAAACAGACGGAGGCTTAAGACTTCCTAAAATTTCGAACATAGTGGCGCTCTCGAGGCTGAAAACCTGAGCACGCATGTGTTAACCACATGACGACGCCTTTCGAGCGGACGCGTATGGTTATGAAAAAGTAAAGAAAATTCAGGATTTGGCTAAGCCTATGCTAATGAATTGGCCCGTTACAATTGGATATATAGGAAGTGCTAAGAGATGGCTAAAGGCAAACAAAATTAAGAGGTGGAAGGCACAGGTTTCACAAGGACAGATGTGAACTGGCTTGTGAATGATCCGGTAGGGAATCTATGGTTGCGTGAGCAAAACCTCTCAAAGCCAACAGGTTTTATCTCGGCCTTTCAGTTGCGAAAAAAACATGATAGGTGCACGAGAGACGGCGAGCTGGGTCGGAGCACATTCTTGCGTAGTTTCGTACTGCCCATCAGGCTGTCTCTTTTTCTCCGCGAGCGGAAAAAAGTCAAGCACGTGCATTGGAGTTGCTTACACTTTGGTGTTTACATCTTCGTCAACATTCTACAACGCGTTTTTAATGCGTTTTTTATGTGAGAAATGGGAAATAATTTTAAAAAATAGCGCGAGTGTGTTGAGTCCTGCAATGCAGCACCAAATTGAACGGCCAAAAGAAATGTACAAGTTTATCTAAAATCAATTGCGTAAGTTGTCCTATGACTTTATTTAAGGCCATATGAGAGTAACCTCGAATTTTTTTTCACATTTTTTTTAAACCAACTCACGTTCACACGAAGTGCAATATCGAGTTAAAAATTTCGGATACTGAATAAAAAGCACTGAGGAACGTTTATCCGGTCCTAAATTTTCATAATTATGAAGGAAGGTTATTTTCTAGAAAAATGTTCTTGCTTTTTTCATGATCATAAAAATTAAGGACCAGATAAACGTTCCTCAATGCTTTTTATTGAGTTTTAAAAATTTCCAACTCGATATTACGCTTCGTGCGAACGTAAGTTTGTCTAAAAAAAACGCTAAAAAAAATTTGTGGTTACTCTCACATGACCTTAAAGTCATAGGACAACTAACGGAACTAATTTCAAATAAACTTATACACTTCTCTTAGCCACCCAATTTGGTGCTGCATTGCATGACTTAACTCACTCGCGCCATTATTTTCAATCATTTCCCATTTCTCGCATGGAAAAAAAAACATTTAAAACGCGATATGAAATGTTGACGAAAATGTAAACACCAAAGTGTAAGCAACTCCAATGCACGTGCTTGACTCTTTCTCGCTCGCGGAGAAAAAGAGACAGCCTGA
>JAUMHM010000071.1:18956249-18970795 GCA_032362435.1 Melikaiella ostensackeni | reverse complement strand
TCTACGAATAAATAATTCTACAATTACGTCAGATGATTATTATTGTACGACCCTTGGAATCCGTGCAATGTTCATCAGGTTATGGACCCAGGAATGCTTTGTCTAATTTTCATGGATTCAATGAGAGGTCCGTCGTAAGTTTCGTCAAGGGAGGATTCAGCGTCAGCATCGTCAGTCAACGTATAGTCAGATAAGTCAAGTTGCGTTGTAAAAATTATGTAAATGTCAGTTAAGTCAGAATTGCGTCAGCTAAGTCACACTTGCGTCAGTAAACACAAAACTGCGTTAGTTAAATAAGAACTTCGTTAGTTAAATCAGAATTGCATTTCAGAAATTTGTTAAATAATCTGATAAATAAAATTGCGCATTTTCCTTTAAAAAAAAAAAAAAAAAATTTGAGGTTAGGAAATTCGATAATATGGATTCGATTAAGTCGCAAATGGAAACTCTGTCTGAGGACTCGTCTGGAAATGTAAATTATGTCTCCTGGAGGTTTAAGTTAAATTTAACGTTAAAATCGAAAAATCTCTTTGTGGTAGCGACCGGAATAGTAGTAAAGCCTGAAGGACCTGACACAAACGAAAATGTCAGAACGTGGATTAAGCAAGACATTGAGGCTCAAACTCTTATAGGTTTAAATGTAAGTAGCAATATAGCTAAGAAAATTGCAAATTGCACGTCAGCATATCAGATGCTTAATAAATTAGAAACCTTGTATGGTAAAAAGTCAAATCTTACAGTTGAAGGTTTACAAAGACAGTTCTTTAGTTTTAAGTATGATAACAGTAAGTCAGTTGTTGAAAATTGTATGACGATTCAACAATATGCCGACGATTTAGCTGCTGAAGGTGAAGAAGTCAAAGAAAACTGGATTATGACGAGAATTTTAGGAATGTTACCGCCGAAACTCTATCACTTTCGCACTGCCTGGGATAATGTTAGTGGCGTCGATAAAAATCTCAGTACACTGTTTGAACGTTTACGTTTAGAAGAGGATCGATTGAATGATAGCGAACAAACGGTTGACTGTGTATCTCAAAATGCTCTAATATCAAAAGAAGGTAGGAAATTTGGAAAACCACACTCGCAAGGAAATTCATTTCAAAACTCGTCAAATTCGTCTGTTGAATGTTTTAAATGTGGTAAGAAAGGGCACATAAAGAAATTTTGTAAAAGTAAACCGTGTGCAAAATACTTAGATTATTGTAAAAACAATTACACTTGTAATAATTGTAATCAGAAAGGTCATTTTGTCAGAGATTGCCCTAAAGAAAATTCTGGAGAAAGCAGTAGTCAAAAGGCTGTCAAATCTAAAAAGTATGATTTTAAAAAGTCAAATCATCGTGCGTTTATTACTGTTGGTTTATCGACTGCAAATGTAAAAGACATAAATCTAAAACGCGACTGTAATAATTCATGGTACCAAGACTGTGCTGCTACACAGCATATGACTTCTCGTAGGGACTGGTTGATAAATTTTGTTGAATTGGAAGAGCCTACGATGGTTATGATTGGTGACGCTACTGTATTGAAAGGGATTGGAATAGGCGATGTAGAACTAGAATGTTTCAATGGTAAAGAATGGTATCAAGTTGTTTTGCAAAATGTTCTGTATGTACCAAAGATGACATTTAACCTTTTTTCTGTTTCTCGAATACTAGATAAAGGTTATGTACAGTCTGCAAATTCAAGTCAGTCTATTTTTAAAACTCGAAATGAACAAGAAGTCGTAGCAATTGCAAAACGAGATGGAAATCTGTACAAAATGATGTTTCGTCGAGAAATGTCTGAAAAATGTCTGTTCACCACATCGATTAAAACTTGGCACGAAAGACTGGCACATCAAAACGTCAAGTATGTTAGAGAAATCTTAAATAAAAATAATGTCAAGTATATTGATGACTGGAATGATTATGTCTGCTCAGGGTGTGTGTATGGAAAGCAACATCGTATCTCTCATCCCTTAAATTCAAAAGTTGCTAGAAATCCTTTGGATTTAATTCACGTCGACTTGTGTGAAATGAATATTAGGTCTCTAGGAGGAGCCAAGTACTTTCTTCTATTTAAAGATGATTTCTCCCACTTCAGAACTGTTTATTTCTTAAAATCGAAAGATGAAGCTGCCGCTAAACTCGATATCTTCATGAAGATGGTAGAAAATCAATTCAACAGGAATGTCAAATGTCTAAGGTCAGATAATGGGACTGAGATCAAAAATGCTTACACAAAAAAACTTCTGGAAGAGCTTGGAATTTTTCACACCAGATCAAATGTTTATACACCTCAACAAAATGGACGAATTGAAAGAGAGATGCGTACTGTTGTTGAATCAGCTCGTTCTTCTATTCATGCAAGAAACTTAAATGAAAACTTGTGGGCCGAAGCTGTTAACTATGCAGTCTTCACTTTAAATCAAACAGGAACAAGCTCACTGAAAGGTCAAAGTCCAGCTGAACTATGGTTTGGACGAAGAATGGATGTCAGAAAACTCAAATCCTTTGGATGTGAATGCTATGTCCTAATTCAAGATCATAAACGAGCCAAGACTGAAAAGAAATCAAAGAAAGGAATCTTTGTCGGTTATGATTTGGACTCACCTTGCTATCGAATTTATATGTCTGATGATAAGGATGTCGTTAGTTCTGACAATGTAATTTTTGATGAGAAAATTGAAGTAAAAAAAGATCACACTGAATTCGAAGTTCCACTGAAAGAAAACCGAAATGAAATTTCAGGAGGAGAGTCTGAAATCTCTGATTCGGAAAGCTCCAACCCCGAAAACTCCGATGATGATCAATCGCCTGCAAATTCAGTAAACAATGATCCTGATGATTCGAATGATTCGTCTGATGATGACCAGCCTGCACAAATTAATCTCCGCAATCGTCGAACCTTGAAAGCACCTGCCAGATTTGCAGATTGCGTAATGGGATACTTTCATGAAGAAAATGCAAATGTTGCCATGATAGGAGAAGTTGAAGATATTTCTCTGTCAGAAGCTTTGAACAATGAAAAATGGCGAAAAGCTATGAATGAGGAATTTGAATCACTGATTAAAATGAAAACCTGGATTTTAGTTGAAGCTCCTGAAAATGTGCAACCTTTAACTTGTCGTTGGATACTGCGTCAGAAGCAGGATGGTAGATTCAAAGCTAGACTTGTTGCCAGAGGCTTTGAACAAAAGGAAGGAATTGATTATTCAGAGACTTTCAGTCCTGTTGCTCGTCATGTATCAATTCGATTAATTCTTAGTCTTGCAGCCTCTAAGCAAATGAAATTGATGACCTTTGATGTCAAGACAGCCTTCTTGCATGGAGATTTAAAGGAAGACATTTATATGTATCAACCTGAAGGTTTCAATGATGGAACTGGTCATGTCTGCAAATTAAATAAAAGTATCTACGGATTAAAGCAAGCTCCTAAAAACTGGAATGAGAAATTTTCGAAATTTCTAAAGTTTCTTGGATTTGACAACACGGATGATGACCCTTGCGTCTATTACAATGAAGACAGAAGTATGATAATTGCCTTGTTCGTTGATGATGGATTGATTGCAGGAACTAATGCTGACAAAATGATTGAAGTTTTAGAAAAACTAAACAGAAAATTTGAAGTAACTTTTGATATTGCATCCAACAATCGTTTGTCATACCTTGGCATGCAGATTCAAAATGACTCGAATGGGATTTTTGTAAATCAATCAGAATATACACAGAGAATTCTACAACGATTCAAGTACGACATGTTAAATCCTGCATCTACTCCGATGGAACGTGGAATGGTCACCGATGAAGGAAATCTTGTAAACGACAAGCCACTGGAGAAATCTGAACCTTATCGTGAAGTGATAGGAAGTTTATTGTACCTTCGCCTCGGAGCTCAATTTTGTACTCGGCGTAGAACGGACCATTTTCTCGCTCGGTAAAGAATATACTATTTTCGCCCGCCTAGCGGAGTGAAAAAACGTACTATCGTAACCACTGTAATAAAAAGACTTTTTCGTTTTATTGGCAATGATGTAAAAGAGGTATTAATACAAATTCATCATAAGATTTCGGTTTGCGCTTTTTTTTTCTTGCAAATGAGGAAGTTTCACCATTTTTTTCTTGATTGCTTCGACCGGAATAATAACAGAATTTTCACTGAGATCGTTTACATTCACTATACAATTATTGAATGCTTGCGAATCGCATGGTATCTCAAAAAAAGACGTACGTTTCTCAAAACGTCTAACCTTCATTGCTGGAATCTTGTCTTTCATAAAAATTTCATCAATAACCACAATCGAATCATCGTTAAGCTTGCAGGTATTATCTCGAAAATGTGTTGAAACTCCGAAGTTAGAGAAATTAATTGACTTAATCTGTATATCTGAACCGCTTACGTATTCAATTGTAGGAAACGCTTGAGTCTTGATTTTTCTTTTCAGACGATTTTCTTCTGTTCTTCTGTTGTAAAGTTGTTGTAAACTTGCAGCGTTTACTTTTACTGATAGGAAAGGTCTCATAACTACCATTGAAGAGTACAACAAAAATTGCCGGCATTCTGTTGCCTTCCAATGTTTTATCTCGAAAAAACTTAGTGGACTTCTTGCAAATTCTTTGGGGAGATATTCTTTGAACCTAATCAAAATACTTGATAAGACTTGGATATCTACAATATCGATTCGGAACAAATTTCTTCCAAAGGTAAATATACAAATAATGAGTTTTACGACTCCAAGACAAATACAATGCATATAGTCGATCGGAATTTGCATTACCATATCTATTTTTAAATTTTCTAATAGTGAAGTCCCACGATGATGCTACGGTTGCGTTCGCATCCTGAAAGTTCCATCATTTCTCAAATTTCGGGATTGTTCGAAAGGAAAAGTCCATCCGTCGTTTCTCAGACAGCCCTCTTTGATCACATCGCGAGCATCTATAGTGCCCCATGTAATACTTGGTGTATTTCAGAAAAGCCATCGCCGGCGCATCGCAAACGAATGCATAAATGGCAATAGATACGTGTTTGCCATGAAAATCTAAGCCATTCATTTCCAAGTTCATCATTTCATTAACAAAATCTTCAACGATTTCGTTAGCGTCGTCTGGTTTTCCTGGACCCCAAAAAATTCCTGCGTAAACACAAGAATCACATACTATAATCAATGCTGTGGGTCTGAATGTACAGCGCAATTTCTATATCCCTATGGACAATTCTCACATGATTTAATCAAGCGTTTATTAATGTGGTATGCCACTTGTTCATATGCGTAAAAACTGGTGTTAACTGCAAATAGGTTTTGTGATATGGAAATATCGTGTGGGTTTTGACATGATAGAATCATGTGGTTTCGGATATGATAAAATCATGAAGCAGACTTAGGCGCCTAAACACTGCAAACACAAGTATCTCAAAATGAGATGTTGGTAGTCATTTTTGAGATACTTTAGCTGTTTTATGTAGTCACTTTTGAAACAAATAAAAAAATGTTTGGTGAGCGACATCTTATTTTGAAACACTTAGGGTTTCGTGTTTCGAAATACGTAGGTTCGCACCCACTTACATTGGGTGCGAAAATTGAAATCACTGACCCCAAAAATCTGTAAAAAAAATATTTTTTCTCGATGTCCGACGGAATTCAATGTATTCGATGCGCTATTTTGGGCCTGCCATTTTAAATTTATTAAATTGCTTACCAAATTCAGAATTACTGACCCCGAGATATACAGCATTTTTTTTATTGCAGTCGGAAACAGTTTAAGAAGTTTCATTACGCTATTTATGGTATTATGCCCAATTTCAACTTTGGTAAGTTGGATACCACTTTCGGAAGCAAAAGTTACATACACGCCAAATCGTATAATTGAACATTTTTTGCAAATTTAATCAGCAAAATTGAAATTATGATTTTTTGGAGTCAACATATACTTTGGCTTCATACAATTATTATTATTTATAAAAAAATGTTTTCTCGCATTTGGACCCTTAATATCTTACTCGCGATTTTATCATGTCAGAAACCTAATGATATTATCATGTCAAATCTCATATGATATTCCCATGACAAAACTAATTTACGGTTTTCAACTACTTTACGTAAATCCATCACGTAGGATATCATGTCGATAGTTAGAATGTGATCTACATTGAGAAAGAGGGTTTCCTAGAAATTGTTTACGGTTCATTTTTTAATGTTCCTCCATTCAAAAATTCAAAAAATACGTTTTCGTATTAGAGGATAATGGAATCATGTGGAAATTTTTCATTAACATTTTTCTTGATACTTGATTTATTTAAGCATCCCAATAAACACGAGTTAATCCGCTGGTGCACTGAGTGACCCATGAATGTACAACATTTTCACTTGCGTTCATTCATGGGCCAATCGGTACACCATTATATGGACTCATGTTCATTGACATATGGAATTGATAATTTAATTTACATTTAAAGCAATTAATTACATTTAAAGCACTTGTAATACTTTTCAACAATTAGAAAAAGAAAGTCGCGTTCAGTACCCAACTCATAACGTATTTAATGAAACGTTAAATAGAAAATAGTCAATTTTGAAGATTTCATGAACATTACTTTACCAATTATGAAAGGTTCCATTTTTTCATCTACCACCGCAGCTTGGAGAGGCCAAAATTCTTGTTTAGAGCTTTTCGATATAGGGAGACCATCCAAGCTTATATTCAGTTGCAAGTTTTCAGGAAATGTTTGGACTCGTTCTAAATATTCTCGAATCCCAACTTCAAGCCCAAAATGCAAATACTTGTGCCGATTAAAAGTCCTTATAAGTGCTTGGGTATTTCTAGGAGTTTCCATCAAAGTTCTACTGTCTTTAGGAAGCTCAGGATGGAAATTTCGTAGTTTAGTTAAAATTGCAGACATGGCTCTACTTCCAATGCCAAATGATATTTTCCATAATGACAGTTCTTTTGCTAGTCCGCTCACTGGGTTTTCATTATTTTCCTCCTGTTCTTCGGAAATTTCATTATCTTCCACAACAATCAGAGCATTCATGTCATTGTCAAATTCATCGCTATTTTCGCTGTCGGTACCGGTAGACACATAACTGATGTCGGACGACAAAGAAGAACCTGTATCCATACATTCACTCAATACATTTACAATACCGTCATTTGGAGAGGACGGATTATTTCGATATGAGATGAATGTTCACTTCTTTCCTCATGCCCCTCTGACCCATCCCTATCACTAAATCCTAAATTCTCATAGTATCGCTGTTGTTTTCTGGTATATAGATGAAAGTCTTTCCTGGGCGGCATTTTGGCTTCTCTGTGGTTGAATGTAATCTAGAACACAAGATTTAATCCACTGATATATGCCCTGAGAATTATTTTCACAATATCTACATTTTCTAAAAATTATTCAAATATTTAAAATTTTTTTCGAATTTTACATTATATATAAATTACATTCACAGTGTGAACAAAGCTATTTTTTAGTATTTTTTACGCGCTTATTTTCATTATTAACAAGTCTGATTTCTTCACATTTTAAAAACGGTGTAAAATTTAATTTTCATCCCTGGAATTTTTATACTTAAAAATTTTGTACTTAGTTTTCATCCCTAAAAACTTTCATCTCCAAAAATCTATTCAATTTCCATCACAAGAAATTTTATTCGCAAAAAATTCCGTTCTATATTATTATTATTTCAATTGTTATTCCAAAAAAATTTATAAAATTTTCATCTTTAGAATTTTTGTTGGCAGAAATGTTATTCGATATTTATTCTTCAAACATTCTCAGTTTTTTCGTTTTTAAACTTTTCATTCACAAAAAATTTATCAATCTTAATAAGTAAAAGATTATTTCAATTTTCATCAAATATTTATTTTCATTTCCATTTAAGAATTCAAATGTAAATTCTATTGATCTTCATCTCTAGAATATTTATTCCTCAAAACTTCACATTTTTATTTTTCAAAATTCCATTCAATTTTCATACTTCATTTTTCTTATAGTTTTCATTGCCCAAATTTTAATCACTAAAATTGTCATATCATAAAATTTGATTTTATTTTTATCCTTGATATTTTTAGTCAAATGTTTAAGCAATTCGATTAATATCTTTGAATTCTTATTTTCAAAATTTTTGTGATTCTCATTTCCAGAGCTTTTATACCTAAAAATTCTATTCACTTTTTAATCAAACAATATTAATATCAATTTTTATTGGCCGAAATTTATTTGAATTTTCATTATCAAAAATTCTATTTCATTTTCATTCCAAATAATTTTTTTTTTTCTAACTGTAAATCACATAATTTTCATGTTCAAGGATAAAATTTAATTGATCTGAAATTTTTCTAGAAGTGATACTTCCCACTATAATTTCATATGCGCTCTGGAAGAAAGCTATCGGCTCGTCTTAATGTTTTGTCCAAGTTTCCGCCTCAGTTTCACCTTGGCTACAACTTGGATGGAACATTAGTTCTTGCCAATTATTGTATTCCACTTGAAATAGTATTCCAGTGCAATAATATTATATTCCAATGTGAATTCTCGACAGATGCCAGTCAGTAAAATTACTGACTGGCATCTTTCGAGAATTCACATTATTTATTGACAGTGAAATTCGAATATCAAAAATAATATTATATTCTATTCTTCTTAGCAGAATTACTATTTCAATTACAGAATTTTTTCTTCCGGAATTTCAATTTCATTTTTATACCACTGTAAGTTTCATTTTTATAAAAAACAGCGAAATCTTTGTGAAGATTTGAATTTTCTTTATAAAAGTCATGTTTTTCGTAAAGCTGACCTTATAAAAATTTTATAAAGAAATCGAGTTTTATCAAATTGACCTTATAAAAATCTTGTAAAAATATTTCACATTATAAAATTTTCTCCAAAAGTTATAGAATTTTTTATTAAAGATAAATAAAATTTTATAACGTTTGTACTTTGTCAAAATTTTCAATTTTTTTATACAAAAATATAAATAATATTCCTATTTTATAAATTTTTCATACTAAATAATTTTTAAAAATTTTTCATATGGTCCATTTCATAGGAACCCAAATTTTTATAAATTTTTTTTATAAATATTTTTATTATGCCACTTTTATGAAAATCCTAAAACTTAATAACATTTTTATAAGGGTGATTTTATAAAAACGATTTTATAAAGTTTTTATAAGGTTGCACGCTACAAGGGTACTGGAGTTTTTGTTGTCAAAATATCCATTTTAAAATGCCATACCAAATTCATATGATTTTCATTCTCCAAAATTCCATTTCATTTCATACTTGAAAAAATTTTCGGTTTCATTCCCAGTATAATTTGCATAGAAGAAAATTTTTATTCTATTTTTATCTTTACAGTTTTTATCCCAAAAAATTATTTGTCTTTTTTATCCTATGACATTTTTGTTTACTTACAATTTTTATTGAAATCAACTTCCAGTTTTTATTCTCAGAATTTTCATTAATACATTTTCACATTCCTAAAAATTGTATGTTTTATTTACTAAATTATATTAAATATTTATTAATGTAATTAAATAGTAATTAAACAATAATTTAGTAAGTTACATCCGCGAAATTCCCTTTGATTTTCTTTGATTACAACTCATTTAAATTTTCATTCACCAAAATTTATTTGAATTTTTATTCTACAAAAATTATGTTTAATTTTCATCTCCAAAGCTTTTTTAAAATTTTATTGTTTTCATATCAAATATTTTTTTCCATATTTGATACTCAGAATTTCCATCCCCAAAAATTTAATCTATTTAATTTCAATCACCATGATCCTCATTTCAAAAAATTTAATTTAATTCTTGATCCTCAAAATTCACATTGGACTAAAGTCGCTGACACAAATTCTAAAAAATTTGAATTTAAACTTAAGAATAATAAATAATTAACACTTGACAAAAGTAATCATCCGACAATTTAAAAAATTTAAACAATAATTATAATTATGTATAAAATAATTATTATCTCAGTATAGAATTGAACATTCTTTACCAGTTCGATGATGAAGACAATTTAAGATTATTCAAACTGCAGATCAACATAGGAAATCCAACCATAGCTCCACGTTTAGGGCACATGTTCAAAATCGTCGCTGGATCCGTGATGCTCTCAAAATTGACTCACTCCTAGGCCACAAAATTCCATGAATTTTCCTGCTTTCCACACAACCTCAAGTTGACGCAAATTCTTAAAAACAATCGATTAATCAATTTTTCTCTTCAAATTTACATCAAATGCATAATGCATGTCAAAATTTTATTACCTTACAGCCTGCGGAATTTTACAATTTGTTTCTTATCAAAGTATTTTTCAGGCTAGGAATTTCTATACCCAATTGTGGTGTGATCGTGAATTGAGTTGAGTCTGTGTGTTGTGTGAATGTGAAACAATAGCGCACGCGAGCCCACACGTGCCTTACGCAGCGGCACTTGGCAACATCGCAAAGAACAGACTGGAACAGGCCGCCCTTCTTTCACGAGACTGTCTGGTGTCGAGTAAATGTGTGTGTGTGTTGCCTGCGACTAGTCGGGACTTGGCGAGAACAGTAGAGAGCAGTCGAGATTCAGCCAGCTTCAGGTCGGTTCGTCGAATTTCCCGCAAAAGTATTCCTGAGAATTTTTCTCAGTAAAAAATCTTACATTTGAAATATTAAATTACATTGTAATTTATTTCCTTTATTATAGATTTTGAAGATTCGTTCTTAGCCAAGTATTGAATTCGCCCATAAACGCCAAAATAACCAAAAATTTTCGCGCTATTCTTATCGCATGGAAAGGTATAACCTAAAATAATGAAATTTTTCAATGTTTTCTCACTTGATCATTTCTTTTAAAGAACGATGAATTTGATTCCGGTTTTCAAATTCTGAAATAGAAATTCCATTTTAGTCTGCAACGGTGATATTTGAAAAATGTTGATGAGAAAAATTCACAAAAGTTAAACATTTTTTCAATAATATTGAAACAAATAATTGTACATACAAAACAATTGATTTTCCAATAATTTTCAAAAATAAAAATTAGAATATCTAGATTAATATGTCCTTAATATGATCAAAAAGATAAATTAAAATAAAGAAAGTGATAGTTTTGTGATAATTCTTCGGAATTTGCGCGGCAGTACGGTTTGGAATTTTTTGAGAAAAATTATTATATGTGATTGAATATAGAAAAGTGGATATTATGAAATTTGTTTTCTGAAAATTTTAAAGTTATGAAATATTGGCCATGAAAATATTAACTATGACATTTTTAGAATCATTAATTAAATTTATGAATTTTTTATCAAATATGAAACTTATCAAATTTTAATAATCAAAAATTAAAATTGTGAAATTCCAATAATTAAAAATTAAACTTATGAAATTTTAATAATGAAAAATTAAACTTATGAAAATTATAAAATAAAACATAAATAATGAAGTTTATATAATTAAACTTTAAGCTTATGAAATGTTTATAATTAAAAATTAAATTTATAAAATTTATATAATTAAAAATTAAACTTACGAATTTCTTATAATCAAAAATTAAACGTATGCAATTTATATAATTAAAAATAAAATGTATGGCATTTTAATAATTGAAAATCAAAATTATGAAACTTTTATTTTCAAAAATTAAACTTATGAAATGTATATAATAAAAAAATTAACTTATGGAATCTTTATGGTCAAAAATTGAAATAATGAAATTTATATAATAAAAAATTAAACTTATGAAATTTATATAATAAAAAAATAAACTTATAAAATTTTTCTGGTCGAAAATTAAAAGAATGAAATTTATATAATCAAAAATTAAACTTATGAAATTTATATAATAAAAAAGTAAACTTCTGGGATTTTTATGGTCAAAAATTGAAATAATGAAATTTATATAATAAAAAAATTAACTTATAAAATTTTTCTGGTCGAAAATTAAAAGAATGAAATTTATATAATCAAAAATTAAACTTATGAAATTTTCATAGACAAAAATTCAAATTATGAAATTCATATAATCAAAATTTAAACTTGTGAAAATTTTTTAGTTAAACATTAAACTTTTGAAATTTATATAATCAAAAATTAAACTCATGAAGGTTTTATATTCATGCAAGAATTAAATTTATGAAGTTTTTATCAACAAATATTTAACTTGTGAAATTTTAATAATCAAAAATTAACCTTATGAAATTTATATAATCAAAAATTGAACTTATGAGATTTATATAATAAAAAAATAAACTCATGAAATTTATGGTCAAAAATTTAAATTATGAAATCCATATAATCAAAATTTAAGCTTATGAAATTTTTTTAGTTAAACATTAAACTTATGAAATATATATAATCAAAAGTTAAACTCATAAAGGTTTTATATTCATGCAAAAATTAAATTTATAAAGTTTTTATCAACAAATATTAAACGTGTGAAATTTTAATAATAAAAATTGAACTTATGAAATTTCGGTAATGAAATAAATTTGATAATTTTGTATGTACTTTTATTATATAGAAAATGTACCAAAAAGTTACTGACTTCCTATATGTATCATGTATGAAGTTTTGAAATAATACAATACTTTTTAATATATTAAATTTTATTATATTACTTTTAAATACTGTTCAATAACTCTGAATTGCGTACAAACTTTTTCTTTCAAGTCGAAACATGTGTTCTTGAAATTTTCGAAATTCATCAACTAATAATCACTTATTTATAAAATGTAAATCAAACTTTTCTGAAATAGACTTCCGTAGCATCAAGAGAGTTCTTTTTTTTAGCAAGAGTTAAGTTTTTCTGTCCAACTTAATTCACCTTATATTGACCAAAATTAGTTGGCTTACTGCATTCATACACCTCATGTATTAATTTGACAAAAAATTATCTCAATTTCAGAATTTCATTACTACATTCTAGCCTTTCCATAATGAGTTCCTAATTGTAAATAAGCTTTTTCAGTTGGATAAACGACAGATAAGATGTCATCAGGCCCAACCTACGTAGTTGGAAAATTTATTTCTGACAATACAAGGTCAGAACTGCCAGTGAATTGGTTGATAACCAAAGACGGGAAATGGAAGACGTGGTGGCCACCCAGAGTAGTCAAAAATATTAATGCTGCTATAGAGGATAGTATTCCTCCTGACGAAAAAACCTGGCTGCTTTCAGTATTACGATTTATTGACAAAAATTTCATTATTGGAAAAAGGCATGATTTTTAATGAATTCTGTCAAATATATTTGTTTGGAGTGTTATCTAAATGCGATCTTTTCTGTTTTCGTTCAAACTTTACTTTAAGCTGAACATTTTTTTTATCATTCATGTTTTTATATTAATTTATGATAAAGTATAGTTTTTTTACGTAGAACGTTTTTTAATTGTTTATAAAATATTTTTAGTATCAAATTTTGTTTGTTGGGTAATGTTAATTTCCAATTATATTTGACAATTATGAAATAAACAATGATAAATTGTTCTTGAAATGACTCGGAAAATCATAATTTAAATATTTCCAGGTAACAAGTTTCCGCTTGCATCTCAAGTTTTTCTTGTATGTAGTTTCGGGTTTTTCTCAACATTTTCATTTTTCCACACATGATTTGCTCCTATACCTTCATGACCTGTTGTATTTTTCCAGAATTTCGTTTTTTCATAATAATAACTTTTCAATTTATTTACGTCTAAAAATAAATGCCGTAAATATGATGTCATGGAAACAAATTCATTAAGGAAAATTCAATTTATCCCACAGTTTGGCAAAAAATATAAAATTTACAAAGTATTGTAAAATAGTACATTTTGCACCTAGGACAGAATTTTTTCTTGCAAGTGTGACGGTTGTATGCCGAAGGAAGCCGAGGCATACAAGCGAAGAAAAAAACTTTCGGCCGTGGTGCGAATAACATTCATATGTAATTTTACATGCCTCCAGCATCGATTAGGGATCGTCCATTCATTACGTGACGCTCTAGGGGGGGGGGGTCTACTGAAGCGTCACGTACCATTGTGTCACTATATAAAAATGCGTTATGAAGGGTGGGAGGGAGGGGGGTAAAAAAAACCCAAAAATTTGCGTTACGTAATTTATGGGTGCCTCGTTAAATGGAAAGGACAGTAAAAATGTACACCCACAAAATTTTATTAAATCCAATGAGTTATACTTTGACTTAAAAGAGAAACTCTTGAAATTTGATGAAAGTTTCCTGTTGCTACAACAGACAATTCCTTTCATCGGCATAAAAAGTCATACATATATGGATGATTAAACGGGTAGTTTTCTGTTGATACAACAGTTTCTTCCATAATTAAAAAAGTAAAAACTCTACTGCATCTAATTTGAATGAAAAATTGTTAATTATTCTTATGCACGTTCTTTAAATTCTCCTCAAATAATAATTTACAATTGAATGAAAGGCGTAAATGTTCTTAGAGAGAATCTTTGATTGATTTGCGTGGTCGCTTGGTGATTTTGTGTTCTTATGTAATAAAGAATGAATTTGTTGATGTTAAAAAAAATGAGTAATATATTTAGATAACATGTAGAATTACAA
>JAUMHM010000071.1:18937273-18953280 GCA_032362435.1 Melikaiella ostensackeni | reverse complement strand
TTCCGAGAACATGCCTTTCGTCAGTAGAAGTGTCAATCCTATCCGAGGCTACATTATTATTTGTATTATTCATTGTTGAAAGTATCCACCCAACTACAACGCCGTGCGAGAAATTTATTTCGTAAGTATAAAATCATGTCCACATCAAGCAGCTGAATCTAATAACATTTTCGAACCGAGAATTTCCGCAGACAAAAGACAAAAACACGGGCCACAACTGGAAAATGTAGGAAAAGCACTATAAATATTTTAAAATGAGCGCCCAAACGAAGTTGCTCTCATTTTTCCGTTAATTTCTTATGTCTTACATTCCAAATCAAAGCGACCTCGACAACGATTTGTGTTAGACTGTTTGATCCAAGATACTTGAGGTGTAATACTCGTATGAAACTTTCAAGATGGTCTCTCTCGCCTTCCTGTCGAAAATTCTATAAAAAAACGTCGCATGAATTTAAAAGCCTTTTCGCTTCAAAAACTGAAGTATTTGGGAAATATATGTTTACCAAAAAATGAAATAGTACAAAGAAATACTCATTGTGAATTTTGTTAACGTTTCAGTAGTCGTGGAATCTTTCAATTGCGCAACACTTGTTCCTTCACTTTAAAACAAGTCTTTACGAACTAATAACACTTTTAAACTGGGAATTTCCGCGGACAAGAGACAAAAACGCGAGCTACAACTGGAAAATGTAGGAGAAGCACTATAAATATTTTAAAATGAGCGCGCGAACGAAGTTGCTCTTCTTTTTCCGTTAATTTCTTTTGTTTTACACATTCTGAATAAAAACCAACTTATCTTCGTAAGTCCATGAAATTTTTTTCCAATCATAAAACACAAATACTTTTTTAATAAACCACTTCACATTTTGATGAAAATTGTCAAAAAAATGCTGTTCAATGCAGACACACAAAAGACTTTTATTTTCAAATATTTTAAATTTAGTATCTGATGAAAATCTTTGTGAATTATTATTCACTTATTTTTTATTTTTTATATTTTATGAGGAGGAGAACGAAAATCCAAACTTGAGTTGTTCAACTCTTTGAAAGCGCGTCGTGTACTAACAATACAGAGAAAAGTGTTTTGACGAGTGTTTGGTTTAGACGAATCATACTTTCTTGCCCTAACGAGGGGTGGAACTCATAAATTTAGCTTTTTATTACTCTCGAATGTGTTTCGAAAAATACTTCAGTGTCTGCTTTTTCTCTATATAGTTAGTACACGATACGCTTTCAAAGAGTGAACAACTCAAGTTTAAATTTTCGTTCTCCTCCTCATAAAATATAAAAAATGAAAATGAAAAAAAAAATTATTTACGGAAGCTTTCATCAGATACTAAATTGAAAATATTTGAGAATAAAAGTCTTTTGTGTGTCTGCATTGAACATCATTTTTTTGATAAATTTCATTTAAATTTGAAGCGGTTTTATAAAAAAGTGTTTCTGTTTTATGATTGGATTAAAATTTCATGGATTTACGAAGATAAGTTGGTTTTTATTCAGAATGTTCGCCTATAATAATATCAATTTCGATCAATGAATTAAGACAAAAAATTGTCTATCGATTATCCATTCTTTTATTTCAGCTAATAATGATTCTTGAATCGAATAATTTTCCACCTCTGTACCTGTTAATTTCCTATAAATTATCCCTGTTAAGGAAGTCCAAGTTGGCTTCAAAACATGTTTGGGATCTTTAAGAAATGAAATTTATGTTACTGCAATTACGATGACATAGGGATTATGGCAGATGGCCTTTGCACTTTAGGTTATGTGCTTATGCGAAAGAATAAAAATTATGTCGAATGGTAATTCGGAAATATAAAAATTATGATAAATGGTAATTCGGAAATATAAAAATTATGACAAATTGTAATTCGGAAGAATAAACATTAGCACAAAAAGTAGTTCCGAAATATAAAAATTAGGTAAATTGGCAATTTGTTTAAGTAAAAATTATAGGAAATTGCTATTCGGTCAAACGATTTTAGGCAAAATAAATATTAGGGCAAATGAAACTTGGAGCATATTCATGCGCCTAGTTCAATTTCTCCACGAAACTACAATTCTGAATTAATGCGAATGAGAGATGTTGCAATATGAGTTGCTGTAAATGTGACTCACTGCAATGTGACTTGCTGCATTTTTGCCACTTCCATGTGGACTTAAAATTTCTGCAAAATGAAAGATGCCACAATGTGACTTGTCGCAAATGTGACATGCCGCAAAGTGACTTGCTACTTGTCACTTGACCCGACCCACTGATATAATATATAATACACTGGATAGAGGATGAAGCCATATTTGTGAATCGAGTAGAAGACATGATTAGTTCGGGATGTTTGCAGTGATCTATCGGTAATGTGTGATGTGTTATTATCGCCTCAATCAGCTGTTTGTGTAAAACAAAACAACTAGAGAACATATTAATGCTTGTCAGACTCAGAAATACAATTTCTGAAGTATAGGATGATTGTCAAGATTGAAAATTGAATTCATGCGTTAAAAGCATTTCTTCGAGTTCTTTTACATGGCGCTACACGCACGTTCGAAAATGCAATTTTATTTTACGGAACTAGATTTAATTTGATTAATCGGATCTGAATTATTTAATTAGATCGATTCTATCGGATTTTGGTTTGAATTTTGGAAATGACTTTTAAAAAGTACTAAAAGTGATTATACATAATCATGGTTTAGCAGAAAGCTCTCTCAATTTTAAGATTTTCGCCGAATAATGATAAAATTGTACATATATTATGTTCTACAGATTCAACTACAAGTTTGGATAAAAAAACTATATTAGCTCATACTAAAATTTTCGAAATAATGTTTTTGAATATTATAACTTTTAGCTGATTCAAAAATTGAGAGACTTTAATATAATGCTTATGAAAGAATGGAAATCTCGCATAACTACTCTGCACTTTCATTCAACTTGATTTCTCATAACGCTTAGAAAGTGACATATATTTGATTTTCCATTAATAATAAAACGTGTTCACGACGAAAAGGAAAATTTTCATTTGCCCATCCTAAATATAAATTAAGCATACAAATGAAAATAACTATCTTCATCTCATTTCGATAACTGTACTTTTCAAAGGACTATATAAGGTATATTCATTTTAAAATTATGAATTCATTGTAAAATAAATTCAACATTTCAGTAAAACTCGATTGAAGATTTGAAAAACTTATGAAAATGATACAATGTGACCTAACTTTTTGTATTGTTATGTATTTAATCGCGTAGAGGGATTTTTGGCTTTTATATTGCATAGTATCATATTTGTCGCTTCGAGCGCATTTGAAATTTCGCGCCCATTCCTGTTAAAAGCCCGACCTAAAAATGGCTTCCACCGTAGTCATCGCTCGACCAAATCGGTCACAAAATCGATCCGACTTAATCCGTTTCAATCCGAACTCCCAATTCGAATCAAATTAAACCAAATTTTCGATCCGAATAAATCCGAGTTTGGATTGATTCAGATTCATTCGGATTGAAAATTTAGTTCGGATTGATCCGGATTGGAAGTTTGGATTGAATCGTATTGAGTCGGATTGATTTTTTACCGATTTGATTTGATATTCCACAGGTGATATTTTTTAAACATCGTAAATTTGGATATTTCAAAAACCTCACCCTGTAGGACTGTATCTTATAGAAAAAAATATCTCACACTTTTTCTTCCTTCAACAAAAAAAAAATTGATATGCTTTAATCGTCAATTCTTTCTTTTTCAAGCCTTGAGCGAGTTTTGATAATAATTTTATCGAAGAAAGAAAAAAAAAACACAGGGTAAAATTTTTTTCAAAGGGGTATAATCTTAGGGGATAAAGCCTTTCGAATTTCCTAAAATCAGAGGTGTTTGGTTCAATATGTATGGCAATTTTATATCTTTTAAAATGTATTTGTATTGTTTCTTTTCTCAATACAAAATGCTTTTGAGGTTATATAATTGAAAATATCTTGAGGGATAGGCTTAAATTTTTCATTATAAAAGCAAAAGAAAACGTGTTCATTTCTTCGCCCAAAGTAAACATTTTAAGGGAAGGCCCGAGTTAAAACAAAATATTTAGGTTTTTTATTGTCACCCCACGGTACAGCATTTAGTCAACTTGTGCAATTCGTGTTTCTACCTTAATTTGCTTAATTAATTATGTTTTTCACTTAAAAAATCAGATTTTTTTATAATAGTTAACTTTTTTCAGGATCCCGATCAAAACTTAAATTCCATTTCGTTATTCATGGAAAAAAAATATTTTTTTACTAAATTTTTGTCTGCTATCTATAAACTTGGACGGAATTAGATAATATCTGAAACAGGACTTCGGATTTAGGTCGAAAATTTTGCCGTTAAACATTTCATTGTACCTTGCGCTGGTTTTCCTCAAATTAAACTTTTTTTATTTTTAATAGCATTCTTCCCCGATTAAAACAATAACTACGCATCTTATGAAAAAGTGTCCAATAACAAGTTTCCAGACTTTTTATCGGAGAATAATTTTGTCATTAAACATTTTGTTCAATGTGTGTCTTTTTCCAGAAATTTGAATTTTTTTTTCAACACAAAAAATCTGCCCGCCTCGCGGGCACATTTCCTCAGAGAAAATATTTAGTTGATTCATCAAAATAGTTTGTTCAACCTACTTTGTTTCTTGAAACTAAAAAATTTGATCAGCGCAAATAAACCTTTGGTTTTATAAAAAAACACAACGACTCAATTTGGTCAATTCAAAGTAATCATTTATTTGAGCATGTTTAGTTGATTTAAAGAAATAAATGTGTTGAGCGGAATATATCATTTATTAGAAAATGATTTGATTAAAGTATCGAAATAATTTGGTTGATTCAGCCAAATACGTCAGCCCACGCCGGTGGCCAGTTTACGCGCCGAAAAGTGACGGAAAGATTTTGCGCAGTGTTGTGAATTTATAAAAAAAATGAGTGCTACGAACACCTGGACACTAACAGTGTCAAATTTATTACAAAACTGGGGTCTACAGTAATATGCAGAACATTTTGAACGTAAGTACAACCTTTACTTCGCAGGGTGCAGTTTAGTTCATCGGTGCAGGCAAGCTAACCTCGAAATCCATTATTGTTGAAAGAACCCCAAACAAATGAATGGAAAAAGCTTTTCTGTCAAATTTCGTGAAAGTTCAGTTTTCTGCTGCCGGAAGTGATGCATGTCAAAAGTTTTAATTAATGAGAAAGGCTTTTTCCATACATTTTGTACGGGGTCCTTTCTTAAATCAAAAAAATTGAAAAAAGTTTGTTTCTAACAGTAAGTTTTAAGGTTCTGTTTGAAAAAAATTGTAATTATATTTTTAGGAGAAGATGCAGACATAGAGGCTTTCCTAGCCTTAGAACAGTCAAACAATTCTTTGACAAGAGTCTAATTCCGCTTGGAGGAAAGAGGGCAATATTCTTGAAAAAATTTAAAGAATTTCAATTAATAAAATCTGACACCACTAATGTACCTATTAGCCTTTATGAAGAACAATCTGGATTTGCAATGCAGGTTGAATATACTGTTTCTCGATATGTTTTATTTTCTACTAAAGCAAATCTTTTGTCCCAGAATACAATTTTTTGAAAGGCAAGATTTTGATAAATTTTGTGGTATGCAATAATTTTTTTACAGCAGTAGAATATTAATTCTAAATTTGTGGTTATAATATCAGCTATTACATTTTTCATTGAGAATTCATCTTCTCTGTTTAAAAATTCTGTTAAAAGTTGTACTACTTTTGTTGAAAATTCATTTTTACTTGAAGATTCATCATTTTAGTTGAAAATTTGTCTTTTTTTGTTAGAAATTTAATCTTCTTGGTCAAAAAATGACCCCTTTGGGTAAAAATTCATCATTTTAGTATTTGGTTAAAATTTGGTTGAAAAGAAAACTATTTGGTTAAAAAGTCGCCTTTTTTGATAAATTTAACTGTCTTTTTAATTTTGAATAAAAATCTCTTTTGGTTAGGATATTAAATATTACATTTGTCGTTGAAAATTCATCTTGTTTGGTTAGAAAAATTCCACTGCTTGGTTAAAAGTTCAACTACTTTGTTAAAATTAGTTTTTTTTGGTTGAAGTTTCATTATTTTAGTTGAAAATTCGTCTTTTTTGGTAGAAAACCTTTTTGGTCGAAAGTTTCAAAAAGTATAAATTTTTGAAACGGCACATTGCTATTCTAGTTGAATTGATAATTCAGCTGAAAATCTCTAATTATAATGTGAAATCAATTGTAGGCAAATTCTTATGATATGATATTTTAAGACAAAATGTTTTTAAATATGTGACGAAAATTTACCTTTCAAATCTGAGCAAATTTAAGAAATCTCTAATAAATGTTGAAATTACTTAAAGAATAATTTATTTCATATGATTTAATTTTGTTCCTGCATTTCAGAGTACATTCAACATTATCAGGGACTCGGAAGAAAAAGTTTAAACAAATATATTTTAATTTTAATAAAAATTACAAACTAACGTTTTCCCAAGACTTTTTGACTATGAAACTTTCCATTTATTTATATTTTACTAATAATTTCCTATTTTATCAAGCTATTCACAGTCGGTAATGTGTAAATCTTTTTCCATTAGGATTTATCGGCGTATTTTTCGGAAAGTAACACAGGAAGATTAATTATTTTGAAACATAGGGACCAAGTGTTAGATGATCAGGTTAGAAAAAAGTTGGTGGCAATTATAATTTGGAAACTTATGGAAACTCCAGTAGCTGTTAGATATCTTGATGAAAATCAAACACAGAAAGTGTAGGTGTAGATAATGTATTTTATCTTGTGATAGAAGGAAAGTGAATTTAAATTGATTTACTTATTTAAATTCAAAACAATTTTGTTATTTTGTAATGTTGCAATAACAAAAAAAAAGTATGTAACACTCACGCCTTCTTTATGCTCTTTCTTGTAGGCCTAGCTGAAAAATCATCCTTTTGACATTCTTTTCTCAAAAATTGTTGAACTTTTTCCCAAGGAAAGTAAGGAAACGTATTACATACCTCCCAAAGCGGAAGGACCGGATCGAAAGATTGCTAGAGGAAAACTTGTAGACAAGTATCAGAATTGGCTATCATCACTTTCAAATCTGGGACTCTTGACAATAAAGTCAAACAAAAACGGTGAAGAAATAGAAGAGGAAGGAGAGAGTAAGATCAAATAATTTACTATTTTTCTGTACACTCTATTAGAAAATTCTTTAGAATTGATACATTTTAAAATTATAAATTATTTTTAAAGAGCGTATATTAACACTGTTATGTTCAATTTTCTTCATAAATATGTATTTAATAATTTCATAACAGAAATTAATTATATTGTACCAAGGTGTGATACTTAGACTTTCTTTTAATTAAAATTTGATTCATATAAATAAACAGGGTGGCCGCTGAACCGGGAAATCACCGGGAATTTTATGAGACCGGAAAATGACAGTGAATTTATTTTTTGACCTGGAATTTGACCAGTTTTGACTACGTTTACCGACTAAATCCGGCTATTCGTACCGAAATATCGGTGCAAATAGCCCACTGCCTAATTTGAAACAAAACATAGATTTTTTCAGATTTCGAACAAAAAATTTAGAAGCTTTTCAAGAATTCATGTGAAAGGCTTCAAAAGAGTAAAAAACATTTTCTTATGAATCCTAGAAAAATTGAAAATGATTTTCTATTTCGAAAAATTAATTCTGAGAAAATATTTAAAAAGATTTCCAAAATTGTCAAAAATAAATCTGGAAGATTTTAAGGAAATTTCGTTTATTTTGCAGGATCTTCTTTACAAAATTTTCGGAAAAATTCGAATCATGTAAAAAGAAGTTTAGAAGTTCTGAAAAAATTTTAAATTTAATTTAAAATTTGAAAGATTTAAAAGAACATGAGGATTTTCTAAGATGTTGAAATAAAATTTTGCAGCTTTTTAAGAATTCTTGCGAACCGGGAAAAAACGGGGAATTTTTATTTTTGATTGGAACGGCCACCATGAAGGAATCTGCAAACTTATTAATGACACAATGGATTAAAAACTATAAGGGTATTTATTATGTTTTTGATAATACAGATTTGAAGAATGAGTTTTTGGATAATGCGGACGTACAGTGGCAGAAAGACAACAAGGAACCTTGGGAAGATGTGCTTAAACACTGGAAAGTGTGCTGAAGTAAGGCTGAGAGATTTCCAGTGTTCTCATGGTTCAGTTCATAAGATTTATGAGCAATGGCCTGTGCTGGGACAATCACAGGAAAATGTGTTGGTAAAATTTTGACATATTTACTAAAAAAATTAACAGGAATTTCCAATTCAATTCTAGTGAAATTAACTAAAAAAGTAGCGAAGTGAACTAGGTTTTCGATTAAGTTGATCAAAAAAACTACAGTTATCCTCCCAGACAACCAGTCAACTAGTCAATTTAACAACTTTTTTCCGAAGTACCTATCCTAAAAATTTATAAAATACATACGTCGAATAAAATGCCACTATAAATTGAACTTGAAATATGTTTCGACAGATCGCGAGTGACTTTGTACACAAATATGGCCGAGAAGCCTTGTTCTTTTAGGAATGGCCAAGTTTTTCAAAAAACATCCACCAAATAATGAAAAGTCAAATAAAAGATGGCTATTTGCTAGAAATTTCACAAATTCTTGACTTAGATGAGATATCTGAAGGTATATTTGAATTATTTTTTTCTCTCGGGGTGGCTGCTGGACTGGAAAACCGACAATTTTTTCAAATCGGAAAAAAACAATAATTGAATTCACAAGACGATTATGAGAATCTGCTAAAAATGAGACAATTTACAGATTTAAACGTCGATACCTGATCTTTTCCAATCCGAAAGCCTTAGTAGTTAAACTGAAATAAACGATCGATTGAAAATGTATAAACAATTCTGAATTTTAAAATAGTTTCTAAATAATAGATTCATAACTAAACGCATCTTCCAATTTCAAATCCTGTTCAAACATTCTTCTAATCTAAAATATTCCATTTTTAACTAATTCATTGTGAAACTATTTCATATTTAGCAACAGTTGACGGTTCACTTAAAGCTAGTAATTATAAATTAAATATTCAAAACTGAAAAGTTTGAAAGTGAATTTTTTGAAATAGAAAAACCTAAATCATAAAAACTTCAAAGTGCTAAATTTAAACTTTGAAACTTGAAAAGATTTCAAAAAATAAAGAATGAAATATGAATCTTTGAAGATTTCGAAACAAAATTTCGAATGTATTTAAGCAGTTTGAAAGGTTTTGAGATAGTAAAAAATTTGTCTAAGTTGCCTGAAAAAATTTTAAATGATGAATTTTTAAAAAATTCATTTTAACAGCAAACTCAGAAATATTTGAAAATATTTTCAAAATTGTGAAAAAATAATCGGGAAGATTTTCAAATAAGATTTTGAAGCCTTGTA
Organism: Melikaiella ostensackeni; assembly: GCA_032362435.1. NCBI lineage: Eukaryota > Metazoa > Arthropoda > Insecta > Hymenoptera > Cynipidae > Melikaiella > Melikaiella ostensackeni. The sequence goes on along the minus strand of JAUMHM010000071.1, from coordinate 18,943,841 downwards.
AAGATTTTGAAAGATTTCAACATGCAAAAAGAAATTTATTTAGATTTCGGGGAGAACTTAAAGTGACTTTTGACTGGAAACAAAAATATTGTAGGAGAATATTCAGAAGAATTTGAAAAAAAATTTTGATATATGAATAATAGTTCAACAATTTATTATTAATTTGTATCTACTCAAAATTAAAATAATTTAACTTCTAACTTAAAAATTGTTCAGTTTGAATAGAAAAATTATAATCTTTCCATTTTTAATGTTTCCAACTTATAATTGATTAGAATGATATAATTTGGAAACTTCACAAGTTTTTTTATTCATTCTTCAATTGAGAGAACTGAAAATGATAACATCGATTTATGTTTTTCAACCACAAATCTTTGAGTTTGAAGAATCTTTGAGCTTCAATTTCAAAAGTTTGTAATTCAAAAGAGTTCCACCTTGAAAGTTTTAATTTGCAGTTCCTTATGCTGTTACCAGCACTCTGCCAACCTGTGTGCAGGATTCGAAAACCCAAGTCAAAGGAAGAGTGGAAGCCCACCATCGCTGAATCCCTGGATAGTTTTATTTTGCACGTAAAGGTTAATATAACAAATCACTTTGTATTAAATCAGTGAAAAGTATACAGAGGTTCTCACAATGAATTAAAAATTTGTAATTTATTTCATAGATTCCTGGAGATGTTGAAAATAAACTAGTGGATTTGCGGAACAAGCATGTTCAATGGCCTCTTCAGCTCCAGCCGCTCATTGTAGTGGTAGGGCAAAATTTTTCAAGAATCCACTTAATTTATGTAGTTGTAGATGAGACTTAATATCAGGTGGAGAGCATTCTAAAAGCCGTGGATATTCGCTTCAAATGTTTTCACACACTTGATGCGAAGTATCCAAAGCAGTGTGAACAGGTTTGGCTCCTTATTCAGAAGTCAATATACGATCATATAACCAGGTGGGATAGAAAAATACCAAACGTCACTACCACTATTGCTTGTTTGAAAGATATTGCGAAACAGTAGCTATTTAACAGCTTTATTCTCAATTTCAAAACGAATCTAGTATAGCGTGACTTTATTCAGTATTACAAAAAGTTGTGATCTTTGAGTAACAAAATGTTTCTGTGTTACATTTGTAACGGCAAATTGGAGAGTTCTAATTTTCTTTTGCGTCACAGTCTCAGCAATAATCTGCTATCAAAAATCGATATCTATGCAAACAAGACAAGTGTATTAAGGAATTACAAGATGCACATCCCTTTGAAAAGCACCTGGATAGAAAACACAATGTATACGAAACAACTAATAGCCATGGAAAAAATACGAATTTTTCTGTTAGCTTGCAAACTAGTGAAGCCACTTCTTTCTCTTTAAACTCATCAGAAAATAAAGTAGCTCAAACATCTCAGAACACTTGCGAAGTACCTACTGATCCCAAGATAACAGCAGAAGAGTTCAAGAACTTTATTGAAAATTCAACATCACACTTAATCGCGAAGTTGTACAATAACACATCAATTCCCCGTAATGTCGTACAACATGTTGTGGACTATAATAGTGAATTACATGGTTCAGGGTATTTGAATCTTTTAAAAAGAGAAGTAATCCGATGTGTATGGAACGATCTACCGTCTTTTCACATTTTATCAAATGCTTATTTTGATGTGTTTCATGATTTCTGGGAAGGCGCTGTACCATACGATATGAGTGCTTTAATTTTACATTATATACAACACAAATTTTTCTTCTTAGACTTGTTAAATGACAGGATAACGGGCTTTAATTTCGGTCCGGTGGATAAGGGAAACTTGCGAAGCCATTTGTTAAAAGAAAAATTATTGAATAAAAAATGAGGTTTTTCGGGTTCGGAAACGATGACTTTTCTAAAGTATTTCGGTTTACTTATTGGAGATCGTGTTCCTGAGGATGATGAACATTGGCAATTATACACGAGCCTACGAAATATTGCCGACATTTTTACTATGCGAACTTGAACATTTCACGGTAAATAATTCAGTTATTGTCAAATCAAAACCTGTGATGGGACAATGCATTCTTTTGAAGCATACATTATACACAGTTTTCAGTAATAATGCTTTTTACAACGAACTAAGAAGTTACGTGACTGAGTTGCTCGAAGAAAAAAATGTTATTTCTAATTTTATAAGGGGTAAATTTTGGCGCGATGAAATAAAAACACATGGCAACAAATCTGTTTCGCCTTTGATGCTTTATCATGACGACTTCAAGTCAGGGAATCCGTTGGGGGCACATGCCGGTGTTAATAGTGTTGGCGTAATGTATGCTTCGATTCCATGCGTTCCTCCTCAGTATGCATCTCTCCTTTCGCATGTGTATACTGTATTGTTATTTCGAGCACAAGACAGAAAAAAATTCGGTAATGCTCGCACTTTTCAACCTGTTATTAACGAAATGAATGATTTGCAAAAAAAATGGAATTACTATCGAAACTGCACAAGGCAAGGAAAACATTTATTTTGAAATTGGATTCATAACCGGTGATAATTTGGGCCTCAACAGAATTCTCGGAATTTCAGAAGGTTTTAGTGCAAATTATTACTGTAGGATCTATAAAATTCATGAAGAAAATTTTTTAACTAATTGGGAAAAAGACGAAGCATTAATACGAACAACTGAAAATTATTCACAAGACCTTTCAAAAATGAATACAACTGAGACAGGAATTCAAGAAGAATGTGTGTTCAATGACATAGAAGGCTTCAATGTTTGTGAAAATTTCGTAGTAGATGCGATGCATGACCTTGCAGAAGGGATGTGTAATTACACTATGGAAGCAGTTGTTAGTAATTTGATCAAAGAAAAGTTGGTCACATTGCATGACATTAATAACGCATTTAAAGCAATTGACTTTACAAAAATTTCCGAATCCAGTGTTCTTCCTGTTCTGAAAAAAGATGATAAACTGAAAATGAGTGCAGCTGAAATGCTTTGTTTCTGTTGCTATTTTGGAATCCTTTTGGGCGATTTTATTCCACATGATAATGCTTAGTGGCGTTTATAATTGAAACTGAGACAAATCATCGATATTGTAATTGCACCAAAGCTTCGACAGGGCCATACACATAGACTTTACGTTTTAGTTTGCGAACACAATTATATGTACAGGGAATTATTTGGACATTTAGTACCTAAATTACATTTTTTATTACATTATTGGCGAGCAATAATTTCTTCTGGTCTTCCGGTACAGTACTGGACCATGAGATACGAATCGTTCAATTGAGAATTAAAAAAAGTAGCAAACCGTACTGCTGGTTTCGTAAAAAATTGCAAAACCATGGCAATTGATCAACAGTTGAAATGTCATGATCAATCGCGGAATGCTACGATTTCAGAAATAACCGTTGGTCCTCAATTGGAAAAAAATTAGGAATTGCAGGCTAGAGTACCATATCAATATTCAATCAAAAATACAACATTCTATAAATATGTTGAAAAGAGAGGCACAAAATATGAAACAGGAACAACAATAGTTATTGAAGTAAGCGATAACGACAATCACCGATTTGAGTTTAACAACTCGATCATGTTTTTTATTTCACCATTACGTACTTTAGATTACAATTCACATTACCATGCTTACGAAGTGGAACCTGATAATCGTACAAATCAAAATTACGTTGTTTCATGCCAGTGCATTACCAATCCTCTTCCCTGTTCATTAATTGAGGAAATTGAAGGAAATAAGTCAAGAAAATTCATTACTGCGCGTCATTTGTTGTAACACAATTTCCTGGATTTTTTCGCTTTACCTGAGACATGTTGTGTTGACAGGGATATCTTTAAAAAATTGTGTATTTCTTGTCCAACAATTTTAGTCAAATTCTACAGTTTTTTAACTCTAAATGATATTTTATAAGGAGCTGTAGCCAAAAAAGTTGAAACTCTGATTTTTTAGTAACTTAATTACCAAAAAAGTAATTAAATTAATAAATTTAATGAATAAATTTAATAAAAAAATTTATTCAATATATAAATTTACTAAATTCAAATTAATAAATTTAATAAATTTAATAAATTACCGAAAAAGTAATTGAAGTAATAAAAGAAATCAGTTCCCTTATTTGAATTTATTTTACTTGAAAAAATTTTTTAAACAACTTCATTTTTGAAAATGAAAATTTTCAATTTTACATACAAACTTCATAAAAATTGCAATGTCTTGAAATGTGCTTAAATTCAATTATTTTGTGACGTTATCAATATTGAAATTTTTCAATGTATTATTGCACTTACTGTTTCGATAATATTCTTGGTTAATGTAGATTATAAAAAGAAACTAAAATCAAGATTAAAAAAATGCGTCTCATTCTATGTTTTCATCGTTTTGATGATAAATGGCGATTCACTATTGCTGTCCCGATTGAGAGAGCATTCTGAACGCAGCAACGTTCTACACTGCTTAATCGATATGAAGGTACATGTTAATGCAGCATTGGAGAGACGCCAGTGTTCACTAATGTGAACGCAGTTGGAAATCCATGCTCGCTCAGCCTTGTTTTTTCCCAGTGTACAGGGGCCAGAAAACAACGCCTGCTTGCGGAATCCCACCCACGCTCGGAGGGACCAGAGTAGGGAGCTCGCGATGGACGAGATAAAAAGGCCGAGCGCGGACTTTTCAAGAGAGCAGGGGAGGCGGAAGAGGTGGGTATGGTGGGTAGTACTACCCACCTGAAACTTCTGAAGGTGGGTAGAAAAACGAAAATGGTTGTGGTCAATTAATCTGCACAATCTGTACGGAAGCGTGCAAGGACAATTTATTAATAAATTTCACATCGTATGATTTGTCATCGAAGGAAACGTGGGTGGAGAAAGGATTCAATAATTGGAAACATGGAACAGAGAGAATCGAAAAACATTTGAGGAGTTCACTCCATATCACCACCTCAAAAACTGAGCAGAAAATTTTTTTTTCATCTAGATTCTAATCAATTTTTATAATACGCGCGCGCAAAAGTCGATTCGGAGGTGAACCAATCAGCGCAATAGCCTGGTTAGTCAGCTGGTGCGCGCTTCATGTGCGTGTGAATGACTGTACATACGATGTAAGGAGGCAGAGCACGTATTTATACGCTGTTTGTACGAGTGTATACGTTGCTTTCAAATCTTTCAATAGTGAACAGAAACGTACAAGTATTGAGTGTCACACTGCCACAGAAACTATTATTCATGGACCAATTTGCCGTTCGAGGGGTTCGCGGCAAAAGGGCGAACGAAATCGAGGACAATCTGGCTGATTCAAATTATTATTGAAATAAAGTGAAAAGACGTTTTCGCGAGAAGCCAAAGAACTTGAGACAGCGCGCGCAGATGTTTCTGAGCTGGAATCTTGGCTGAAAAGAACGGGCCACAAATGATCGCATCACGATATTCAGAATGAAATATTGCAAGCCATGGCTATGAAAATTTTGTCTGATAAAATTCAGATGATCAAACTTCGATCTACTTTTCTATACTTCTGGATGAAACGGTGGATATCTCAAGAACGGAGCAGATTTCTATTTATCTGCGAGTTGTGTCTCCCGACCTCGTCGCTACTGAATATTTTTTGGATTCTATTCCACAGCAAATAAGAAAGCGAAAACGTTATTTGACATAGTCAAAGACGTACTCGTCCGTTTTGGTTTGCTAATTTCAAAGATGAGGGGCCAATGTTATGACGGGGCATCGAATGTGTCTGGGAAAATTTTGGGATTACAACAACGTATTGAACAAGAAGAGCCGAGAGCACTTTTCGTCCATTGTAACGCCCACAATCTGAATCTTGTAGTTCAAGATGGAATTGAACAAGTTCTCACTGCGAGAAAATTCGTCCGGGAAGTGAAGGAGTTGATCAATTTCGTGAGAGATTCGCCGAAACGTCTCGTGAAATTCCAAAAACTATAGGCTGAAGCAGAAGATAGCGAAAAAATAGTTCCTGCTCTCGCAGCGTATTGCCCAACAAGGTAAAACTCGGAATCACGTCCCTAAACTAACAAGGTTGTAAGTTCTTGATTTATAAAAATATTATTTTCATTCAGATTTACATTGCGAATAAAGTTTCTAAAAACCGTATTGGCCAACTACGAACCACTGATGACATTCTTCGAAGGTCTGATCGAAGATCGAGAAGTCGATAGCACAATCGTCGCCAAAGCTGTAGGTTTTCTGGGACGTATGAAGTCTTTTTCATTTTTGTTTTCTTTTGAATGCGTTGATGGGGATCAGAGGCGGACTGGACCACTGGGCAACCGAGCAAATACCCGGTGGGCCCCGCCCGATGGGGCCCCCGGCAAAAATTTTCTGAACACGACAAAAAATTTTTGATTTAAAACTCGCGCGTTATCAATGTTCCAAAAGTCTACTTCGTTCCACTCGAGCACGAATTTCAAATATACTGCATTCTCGCGCACTCAGTTATCCAATATGGCTGGCTGTGGTGGAGTTGCTTCCTATTGGTTTACTTTTTTTTAGTTGCGCGTGGCTAAACCATGTATTCTTAGATCATGGTCGGAAGTGTGAAATGTCAAAACGAATCGGAAAACTAAACACTCGTGCAAC